>CM066033.1:320131933-320475626 GCA_033557465.1 Ichthyophis bannanicus | reverse complement strand
TGTAATCAACCTGTGATGCATCTCCACAGCATGCCTACATATGAGAGAAATTAAATGGTGCCTCAACACCTGTCGCTCAAAACCACCCTAGACACATTGCTGCTCCACAGCTCACAAAACATGGGGACCATGGTGACAAGGCAAGCAGCACAACAGTAGAGGTAGTACACCCCACCATGCCCCCCAGGTGCCCACACCCATGAGAGCACGTGATAATGTACCATGCCTGGACAATGCTGGAGGAACTATTCAAAACATAAGCGCAAACCACACACACAGGATGCGTTGGGTAAGGGGCACAGCTGAAAAACATGGGCTGAATGTGCACAAGTGCAAACCGGTGCACATCAGGGCCAACGTCACATGCACATATACCTTGGTGATGTATGAATTAACTATGATGGAGTAGACAGAAAATGCAGTATCCGTAAAACCCGACAACCAAAAAAACAAATATAACTCTGATGTACATCTGCATGAAAAGGTTTGTCACTGCGACCATTATGTACACAAACACTATGGGGAGATGGGTCACCAACCCAAAATATGTGTAAGTGAGGCTGTAAGGGGAGAGTTGTACAACACCAGCTGCCTCATATGACACATGGACAGGCGACATGTTGCTCCAAGGAACCCCTGTAAGCACAAGGTAAGCTGTAGAGTCACCTACCCTGGACCACAGCATATGGTATGGACGATGGGCCCTCATGTGCCCAATGCTACAGTGGCACAGGCATCATCATGAAGCTGGTCCTTGGGAGAGGGAAACAAACAAAACACAAAATATATGTCATGGTCAAATCTGTGAAAAACCCACAGGACACAGCAATGTCAACAGCTGGCAGACCCCACAACCTGACCCAACGACTGACTGTTCACCCTCACACTGTACTGATTATACCACATGGGAAGAGGCAGCATGTAGACGTATGATACCAATGAAATGTCACCCTATTACTCATTTGCCCCCACCACCCTCGGTTGCTCCCTCACACCTCTGTATAAGGAAGTGTCTGCAAACACCATGTGTGAAACACAGCCAAAGGTCGCACTATTAGTCTGTGTTGGCCAGGTTGACCCATTACCCCCTCTCCGTGTATATGACTCCCACTCATGTGGTTTGTTAGGTCCATTGTACATACCTGTGACACATGGTAATATGCTGTTACCACCCACTGTATCCACTGTGCAAAGGGGATATTATGCAGTGTTATATCCTGTACATCAATGATTACTTAGCGATGTGAAATGATCATGTGCCTCATACATGGCAATGTCATCACCATGTGTACCAGACAAAAACACCCACATGTCTGTCTGTCATCAGACCATGATGGCGTCATGTCAGCCCACTGGGTATCAGGGAGGAATGTTACTCCATGGAGAGGCTACTGTGCACCTGAACCACATATCACCCAAATAGGTCTGTGTGTGTCGTCAAAATTAACATCCCTTGCCAGTGTAGACAAGGCATATGTGGCTGTGTACTGTGCTCAACTGACCGACATACCGCATGTACCAGAGCACATGACGTAGATGTTCAGATAGTACCACCCACATATGCCACTCTTTATTTGCTAAACCGCTAAACTATGCAAACATATACACACATGCAGCTCTACAGTGGGGTCCTGTAATCCACCCGGTAATGATGTGACCCGCGGCACATCCGTATGTGTGATTACAGTGAGAATACTGCCAATGTAGGACACCTCAGTATATAAGATGAAACCAATCGATATGGACCCCGGGCTGCACACTGACTATGTCCACATGCCTCACCCTAGCCATGTATGGGCTACGTAAATCAACATACCATATGGTACGTTTTGGTGTGGCAAGCAAACCTGTCACATGTAAATCTATCCCATCATGGGTATGCAGTCATGCGCAAGTGAAGTGTGCTAAAGTTAGACATGTTGCATGACACATTATAAACATACAGACATAGCCAGCCCATAAGAGCATAACACACACACAAGTACACACTGATTGTAGTACATAAACAATGTCGGCCGCAAGTGAGAGCTCTCCAAAAATGTTGCCATCTAAAAAACACCCCAATTTAACCCAGGAAACATATGCCTGACACCGTGCCACACACACACACTATAATGGAAACCGTGTGTTTGCCACAGCAGTGGCTATCACACACAGACACTAACTGGTACTGTGACCCCCAAAAGCTCATAAAGGTGTCTCAACACACAAACCCCTAAACACCAACATCCCCTGGTGTGCCCTGTCCACATTGTCCATTGCACACCCCTGGGCCTAGGTTACTGGTTGGATGTTCAGCATAAGGACAATGCAGTGGATGGATCTGAATGCTATATGTGCAGACACATGACCCGTTCATAAACCTCACATGAACAAAACAGCACATATATGGGGAAGGATGTTGCAATACATACCACTGAATATCTCCGCACTCAACCTAGGCTGACCGCTGTGCCTGCCTGTGCTGTCCACCACTGGCACGTACAGGGGGGGGGCACGGTGGATCCTCCGCAAGATCCTCATTAAGCTCTGCGCAGCAATTACATGCCTGAGAGCAATGTTGTGCAGGGAGCAACAGGCCTACGAGATCTCTGCACACAGGTAATCTGCCTCTATATTGTAAGGCCCCACCTGTAAGACCCTCCAGACAACCTTGGAAGCGACTTTCAAAAACGCCAAAGGTGCGCTCTATGACAGAGCGGCTGGAGGGCGTGGGCCTCATTGTACCATCAGCTATGCACGTGTCCGTGGTTGACGCATAGGGGTTAGCAGCCAGGGCGCGACATCCATACCCTGCATCACCTGCAAAAAAAGAGAATGATGCATGTGCATGCATGAGCGAATGCCACCACAAATCTGCACAGGTATGGAACGAGAGACAGAGTGCATTACACATCCTGACAGCATCATATGCTCAACACAAATATACATTGGACAGAATATGGACCTAATGGTGCTAGAAATGTCAGAAAGGGACCCTGTAGTCTGGACAGACATGGCAAATAACAGCAAGGTCACATTTTTGCAAACAAAGATCCGCTATGTGTGGCATATGCGGTCTTGGTATGGCAGTCAATGTCCGCATCTATGAAACCAACAAGGGACAGCCCTAAAACCACAAGCACACCAAAGAACACATCAAACGTATATGTTAGCTAAGCTAGCCACCACGAGAATGTTGTATGAGGAAATGTAAACGCACACCCAGAACCTGTCTGAAATGGGATTTCGACAAGATCAACCCAATATCAACCTCACAACACTGTGTCCAGTCGGTCAACATACATACAGACAGCAGTCTGAATGCCATATGCTTGGTCGACCGCTGACCAACAACCATGTCAGTGGGACACCCGGTCCACTGTCACCATTCATGTTAATATCCCTGTTAAGCTGTGTTCCACAGATCTGCACACTGTAGACCACATGAGGCCTGAACTATAACAACAACCAGAGACGGTCAACGGTCATCGGTATGGGGTACCAAACACCTCTCTGCCCGCTCACCAATTTGGACCCTGCCCTTGCTGTCACCATCTCCTCAAAAGGCAGAAGAGGACCCATCAGATTAATGTACCATAACACTGATGCAAAGGGTAGCCACCCGTAGAGTGGCCATCTGCAGTGGCCCCCAAAGTAAGTACACCAACACAAGTGTGTAATGCACCACCATGTTATTGGGCTATGCCTAAACCAGAAAACTACCTAGGGAAAGGTGTACCCAACGTTGCCAAGGTTATGAACACTCCATCACATGTGTCGAAACCCCAAACAACATACCAAACCCATGGCATGCCACCAAAACCAATGTTACAGCAACCCCAGTAATGTGTAGGGTGTGGCCCTCCCACACACAAATGATATTCGATAGGTGTATGGGCTTGTGACTCACAGAAATGTGACATGACATAACACAGTTACCTCAAATGCCACTAATGCCAAGGGGGTGTGATGGACAACAATCCCAACCAACCCACAACTGTGGCCCTGTGGAAATACACACACCCGTTTGCAATTGAAATGCACACCCATGTACATGCATATGAACATGTGCATATGTCCCCCTACACCATCAGCATATCCACCCCCAGGTATTGTTTGTACAACCAGATGTGACATGGCCTCACCATGTCCAACATTGGCCCAACCTCAATGTCTACACCCCGCCACACAAATGTATGCTGAACGTCGATGCTCAGCTGCCGAAACACAACAGGAGCCGTATATAGTGCAACTGATAGAAGATATGTTACTCAGTGACAAAATGATATAAACTACAGACTAACATCATATGTGTGGACCTATCACCACAGCAGAGGAATGCCAGCAAGTCCCCATACAGTCCCTCCTTCACAACTGTCACAAAAGAGTGCTGGAGCGATGCAGGATATAGGGAAGTCATGGAGTGGACCCTGGAAAACCGTGGGACCACATTCCAGAATAGCAGATCAGCAGTTCCCATACCACCTGAACATTTCAGGGGGAATGGTAGTGTTTGCGGTTGCCTGAACACCAACCTCCCTGTCTCTAGTTGGGGACCTAGGGAAACATGTTTGCAATCAATAGCTACCATCAACGTGTGGTTATCCCAGCTACAGCTCAAGGCTTGGTTCAGGGTCCCCCAATGTTGACTAGTGTGGGGAAGGGCTTATGTAATTCCCCACCCGGCTGGACCATGGCCACGCAGTACCTGGTGGAGACATCGGGAGAAGGAGGGTCGGCTCATGCCACCCACTGCGCCCCACTGAGTGTTGGAAACAGCCAGAGGCAAAGAAATGTAAAGCAGCAAGGAGCTTAACTAAACCGGTATGGCATGGGACCGATTCGTCAGGGGCTCGAGGTCAGGTCGTAGATCCTCATAGAGCTCCCTAATAGCCCTTGTGCTCAGCCTCTGTTACAGGGAGATGACTGGTCCTCACGCATGTCATGGAGCTGGGGCCCTGGGCCTGTAGAGGCGAGGCTGCCGAGCCTGCACCTCGGCACGTCTCCTGCGCTGTGCCCGTACATCAGCTGCCTGGCCCTCCTACCACAGCTGCAGGACTGATTTGCTGCGGGACTACACCCATGCCCTGTGCCTCAGCCCCATGGACACCATCCCCCCTGTCCGGCAACCGCTAGCATCTGCTCACCATCCAGGGCACATGCAGAAACATATATCCCAGCCCTCACCTCACCCCGCAGGCCTACACAAACACACTACAACACACACAAACCTCCCACAACAGCGACCAACTCACAAACACCGACTGACAAACTGAACAAACAGATGCGATACACAACACAATACACACAATACAATACAATACACACAGTACAACCCAATAGACAATGAACTACACAGATAACCTAGCCTGACAATATGTCACCCTCTCCAAACGTACACCTCTCCTACAATACAACCCTCAAAGTGTACTATCTATGGCCTGAGGATATATAGATGTATCTCCGGTGTTGAGATGTGCGCCTGTGATGTTGTGCGTCATTGCGCGCCGTGGGGGAGCGCCGGTGCGCATGTGCATCCCATAGAGACAATCCCTGCCGTCCGTATGTGTGCCGCGCTGGGGCGTGTATGCGTGATGACGGCATGTGCGTCTGAATGCGCTGCACCCAAACGCCCATGCACTCTCTGACGCAGATCCGCAGCGGCACAGACGAAAGCGCATGCGCACATCTGTGGCGCGGAAAAAACAAAGCCGAACAGCAACAGCGCATGCGCAAACGAAAAACAGAGCGTAAACGTCCATGTGTGCCGCGCTGGGGAGTGTATGCGTGATGACGGCATGTGCGTCAGAATGCGCCGCACACATACACGCCCATGCACAGCTCTGACGCAGATCCACGGCGCGCACAGACGACAGCGCACGCGCACATCTAGCGGCGCACCAAAAAAAAAAAGAAACGCATGCGCAACGGCAAAAAGCAATGATAATATGGTATATAAACACACTGTACCGCAGGTAAACGACTGAGGGTGTTGTAAGATACAGTGAGGGAGTGTGGAGAAACAGAGGCGTGTGTGATACTGAAGAGGTAGAAGGTGTTGTAGGGGGAGAGGAGGCTGTGTGTCTGTAGAGTGCCATATCGTATTTGTGTGTAGCACTGTTTCTGTGTCTGTGCTATGTGTATTGTTGTGTTCTGTGCAGGGTAGGGTGGATTGGGTGGGGTGGGGTGGTCTGCAGTGTGTAGGGTGGTGTGTGGTGTCCTGTGCTGGGTGGGGAGTGGTGAGGGGAGGAGGGTGATGGAGAGAGAGGGGGAGAGGGGGAGAGAGGGGGTGCATGTTGATGAGGACGGTGGGGATGCAGAACACCAGTGTCACTGCAGGAAGGTGGGTGGGCGGTGACACCGGTGCCTGAGGCAGTGTGCAGGCCCATCGGGGATTACAGGTGTGGAGGTGAACAGACACTCTGGCAAAAGAAAGCGCCCAACTGTGCCAGCTACGCTTCGGTGGAGGGAGCTGAGTTTCAGTGACCTGGAGAACCACAGTCTCATGAGCATGGACCCTGGAGAACTACGATGTTCTTTTGTTTTTTTTTTTCCTCTTCGGACCGCCTCAGTAGCCAAAAAACCCGTGGGGAACCGCCAATGCTGTGTGGGAGGATGTGAGGCTAGCAGTGGCTGTGGGCGGGTGGCCCACCAAGAGACACGGACAGTCTGAAAAAAAGATTTTCTGACATCAAAAGAGGTGTACGGCAGGTGATGGTGGCTGAAACACCAGCATGCCCTGGGGACAGGTGGCGGTGGCCCCCTCATCTCCCCAATATCGGCCCCGAGCGTGAGATGCATGGAAAGACTTGGAGATATTCTACACATGTGGCCTGCCTGAGCTCCTGGACACTGCACACCCGCTAGCAGGTACGTTCTGACAAATCTCTATGTAACAATGTCCAGGCAACAGCCTATGCGTAGCCACCGTATGTAACTGCCAATATGAAACAGGTCTATCAGCTAAGCATGTGCATTTCAAAACCTTTTGTACGCTATGGCTACTAGGTAGTCCCCACAGTTTACGCCTGTAATCACATATATGTGTCAGGGTTGGCCAGGCCATGTAATGCGCCAAACCAAACATGGCTCACTGTAAACAACACCCAGGGGACAACTGAATCTGTGAGGGTGACAGTAACAGAGCTCACAGCTGCAAAACTGGATACCTCTGCTGCACACAGTGTGTGGATAGGCAGACCAGCAAACATTGTCACCAGGACAACCACACAACATGCACTGTGAGGCACAGCTCACCCCTCCAATCCACCAAGCCTCACCTCTGCTGTAACATGTATGGAATTCAGTCTGCGGGCCAATACATGACCAACGTAAATACAGGATAGAACCCAGAGAAAATGCCCACAGACATAACATCTCAACCAACAGCAACCCTATGATGTCACCCAGCTCAGTCTGGAACCTATGTATGCAATGACGCAATCACGGCATCACAGAGGTTCATCAGTCACACTCTGACAGACAGGTTGCATGTCAAGGGGGTCTGTCCCTCCTGCAATAACCGTGACAGGGCACTGCTGAAAGCTCTGCACAGGCACCCTCCCCGGCCCCACGGGCCAGGACATCCCCCCCCAAGAGTTCACAGCACACTCATAACTGAGTGTGTAGGTCCACACAATGCATCCAGAGCTTGCACTCCTTCCATGATACCGCCATGACATCCCTGTGAGCCAGTACCTGGTGTGATAACTGCTGTGACAGTCCCCTCTGACCCGACAGGCCCATCTGTGCTGCTGTAGCCTCTGTCAGGGCTGCTGAAAGCCCAGCTGCGATGGCAGTGCCTGTTCTGTTTGAGATCATGTCTGTATGGACACTGTACATACCTTCCGTCCTGCAGTCCCAATCTGCCACTGTGCACCCTGTCCCTCCTGTGATGGCCCCCCTCCCACTCATTGTGTGTCACCACAAACTACCGTACAACATGATGGCTGACACACATGTTTGTGATGGATGTTGCCCAATACCCTGGCTCCATGTGTGTCCCCTATGCAATGTGTCTGAGCACCCAGCCTGGGTGAGGTCTGAGCACAGGCCGCACATGCACGTGGCACACATCTCCCTGATGTGACCGGTATGATTGTTATTTGCCACGATTAGTGGGGTCCAATCACAGGGAGATATCAAATAGATATATAGAGAATACCCTCCAGAAATACATGGCGGACTCACTGGATGAAGGTCCAGACCACCTCCACCTCTGATCAATACAGACCGGGTGTGGATGATATGCTGGTCTCACACGCACACATGCAAAGCTAGGGACGATGCAAAGACAGGATGCCCTAACGCATCACTGACCTGTAGCATGTGCCTCTCCATTGACAGGGTACGATATGTTCTCTCTGTCCAATGTTCCTGTCATCCCAGGCTGTCGACGGAACATCACGCTAATCATTAACACACGTCGTATAACATGTGCCTGATCAGCACAGACAATGCTCACCTGAATGCTGCTACTGTGGAGTTCCATGGTAGCAGCAGGCAGATGATCAGGCTCCAACATGACAAAGGAGATGTTATACAAAGGTGGTCAATGATAACAGACCTGTGCAGGTGCAGCAGGAAGAGTAGCGGTCCAAGGCCGGAAAAAACATATCCTAACCTGTGAAATGAGCAGCAAATGATACAGGTCGTTGATGCGAGAAGGTAATCTGCCTATGCTGCTGCAGAAGCGTTGCATGTGTGAGTCAGAGATCAGCGGTTCTGCGACAACACATGTGTGTTGATAAGAGGTGTAAGTAGTCTACACCATCCTCAGGTGACCATCCCAATGTGCACCGGAGTGTACACCTTGTATAGCTATGTAGTTAGGTTCATATCTATATCCCCTCATACACCGCACTATTCAGCATCAGCGTGTCTAACAGGCAAACCTAATCCCAGTACACTCAACTGCATGAGATCACAGATGACATGGGACGGAACGTGGATACCAAGGCAAACAATGTACAGAAATCCCACAGATGTACCATAAATGATCAGGGACATGTTACCACTATAAGGTGACAGGTATATATTCCAACGTCATATATACTCATCACAGGCAGGTTACTGAGATATCATGCAATCAGGTATGTGGGTGGGCTCGCTGAGGTCGACAGGTGTTGATGACTCTATAGGGAAGAGTTTGCAGGGATAGAAAGTGACGGCCTACCTGAATTGTGATTAGCTGCTGATAGGCCAGATGCAGGGGTGCTGCATTGCAGCACCTAGGGGCACAAAGGTGAAAGGTCCTGTGGGCTGCAGAGGAGGCAGGGCTTGTGATGGCCGTCTGTAGCTCCAGGGAGGTGATGTTCGTGGATGCTCTCGCTCTGTCTGGTGTACTTCAGTGAGTAGGGGAGGAGAAGAATGCAGTGTAGAGCCTATTAGGTTTGTTCAACGTGTGAGCTAGGGTGATAAAGATAATGCTGGTCTGAATGGCTAGCCAATGTAAGTGAATCAGCTCAGGGGAACATGGTTATCCAAGGCGTCTCCCTGAGGTAACCTTGCTGTAGCAGTCATTGGCAGCTCTAACTGGTATAAGGTGGATTAGTGAGGAAGCTGACAAATGATGGTCCCGTAAATGACGTGTGGGATCATCAGTGCATGGTATATTGTCATCAAATTGTCTGGTTCCAACATGCAGCGTAGGTGTCCCATAAGGTGGATTAGGTAGTATGCAGGTGTGCCTGTGTTTTCCAGGTGGGATATCATATGGACGCGTAGCTATAAAATGAAATACTGGTAAAGTGAGGACGGGTCAGATTGCAGTTCATATACCCCAGTCCTGAGATGATGTGGTCGGATGATGTTGGGATTGCACGTGATCAAGAGGACCTCCGTTGTTGTATGTCACATATGGAGGTTTCACGAGGACGGACACCCTAACAATGCATTGGGGCAGGGTATGAGAGGGGGGAGAGACATATGTGCATTGGAGATGGGTGTGTAAAGAACAACGTCATCGCCATAAGGCATGTAGACAACACTACAAGGATGTATGAACCCACAGATGGTTTGCAGGTAGATGTTCAATAGGGGGATAGAATGTGATGAACATTGGTTAGCACCCTGATGTAGGTGGAAGGGTTCAGATGTACTGTCCACTGAGCTGACATGCTGCCACCTTCGCTATAGATCGGACCTGCACCATATAAGCACTGTTCCAGTGACGCCCTTCACAATTATTTCCGCCACAAGGAGGATGTGTGTCACTGAATCACGCGCTGCAGGGACGTCCAGAGTTGGGAGGTGGCAACCCAGTTGGATATCATCTATGCCATACATCAGCTAACTGAGGAGTATGGTGAGGAGGGTGTCAACTCCATGGAGTTCCCTGAGGCCATGTTGGCAGGGGTCCAGTGGTGCAGCAGAGTCAATATGTCCCTGTAGCTGTCGTACGTCCACGTCTCCTATCATCTCAGCAAGTATAGGTGTGCCAGAGATGGGTCCGTAGGAACCCAACTGTAGAGGGTACAGATTGCAGTCTGGCAACAGGGGTATAGCTGAGGTATGCCAAAGGCCTGCAGGTAATGATCCAGTTGTAAAGGAAAGGGACATGATGTTGTCGATCACTGGGCCGACGTGCCTGTGAAGCCCCTTGACCCAGGAGGCATAGCATGGATCGGACTGGGATGTGGAGATGAATAGGGCTGCAATGGTGCCCTCATGTCCTTTGTCGGAAGGGAAACAGAATGGTGAGATGGTGCCAGGGACATCCTGCACAGGTGTAGTGATTGTCACTGAGGGACTGTTGATAAGGCACAACCGAGAGTGTAGGTGAGTTGCAAAGTCCTGAGGGTGTATCTCCGCTTGGGGCCCTGGGGATGGCCCCCTAGACAGGGTCCAAACTAGTTACAAATGTTCACGTGGACCATTGTGAGATCTCCACATGGTATCATAGTGTTACCATGTCATTGACACTGAGATTGCCGTGCGGCTAGCAGATGGGTGGCTATTGACTGTTCCCAGGGCAACATATGCATGTTAGCGATGCCAGTGTTTCCCGTGGTTCCGTAATGGGACGAGGGTATCTCCACGGACCGCTGTGTACCAGGGAGCATCCGCCCCATCCCGTGACTGCGTAACTGTTGAAGGTCACACAGCGATAGGACTAGGACTGATGTGCCAATCTAGCAGACTGATGTCCGGGCAAGGTAATGTTGTGACGCATAGGATGACACGTTCAGCACACATCCATGTATATTGCTGTCATTGCCCACCAACACACACCGCTACCAAGTAGCTCACAGGACATACCTGTGATCAGCATTGCAGACCACGCAGCCTCGTGCAACCCCACACCCCGTATGTGTCTCACACGCCACACCCTGTAGCCATCCCCAATAGGGCATGTGTGTATGCTGTCCTAACACAAACCCTGATGTGGGGCCAGGTCGCAGGACACAGTTACCACATGTTCCTCATCCATCCGTACCCCACCTGTCCCATATCTGGTAATGGCAATAAGACACACCCCCACCCCCACAACAGTCTATGACGTACCCTGTATTAATGTGTGGACATGCAGCAAGGCATGTATAGGGAACATGTGAGCTGCCAGGCACTGCATGTGTGTGGCCAAACGCATGACGGTGCTATAAGTGTCTACTGCACAGCATCCCAGCCCACAGCCCTGAATGTCACGCACCGCGCAGAACACTATCCGTCATGGTCGCATGCCCAATATAATGGCCCTGCACACTCTGAAAGGGGGTGGCAGAGGCGGGTGCGACCACAGGGTAACCAAGGGCAAACGGTGACATGAGAGGCACATAGGGAGGGAGGTATGGGACGGGGGCAGGAAGGGATCTGCGTCTATGAGCACCTTACTGCCAATCAGAACACACAGACAGGGATACTGCACCCACCTGAACCCCAGGTGAGGGGACATGGCACTACCGTATGGGTTGTTGAAGAAAGCAGGTGAGTGTGTAAGCAGTATGCATGCCAACATCACCGCATGTATGTGTTGACCACAGCACAAGCGGATATACAGTTGTTGCGTAGATACATATCAGAGCCCTCCTCTATTGCTCACATCACAGGTGACTACAGCAGCATGGGTGCGCATGAGGCTGAGCAGGGGGAGGATGTAGATGAGCCAGACGAGGATGTGGCTGAGACCCGGGAGGACAGAGAGGCCCAGCAATCATGCGCAAGCACAGATGCAACTGGCCCACAGCCCTCGCCCCCCAGGACCAGTGGATCATCACCTGGGATGGCCGGAAACATGCAGCAGCCTGTTGACAGCCAGGCTATGGGTCCCCCACCACAACAGCTGCAGGCCCCTTCTAGCCACATGATGGACGTTCCGATGTCTGAGTTGCGCAGCCATGGCGCAGGTGGAGCACACAATGCTGAAGGTGGGTGGCATGAGGTGGTCACATACACAAGATATATGTAACTGTTCCCTGTGTGATGTGATTGTGTTGTTTGTCACATTGTACATCAACAGCTGCTACTGGTGAGGGTTATGTACGTGGCATATTGGCAGAATAGACACAGGGGTATGGCTTTGGGTGGCGGGTGGTCAGGTAACAAACAGCACACCATTTGAGGGCCAATGAACACAGTCATATGCCGGCATAACTGCAGTGTTGTGTGAACCTGGTGAGGAGCGAGCGTGTCCTAGGTCAGGAGCGAGCCCCTGATAGGGTGAGTGACCCTGGACAAGCAAACTGTCAGTCCTGTATGGCATGTGACAGCAGGTACCTGCGATGACACACCACCACTCCCAGAATGCACCAGGGTCCCCAGAGACAAAAAAGGAGCTGGTGTGTGGTACCGTGTGTCCATGCAAGAGGGCTATGAGGTGTAACCCAACTACACACCACAAAGGTCAGGGCCTGAGTCAGCACAGCTGTGCAGTGCTAGGGTGGAGCACACAACAAGGCATAGGCCACATGGAGTGCCATCTACAGTGGACTATCATGTCAGGGAGCATGATCATGATCCCCAGCGACATCAGCGGATGCAAAGGACACAGTGTACAGACAGAGATGGCATGTGACCCTTCGAGGGATGAAGCGACGATGCGCTGTGAGGTGGCGCCGACGCAGGAGAGGTACGTGTACTGGGACACAATCAGAAGGCAGTCCCACATCAGAGTAGTGGTGAGGGTCAGGGAAATGGTGCTGTAGAGCTAGGCATCTCCAGACGGTACCTCTGCCAGCGGCGTCTGCACGTCATAGGGACCCAGGGACACGTGCCAGATGGTATGTGACGAGAGTGCCAGTGTCCCTGGAACTGTGTTGGGCGGCTGAACATGGTAACTGGTGAACATAATGGCCAGAATATCTGGCGAGGAACCCTCACAGCGATGGGAGCACAGGTGGAAACACTGACCTATGCCCTGGCTACACCCCTGGAGGACAGCTGGGAAATACGTATGCAGCATGACCGTCTACATTGGGGAATCCCTCTGTGTCAGGCCCTCATATGGAAACATAACTGTTGACGGGGGGGAGGAGCCCCATGGTACAAGCTGGGGATACATGGATTACCGCATGTCCACATCCGTTATGTCATAATATGTTGGAACGTACACCTACCATCGCACAGACATACAAACCTGCTATCAAATCCACCCAGTGAGGCCCCTGGGTATGACTGATAGCCACGCAGTGGGAGGCAGGCCAGGTGGATGATGAGCTGGGTAATTGCTATCAATTGAGCCGTACCTACATGAATGTGTGCCCTGATGCAATGACCCTGGAGTCCATGTGTGGGAGATGGAAGGTCAACCTGCAGAGAACAGGTGATCCATACGGCGTTGGCTATGGGTATGGTAATGTTCTGGGTCACGGATATGGTTATGGTTATGGGTATGGTTTGTAAAAAGGGATCGAGGATTTATCCGGGAACACACAGACCGTTGAGCCTGATGTCAGTACCGTGACAAATGGTAGATATCATCATAATGAATATATGTACTCAGCAGGTAGATAGTCACAACCTGATGGGGGACAGCCAACGTGGCTTTAGACCAGGAGGATCCTGTCCCACTAATCAGTTATGTTATAATGAGGGTGTGAAGAGGCAGGTGGACAAAGGTGAGTCGGTTGATGCTGTGTATCTGGACTGGCAGGGACCCTCTGACATGGTCCCGCATGAGAGACCGTTTGCAAAGCTGAAGATTCCTGGGATGGGAGGCAGTGTACTATTGTGTATCGTTAACAGGTTGGAAGATATGAAGCTGAGAGTGGTGATAAATGGCCAGGTTCCCCAATGGGGAAAGGTGAATAGTGGTGTACCACCGGGATCTGTGCTGGGTCTGCTGCTTCCTCAGATATTCCTAAATGGCCTGGAAGGTGGTGTGACAGGTGAAGTTATCAGATATGCACGTGACACACAACAATGTCAGGTTGCTGAAACCCACAGGGATTGCGGATACATGCAAGAGGACCCTGATAAACTGGGGGACTGTGCATCAGAATGGCAGATGAGGGATAATGTGGTGAGGTGCAGGGATATGCACCTAGGGAGGCCCAACCCAAACTATGGTGTCATGATGCTGGGTTCAACATTTGGCGCCACCACCCAGGGAGATGTTGTAGGCGTCATTGCAGATACCATATTCATACCCTTGGCCCATAGTGCAGCGGCGGCCAAATTATCATAAAGGGCGATAGGTATGATCTGGACAGAAATGTCAGTTATAACAACATATGTTAACATGCCTCTATAGCGTTCCATGGTGATGACACACCCTGTATATTGTGTGCAATACTGGTCACCGTAAAATGAATTGGGATCTAGCAAATACAGAGGTGGGTCAGATAAGGGCCACCAAAATGGCAAAGGGGATGGGAGTCCACTCCTATGAGGTGAGGCTAAAAAGGTTGGTGCTCTATAACCTGGGAGAGAGACCGCTGAGGGGAGAAGTGATAGAGGTCTATATATCCATGGACGGTGTGGAATGGGTAGACATAGATGACCTGATCACCTTATCAGAATATCTAGAGGCTGGGGGACATGCACTGGAGCGACAGGGTAAACTATTTACAACTGATAACAGGATGTCGTCTTACACAAAACGTGTACTCAAACGCTGGGATATTCTGACTGAGGATTTATTTATTTATTTATTTATTTATTTAACAATTCTTTTATACCGCGCTATTATAATCAGTGCGGTGTACATAGAACAAGAACATACTACAATGCATACAAGTAACATTGAGTTTTACATTGAACAGGGAAATTCAACAATAGGACAACCGGGGGAACTATGTACAGATTAACTTAATGGTATATACAGTAATATCAAACTCGATTGGATGTAGTAAAGGCTGTTAGTGGAGCTGTGTATAGAACATGTTTGGACAGGTACCTGTGGTAAGGTCCATAAACCATCATTAGGAAGGTACCCTGGATATCACTGCTTGATCGCAGACAAGCATTGTGGGACCACTGTCCCTTGGGGAAACTGCTAGGTACATATGACCTAGATTGGCCACTGTTGGAAACAGCATACTGTGCTTGATGGACCCTGGTGTGACCATGTATGGCATATCTCATGTTCCTATGTTCCTATGTTTGTTTCCCGATGCTTGGTATGGATAACCTTGCCACAGCCTGCACATCAAAAGCCATGCTGTGTACAGACAGGTCTGCACACATCTCTGGGGATTCCATGACATGTCCAACTGTTGACACCCCTGCCCCGTGTCACCGCACATCTAACACTGACAGCAGGTATCCTGTTGTGTGTGCTACCAGGCATATCTGTGTTGGTGGACGTCACCCCACATACCAATATCCTGTTGCCGTCACACCTGAGGAGGCATAACTGATCAGTGTGAGCAGCTGTGTCTGTCATAGATGGGCTACATCCCCCACATACCCCTGCACAACATATTAGTATATACCCCTGACAGGCTTGGGATGAATCACACCCAGGCATCTGTCTGACAGCGGCCACATGTTAACAGACAGGGGATGCATACATGCATTGACCTAGCAATAGTCTTCCGCATCGCACACATGCAGCTGACACACACGCATATGAATGGCATTTGCCACATTGTCCGGGGGAACTGGGACAGACCCACCATGCCCTATGAAGCCCTGCACCTGTTGTGGCCCACGGCCCCTTGTCACACCATGCTAGAGATGTTGTTGCCCACCAGAATATGATAGCCCTACAGCAGACAAGGCCTGTCCAGACACCCAGATACCTGGCACCCACCAGATGTCCAGGTCAGGGACAATGTACAGTTGGCCCGGGTGAGGGACATGTCTCACCGGGCCCCCTGATTGCGCACATATACGATGTCGTGCATGACATATCAATGTGTGCAATAACATGTCCCCCTCGTGGGGACATGACAATATGCCCCCACATTGCACAGCTGGGTCGGTCACCTACATGGACACACTGGTCATGTGCTGTCCTCTGTTGTGTATAGCGTTGGACCATACCCCGCATGTGCACACCCATCTGCAGGTCACGGCACTCCCCCCCCCATGCAGTGTTGTGACGCACCACACCCCATGGGGCAGCACCTGCTATGTGCATAACCAGCATTACATTGCCTGTATGTATGTGGGGCAGACAGCCCCTGCGGATCCATCTCTTGTCCAATCCTATCAGAACATGCCCGCCGCTTGTCTTGCCCAGGTAGTACGCACTGCTACCATGTCCCTCCCCACAAACAACATGTCCCTGCCATCACACAACATGGCCCGTACCCTCTCCTAACATCATTGCCAGACGGATGCTGCAGCTGTGCACATACGCCAGTGAGGGTCTGTTGTACCAATGCACACATCGCCCCCCTGTGACCTGAGCCCCCTCCAACATGGACCTGTCAAAGGTCTGTGTTCCTGCTGCACTGTGGCCCCACCCTGTCCCCCTGACCCCCACCCTTTCGGGGACACCTGTGATGGTGTGCATTTGTTGTCCCTGTCCCTGTATCAGCCATCAGCTCCCATGTCCTTGAAACATGTGTTCAGTCCCCTGGATGCACAACCGTAGCAGACCATGCATTACATGTGTGATTCAGCACAGCCACATGGGTCACGTGCATCAGAACATCTCTGAGTGTGGACCGTGTGCTGTGTGTGGGGTCTCCCCACACTAGTGGGGCACACGCTGCCACATCGCCACACACCTTTGTCTACAGGGGTAAGCCACACCACAGTACTAGCCCTGGTGATGATGTGCAACCTGTCACTGTGTTGATGTAGTTCCCAGACCACGGACTATCTCTCATACAACGCTCTGTCTCACACACAGGCCTGCGTGAGGCGTTGATGGACATCAGAGCATCCATTGATGTCGTATGCAACAAGCTGGACCAGTCGACCGCACAGATACAGGGCCTCACAGAGGTGGTGAGAGCTATACCTTTCGAACGCATGTGTGTAGCCCTGGAGGGGATGCTGGCGGCAAGACAGCAGGGGGTACATGCACCGGCACCAGCAGCAGCACCGGCACCAGCAGCAGCACCAGCACCAGCACCGGCACCGGCTCCTCGGCCACGAGCGCCTCCATCTTCACAGGGGGAGGGTGTTGCACTGCAGAGGGTGGGGGGGATGGGTCAGGCCAGGCGTGGTCGGCCGCGCCGTCGAAAGTAACCTTAGCCAAATAAAACTGTAGCAAACAGTGTGTGCCAGGTCTGTAGCATATTTGTGCACCTGTGGTCCCATATGTATTGTGCACATGCATGGTTGGTCCATGACCATTTACCCTTTACCCTTAGCACGTTGCCAATGTGTGGCTTGGCTTGCCAGTGACACCTGCAGCACTGGCACAACAGGATGGCTGTGACCCTCACAGGGTGTGTCAGCTGCCCAGGGCCAGGAGCTGGGTGCTGCTCACACACACCCATGGTCAGGGAGGGTGCATATTCCCAGACCTCACGCGTACTGATGTGTTCCATAGTAATGTTGTCCCCTACCTACACTCGCCACTGTGTGCAGCTGCCTGACATTTGCCCCTGCTTGCAAAGCACATTGCACGCCATGGCACACCCCTCGGGCATGTGGGTGGTAACGGCTGTCAGACGGCTGCCTAGGGTGAGAGCTTACACAATCTTGACGATGCATATATACATATGATTCTTGCAAGGTATTGTGGGTATTGTAGTTCATTCACTCCCAAACACAGCTGATGACAATAATTTGAGTTGTGAAACCATGTGTAAGATCAATAACATACTTCTTTTATTGATGGGGTTTAATTCACCCAGCACATGTATGCTTGATAGCACTATAAATGAGGTCACTTGCTTGCAGTGTTTAAAATGGATAACAAAAGGTCACAAAGTAAACCAGAAACAACCTTCAGCATGTCAGGCAATTAGCTAATGTTTTATTAGCAAATAATTAACAAATACAAAGGCACAAAGTAAAGAATAAACTTTGCTGGTTAGGTTAACCTCTGCTTATTTTCCACGCCGATCTCAGCAGTGATTCTCCCTTGCTCACACACACAATCATGTGCAGCCCTCATTACTATCAATGGACCAGCTGAAAGCCTTTAGCTGGCTGGCTGCTACTGTGTGAGCCCAAATCCTGCTTTAAGAGCTGTTTGCAGTGGAAATAAAGAACAAAGTTAGGTTTCTTTGTGATGGCTGATGTGTTTGCTCAGAGAAAGCTAGCAATAGCATCTAGATAGAGCACAGTCCATATAAACTGTACTTTCATCTGCTGTATCAATCAGCATAGGGTCATTATCATACGTTGGCACAGACGAGTCTTTCATTAAGGCACTATCATGAGAATGCTTATTCCCTTGCTGCCATTCTCTATTATAGATAGGGTCTGGATCAGTGTTCATACCTGAGCCTCTCCTGCTATCATTATTCCTCTCTGTATAGCCTGGCCAATATGTAACCCAATTCTGATGTCCAGCCTTCCAATCTTGATCCCTGGACACTGGATCTCCTCTCACATACCTTCTGGCCTTGGTCTGAACGTCCCTTCCACATGCAGTCTTCTCTCTTACAGGTAGCCACTGGTGATTCCTATCTCTGCCACTCCATTCCTCTGGCTGAATCCAGTCCAATGGACTCTGCTGGCTTTTGGACTACCTCCCAGTATGAGTACTGCCTTGGAATCTCCCAGACCTTCCAATGGCCTTTCTTCTCTTCCATCCAGAGAGTTTCCTTCTCTCTCTATCTGCTTGGCTTGGCTTCTGTTTCACCAGGTGATACTGGTGCTTGAGCTTGTAGCCGTTGCTGTCTCTGTCTCTGTATCTCTTCCTCCCTCTGTAGCAGTTGCTGAAGCTGTTCTTGAAACTGTTATCTGAAGAATAAGCTCTATTCTTATCCTGTTCTAATGTGTGCTGCTCCCTAACACAGCGCAGCTGTCTTGAATCAGGCCCTGCCCTTTGAGATGAGTGCTTAGGGATTACCTCATAGCTCTCTTGTTTGCACACACATTTCCTCACGTCAGCCCCTCTCATGGCTGCTGGAAACCTGGTGCAATCTGGGACTGGTAGTCTTTTATGTGACAACTCTGTTTTCTTGCTTCTACCAGAACTGACAGGTTGCTTGTTCAGGGTCACATCATATTTTTTATAGCTCCTACCTGAGCTATGATAAGCTTCCTTATCATAAGGCAGACAGGGGTGTCATGTGTCAGGTGGTCCAGGCAGTCAGCAACACATGGGGCTACATAGCACACATCCATGTGTCAGTGTAATTTGGGTGGACCCCCACCAGGCGGCATCCCATGGCCCCACCCAGTACCCACAGCCCCACACATATATGGCCCCTCTGACTGCATGTGCGCGCACGACACGTATGACACCCATGTCCGCCCCACCTGGCCCTGCAGGTCGCAATACATATCCCGTGCTTGCATACATGTTGAATGTAGGAATGACACGTGACCATTGGGTTACGAAAGTATGTAAACTTTATTTGGTCCAACATTAACAATGGCCAACATGCCCAAACCCACAACACACACTCAGGGGGGTGAACACAGCCCAGCACAGGGCACATGGGGGCATCACAGGTGCCATCGCTGGTACCTGTGATGCTCTTCGGCAGATGGTAACCGGGATGCCAAATGCACCACATCAGTTGCCACCTGCCGAACAGCCACAGTCAGAGACTGCACCGCATGTAACACGACATGGGTGTCATGTCGTGCATCAGCCAGGGCCACTAACACCTCGTCCATGCACCTGCCAGCACACAGACACACAGTGGCTGCAGTCTGTGTGCTGGCATGTGCATGTGGTGTGACAGTGGCCCTGGGTGGTGCACGCTCATGCTGCCACCCATGCCGTGCAGATGCCTGCAGTGTCTGGCTGCTGCCCCCTCGGCCCTGTGCTGGGCTGTGTTCGCCACCACACCCCTCCCACCCCTCCCCCCTCCCTGTGCACCCTCCCCCCACCCTCCCTGGCCTGTCCGTGCCCCTCCCTCCCCCCACCCTGCCTCCACCCAGACCCCCTGTTCCCCCCTCCCCTGCACCCACTATCAGGACATCATCGTCCTCCTCCTCCTCCTCCTCATCCCCCTGGTCATGGGTGGGTGGGGTGACGTCCTCCTCCTCCTCCTCCTCCTCCCCCACATCTGTCACATGGAGTGGCTCTGCCTCCATGGCCACCTCCTCCTCTTCCTCCGTCGGCCCCTCCTGTTCCTCCGCGTCTGGCTCCTCCTGCCTTGCGTGCCGGCTGGTGGGTCTGCGCAGGCAATAGCTGGAGGTGTGTGGCGCCCCATCGCTGGTATCACTGTCTGTGAAGGATGACAGACATCAGGGCACATCCATGTGTGTCACATACAACATTTACAGATACAGGTGAGACACAGGCTGGTGGTCCCATGGCCGACCTGACCTGCAACCTAGCCCTGGCAATACTGACCATCATGGTGCTGTTGTCGCTCCCTCCTGCACCTCTCCAGGAACTCCGGGTGGTAATGCCGCAGCTCCCGCACTTTTTTCCTCAGGTCCTCCACCTGTGGATATATAAACGTTGTCTGTGGTCAGCACCTAACACCTGTCACTGGAGCAGACAACCAGATTACATTGCCCTGTGTGTGACGCATGTACCTGCAGCACCACCCCTGCTGTTTGTGGCATATACAGCTGCGTGACACAACCCCGGAAGCCCTTGCCTTGGACATGTGGGTGTAGGTTTGCACAGCTGTGTCACAGCAGTATCAGACGAGCCTAGCTGGCACACACATGCAGTGTCACATAGGGCAGCTCTCAGCAGCATCACATGTTGACTGCATGCTGACCCACCAATATCACCACAGCCACACATGACATTGGTGGAATGGTGTTTGGCACAATGATGGACAGAGGGAGAGGAGCGACGGGGGCAACCGGTGGGGCGTGACAGACACACAGTGGATGAGGGGGGGAAATATCACCTAGGGGAGATGATCTACCTTGCCAGACACATCCCAGCTGTGCATTGACAGCAGCTGTCCATGGTGGGTGTGTCTGTGGTCCCATGCTTCACGTGGGACATAGTCACCATTGGTGGCGCCCCCTGGGCACCATTGGCAGGGTATGCACCCCATAATGTGTGTGCCCTGTGTGGCAGCTCACCCACACATTAGGGATCTGTGACATTCCCTATGGGGGTTGGCTCAGGGATGTGTATGTTTGTGATTGGTGTTTCACAGCATCCCTATCACACAGAGCATCCCTATGTGGGCCCCCAGCTGAGCAGTACTGGCCCTTGTTGGTCATCTGCAGTCTCCATGTCGCTGCTCGTGTGTTGACATGCACACAGACAGACTAGGATGGGGCCCATGATGCGTCCATGTGACCCACCTGCTGGTGCATTTCAGGGTCTAGGTGGTGATTTACTTGCAGGTCCCATGTTCCAATGTGCACAATGCAGGGATGTCACAGCTGCAGCTGGTGTGTTGTTGTCAGTCTGCGAAGCTGTCATGCTTGTGTGACCACAATGAGATGTGCGAGGGGCTGTGCCAGCTCCCAGGGTATCTCTGCAACCACATACATCGTAGCATGGACCTGGTGTGTGGGAGGGGAAGCAGGCCTACCCCCTGCAGTGGCTTTTTCCAGATGTCCATCACATCCAGGTGTGGTTATACACATGTGCCCTGCCACACAGCTCGGCAGCTTTCACAGCCATGCACCATGTGCATACTGTGTGTGCTGTGTCTGGACCCAGGGTGTGAGCTGTGTGTTGAGCCGCCCCACCCCTACCAATATAGGGGATACTCTGTGGACTGACGGACTGAGGGGTGGCTGTGCACATGGTTGCTGTCATCCATGTGCTCGGGTGGGGGGTTAGTGTGGCCTGTGGGGGAATGGTAATAAATGTTTAAGGTCGTGACATATGTCCACCTATCGCAGGGATAGACCTGGCCAGTCCTGTGGGGTCCCAGATGTGTCTGTTCCCTCCGGTTGACTCAGGTGTGCACAGATAGGGGCTGTGGAACACACCGTCCATTTCTTGGGGTGCTAACACGTGTATCGCTCCTGACCTCTCTCACACATATCCCCTGGGTTCTGATGGGGTCTGCTTCTGGGAAATGTTCCGATGTTATGTTGTGGGTGGAGGGGTTGTTCGGGGGTGTCTCCTGGGCTGCCTCATGTGCTGGGCATGTTCCAGGCATCCTATGGTCTGTCCCACGACACATGCATGGGTGGACATGGGCCTCATGGGATAGACTACAGATGTTTCCGTGGATGGGCAAGGGGGGGGGAGAACTCACCAGGTACCCTGGGGTCCTGTGGGTGGTGTCGCTGGTGGACCATATACGTCTGGGTGTCTCCCACATGTGATGTTTTGTGTGTCGCTGCCAGTTATATCATCTTAAGCTGGGGGTGTGCCATGTTGGGCATCTGACTGCTAGCATCCATTCGTGCTGCACAGAGGGGGTTTGTGGGTGGTCCTTCAGTTGCGCACGCATCGTTTCTGGGACCACCTGGCCAGGACTGGCCTGTCAGCATCCACGCTCGGGATGTTTGCATGGGGATTGTGCTTGACAGTGGGAGACACATACAGGGGGTGGATCACACCTCATCCTATGACAGGTGGTCCATTGCTGGTGCAGCAATGCAGCCACAGGTCCGTGCCACAATGGCAATGGCAGGGACCCTAACTATGCCCCGTCACCATTCCAATGCGACACTGTAAGCATGATTTTCGTTTGCCACAGGCATGCCTGACATGGCCTACCTGGACCTCACACTTGTCATGTGTGAGGTGCGCATCTAGGTGTCAGCGATGTTGGCAGACCCACATCCATGCCATCCACAGGGAACAGGGTTCTGGACAGTATCCTGGGTGACAGCAGGGATGCATGGCACAAACTGCGAGCTAGGCATCATTGTTCATGGGCACCTACCAAGCTGTTTCACGGCATGTCCTCTGTGTCATGCTGTCCTCAGCATACCTGCGTACCCCACACTGGTACGATTAGGGTGCCTTTTCTCTGGGGACGCAGGTGACGTCAACGCAGCATAGCTGTTATATAGCTGTACGGCATGTGGGGGGTTGTTGGGGGGTGTATCCCATCCTGTTCATGGGGATAACCTGCACGTTTGGGTTTCCTGTAGGTGTAGCATCCTCCCATGAGGTCTGTGTATGGTGGGGTTGTCTACCTCATGTGTCCGGTGTTGTACATCAGTTGTGACTGCACGTGATTGGACCCTGCCCACAGGACATGGCAGCCCCTGGTGGGACATGTCATCGCCCAACAACAGTTGTGTGTTGGGACATGCAGGCACCCCCTTGCAATTGACAGTACTATCCTCTGAGTGGTCACATTCACTGGTCAACACAGCGGGTTGGACGTGTATTGTCCCTGGGGGATGTGGCAGACTGCGGTACTAGGACAGAGGCGCATACTACCAGGTGTGACCCTGCACCAATGGGTACCACATGCCAAACACATGCACTGATGGTCCATATGCCCATGCTGTGGCCATCATCTTTGTGGCCTGTAGTCACACCATGTGTGTGGTATGGGGTGGTTACAGATACCCTGTTGGGGCAGGGCTAGCTGCACTAGCATGTTTTGTGGCCAGCACCCTGTGTGCTGGTGACACTTGCTCTGCGTGTGTCTATTTAACTGTCACAGCCCATGCCACTCAGCATGGCACATGGGGTTTAGACACATCTGCTGACCCCATACCTTGCTGTGGGCACTGAGTCGCTTTTCATGGCCAGTGATACCACCAGGGATGTTTGTGCAGTGTGCGCTCCTCAGTCCCACCACCAGGGAAACCCCATGTGCTAGGGTTCGGGACCCCTTTAGAACCAGCACACTGTATGTTGTGTCAGATGTGATACACAGGGAACATGGGGCTGCACAGGGGACATTGCTCCCCACCCAGCCATGTTTGTGTGGTGATGGCCACTGTGCCTGGCTGCCTGCTTCAGCCTACCACCCCTGTGTGCCAACCCACTGTACAATCATCGTGACATCGCACATGAGGGCCCTCGGCAGTAAGCACACTGGGCATGGCTGACAGTGACTGGGGAGGGATCAGCACCCCCCACGTCAGTCCCCTGACACAGGGCGTGGCTTCCATGCTGGTGTTGTGGCTTTGGACTGGGCACAGATATTGTGAGGACATGGGTGTGTCATTGCCAAGGACCCCCTTGTCTTGTGCTTCGGTGAGGTCCACACAACCACTGGTGAGGGTCTTTCACATACACCAGTATCAACGGTTCTGGCGGCATCAGCAGGCACAGACACAGGGATGGCTATAACGTCGGGTGTAGTGCACATACAGGGACACAGAGATGGGGAGTCGGACTAACCTAATGATCTGGGGTGCAGCATTTTGGGCTGACATCAGGGAAGGTGACAGGTGCTGTGTGATCCCCCCCTGTGCTTACCAGATGTCTGGTGGGGAGCTGTGGCATGCTGGCCTCAACAGGCCATCAGGTACCATCATGTGTCAGCTCATTCCTGCTTGTTCCAGATGTGTAGCTGTACCCAGTACAACCTACATGCCTAGCTGTGTGTGTGTTGCCATGTGTGCAGTCACACCTATGTGCATTGTGCAGGTCTCCCATAGCGCACATATCTGTTTCCCTTTGGCACCCTTGAGAGACATGGCATTGCCATGTCCATGTGTTGTGGCCACTGATGGTGTCCATGCTCAGCCCTGTCACCCTGTGGGTGTTACATCATACACATTTGGGGTCACACTATGTACACATGCCATGCACTCCACGACCAATGGCAACAGTATTTACCAGCACACATGGGTGTTTGAAGACACATGAGACATTGGGTGGGTTCCCCTATGCACCTTGGCAGGGGACACGTCCATGACACATGCCTTTGTACATAGCCAGAGATGTCACTTGCCATACCACTACAGGATCAGTGTATCCTGTATGTCATGGGGATGTTGATAGCTACGTCAGTCCAACCTTGGCAAATGTTGGACATAGCATACTGGTCATGGTGGACAGGCATCTGTCCCAAACAGGCGTATTGGGTGTTCTTATGTTCCTCTAACCTGTGTCGTGTATGTGTCTGGGAGGTGTCACTGCACACACTACGGGCTATTCGCACCTCTGGTCATGTGTGCCTCTTAGGCTATCTGGGCCAACCTGACTGTGTGCTTGCAACCTTTCAAGGGCATCTGTGAGATACCTATGCACACAGGGGCGGTATGCCTGTGGGCTGTGGGTAGGAGCGACCTGAATCAACATACATAGCTGTGGACAGGTTGCCATTGCAGAGGTTGTGACCTGGTTCTTGGAGATACTGTGTGTGGGTATTTGCTCACGCGCATCCAGATCTGCATCCTACATATCATCTCCATACATCTACAGTGTTTGTCCTGGGCTATGTGGCCCCGGGACTGCGGATGCCATGCAGCCAGACCACTATACCTTATTGCACACATTTGCCTGACATACCCTCCATCACGATCAGCTCCCCCACCACCAGGGTCTTGTGTGTGCCAGGGCACATCATCATCAGGATACAGCATTGCAACATGTTGACACCCTGCCCACACAACGCATGTATCATGTGTGCCTGAGATACGGGTGATTGGCTCATCTGCTGTGTCACACTGCACCATATCACCTGGGTGACAGAGCCCACTTTGGTTGGCCTCTCTGGCCCCCTTGAGGTAGGGGGATGCTTCCAACTACATTAGTACACACAGCCATATCTCCAGGGTGACACAGAGCCCACTTTGTATGGTCTCTCTGCACTCCTGGAGGTAGGGGGATGCTTCCAACTACATTAGTACACACAGCCATATCTCCAGGGTGACACAGAGCCCACTTTGGATGGCCTCTCTGCACTCCTGGAGGTAGGGGGATGCTTCCAACTACATTAGTACACACAGCCATATCTCCAGGGTGACACAGAGCCCACTTTGGATGGTCTCTCTGCACTCCTGGAGGTAGGGGGATGCTTCCAACTACATTAGTACACACAGCCATATCTCCAGGGTGACACAGAGCCCACTTTGGATGGTCTCTCTGCACTCCTGGAGGTAGGGGGATGCTTCCAACTACATTAGTACACACAGCCATATCTCCAGGGTGACACAGAGCCCACGTTGGATGGCCTCTCTGCACTCCTGGAGGTAGGGGGATGCTTCCAACTACATTAGTACACACAGCCATATCTCCAGGGTGACACAGAGCCCACTTTGGATGGTCTCTCTGCACTCCTGGAGGTAGGGGGATGCTTCCAACTACATTAGTACACACAGCCATATCTCCAGGGTGACACAGAGCCCACTTTGGATGGTCTCTCTGCACTCCTGGAGGTAGGGGGATGCTTCCAACTACATTAGTACACACAGCCATATCTCCAGGGTGACACAGAGCCCACTTTGGATGGTCTCTCTGCACTCCTGGAGATAGGGGGATGCTTCCAACTACATTAGTACACACAGCCATATCTCCAGGGTGACACAGAGCCCACTTTGGATGGTCTCTCTGCACTCCTGGAGGTAGGGGGATGCTTCCAACTACATTAGTACACACAGCCATATCTCCAGGGTGACACAGAGCCCACTTTGGATGGTCTCTCTGCACTCCTGGAGGTAGGGGGATGCTTCCAACTACATTAGTACACACAGCCATATCTCCAGGGTGACACAGAGCCCACTTTGGATGGTCTCTCTGCACTCCTGGAGGTAGGGGGATGCTTCCAACTACATTAGTACACACAGCCATATCTCCAGGGTGACACAGAGCCCACTTTGGATGGTCTCTCTGCACTCCTGGAGGTAGGGGGATGCTTCCAACTACATTAGTACACACAGCCATATCTCCAGGGTGACACAGAGCCCACTTTGGATGGTCTCTCTGCACTCCTGGAGGTAGGGGGATGCTTCCAACTACATTAGTACACACAGCCATATCTCCAGGGTGACACAGAGCCCACTTTGGATGGCCTCTCTGCACTCCTGGAGGTAGGGGGATGCTTCCATCTACATTAGTACACACAGCCATATCTCCAGGGTGACACAGAGCCCACTTTGAATGTTCTCACTGGCCCCCTGGAGGTAGGGGGATGCTTCCAACTACATCAGTACACACAGCCATATCTCCAGGGTGACACAGAGCCCACTTTGGATGGCCTCTCTGGCCCCCTGGAGGTAGGGGGATGCTTCCAACTACATCAGTACACACAGCCATATCTCCAGGGTGACACAGAGCCCACTTTGGATGGCCTCTCTGGCCCCCTGGAGGTAGGGGGATGCTTCCAACTACATTAGTACACACAGCCATATCTCCAGGGTGACACAGAGCCCACTTTGAATGTTCTCACTGGCCCCCTGGAGGTAGGGGGATGCTTCCAACTACATTAGTACACACAGCCATATCCCCAGTGGGTGTGGGGACCGCTTTGTGTGGCCCTGTAGACTCCTGGAGATGGTGATGGTGATCCCCAGAACATTCTGACACACACATATCCACAGAGTGACTGAGTGCACACTTTGAGGGGCTCTCTGGACCCCTGAGGATAGGGTGGATGTATTAAACAACATTGGCAGACAACCCCAGATCACCTGTATGTCTGAGGCCCCATGTGCTTAACATTGCACCACCCCTGATGGGTAACCCTATGTGTTACCCTGCTGATGCAGATACCGCCATCAACACAGGATGTTTGCATACGCTCCTTATGCAGATGCATGGCCTAGGTTTGTTACAGTCTGCTTTGCTGTATCAACACCAGCAGCTGTCATGACGCCAGGGGGCCATCATGCCCTCTTTGGCACAAACCGTCAACACCTGGCTACATGGCCACACAATCAGATGTGATACCACATGTATATGGCATGTGTTTCACCTGCTACACTAAACTTATACAGACTACTTACACACAACAGCATGGACAGCTGACATCAACCCTGTATGTGTGTATGTTTATTTTGACCTAGGTCCATTCACTTACCTCCCGTGGATGGTCTGCCTGCCTGTTAAAACGCCTGGTCACCCTCTCCCAGGCCCTCAGGACCCTCCCCATGTTCTTTTTCCTGGAGGGCCCTGGGAACAGCCTGTGCTGCTTTTGGGCTATCAGGGAGCCCAGGTGGCACAGCTCTCTGTGGCAAAAAGCCGGCTTCCTGGTTCGGGACGCCATGTTTGTTTCTGGGCGTGGTGACGCGCGGACGCTCCCGGTGCAACTTCCGTAATTGCGCGTGACGTATCGCGCACGTGCGTTTCGCATGGCTGCGTGTCAGATCTCTGCACGCCCGTGCGCTCCGCATGGCTGTGCGTCTGCAAATTGCAAATACTATCTACACGCACCATTCATATTGATTTGTAATGGTTGTGCTCAAAATATGTTTACTGTTCTGTGCCTAATTACATAGTTACTGGGGTGTCTCTAATGTCACTTTGACAAACAATTATTATTATGGTTTACCCTTGTCCACACAGTGTGGTATTGAACCTCTGGACACATAGCAACTGATTGCTGATGCATTGTCAGATGAGGTGTGCTATGTGTGTCACATAGCAGGTAGTGCTCAGACACTACTAGTTATGGGTGCAGACAAACCATCAGCATCAGGTGTCACTCAACCTGGTGATAGGGGGTTGTGTGTGCCAGTGCAATATGTTGTGTGGTGTATCTCCATGTCTGGACAGACATTTTGTGGTGGTTGCCATCGGGGTTGGGGGGGAGATTCATATATGAGCATTGCACACGCAAAGTAGGTTGCGTGTTGGACATTACAGGACTATGTGGGTCCCCATGTCACCACACTGCACATTATCCTTTGGTATGTGTGACGGCATACAGTCCTGGTTTTTGCAAAATAGCTCAATGGTTGATACATGGACTGCTTAACCAGCCGTCATGGGTTACATCTTCCAGTTGAGCTCAGGACTGCCTGTCTCAGGCATCACACATTCTCATACTTGAGTGCAACAGTAGCCATGGTTTTTTTCATGTACATCTGTGCTGCACCAGACATATATCTTCATACATTGCAACATTGTTACCTGCCCCAGACCGGTTTCCACATTACAGAGGTGCTGCTATTGGCAAGACCCTCACACTGCTACATACATCATGTGCAGTACACCATTCTCACCAATGGAACAGCGCACCCCTGGTGACCATTGCACACTGTCTGCATGCCTGCCTCTTTCACCAGACAGGCATCTGTTCTTAGCAATCGAGCTGTGGCCCACACCTAACCTTGATACCTGTGGAGCCAGAGGTTGCATGTTTCCATCCACAGTGTGGTTCTTGGTGAGTGCAGCCAGTGACAGGTCCCTGACTGTGAAATAGTGCTGGAATCTCTGTGATCCTCACAGTGCTGTCTGCATCATGTGCTCCTTACACAACCGTATAGGGTGGACTTGGGTTAATGCACTGTGATGGTTTCGGAATTGCCAGTACTACAGGACATTACACACATTCCAGGCTTGACAGTCCCCATGAACCTTCAAAATGTTTGCTATATGTTACAATGTCATCTTCAATGTATGTTATTTTTATGCAATGTAGGCGCTGTTCCATGTAAAACCATGTTCATTATATGTTAAGTGTACACCGCCTTTGATCTTTGGAAAAAGCAGTATAGAGGACATGCATAATTATATAGATTCAGACCTGCACTGCTGCTGACTGGCGGCGTATAGGGGCCAAGGACAATATATAAATCACTTTGCTTATACACACACACTTTGGATTTGAACCAACAACCTTTCACTTCAGAGGCATTGCAGTCACCAGGGGACTACAGCTCTGTGGCTGTGATGTGAGGTCTGTCTGGCTAGAATATAACCTCTGCAGACTTTGTGCTGCAGTTACCAGGGTGTAGTCGATCCAGTCGCACCCATGATGCACTGCACATGCAAGGCAGCAGTCTAGTGATGGTCCAGTGATAGGGTGTGCAACCCCACAGCACCTCGGCCTCGTGTTGGACATTGACCTTCTGTGTTTCTTGTGCAGAGTGGGTACTGACCATCCCAGTGTGTGTGTCTGTTGCTCACCCTGAGGGTGAGGTGAGACACACAGCACCTATCCTGGCTGAGATGGCCTATACATCATATCAATTTGTTTGCCAATGTCTGATAGTTTGGCACATCTGACCATTTCTGTCTCCAAGACCCAGCTGGGCCTTGTGAGCTACAATGTTCCCGAAGGGGGCATATCCTGTGTGGGTGGCCTGCCCTTCATGATATATTTGCAGGGGGGGTGGGGGAGAGGAGGTTACAGGACCTATAGGCCGGGTATGTCTGACCACCAAACCTTCCCTGTGCAACACAGTTTCCCCAAACAAAACATATCCACATTCTACATCCCAGCTATGGTGTGTGTAGCTGACACCATCAGCAGACTGGGTCCAGCTGTGGTACAGAAAACCTACAGGTCACTCACTGCTATTATGGACGCATCCATATTTCAGGGTGCGGCAGACAGACAGTATGGCCTGAGAGCCTAAGCTCACCAACACCATCTGACATTTTCCAGCAGCAGGCACATTCTGTGCCCAGCTACTGACCCTGCACGGTGTTCTAGCCAGACACATGCAAACTGCAGACAGGCCACTGGCCAGTCCATGGTGCATGCTACCAGGGAGACTGTGTGCACCCATAACTGGGATGTCAGCACACCCACCGCACAATTACCTCAGTGATTGGGCCTCTCATATACACAGCACCCATATATATCACATGAGAGAACTATTATATGGCACTATGTCGGGACCTAGCCATGCCATGGTCACTGATCGTTCAGGGGGAGAGTGACCTCCACACAAGGCATGCTATGGACACCATGTCTGTGGGGGTGATGCCAAGGCACAGCATGGTCCTAGGCATGCACATTTGCCCTGTGTAGCTGCATCCTGCTCCAGCCACCCTGTTTGTTGTGTACCCACAGTACTTTGCTCCTCATTATGCACATTGGCAGGCCAATAATGGCAACGGTGCTATTAGTGTGGTCTGTGGGAGGTGTTGACAGCCACCACACACTGGATAGACAGACACACACTCCCCACACCTAGGACAACATTGAACAGATGTGGTGTTATTTGGGAGCCATGGCCAACATAACAGTGATGAGCACAGTGTGGGCATGGCAACGTTGGGATGTACTTTTGGAGTAATTTCCCAGGGTGCTACTCTCTGAACGAGATCTGACCTGACACACATTGCACATACATCAGAGACGTTGGTTTGTGACAGCTTGCTGTTCTGCTTGTGCGTAGCATGAGCATTTTTATCGGTCAGTGATCATATATTGCTTTGGATATATGTGTGACATCTCCAAATGTGTAGTGTGGGATTGTTGATGTATGCACATGCTAGTTTTCTGAACGCCACACAGGGCCCTACATCCTGCCACTTCATCGGTCTTCCAATAATGGTGCCTGCAGGTGCAACTGTTTCTGCCCTTGTTGCCCACTGCTCTAGGGAGGTTTGCACAACTACAGTCAATGTGAATCAAACACTTGTTGGGCTTTCATGCTATCTGTGATTAATATGCCTGTGATACAGCTGCATACCATGGTGGTGTTCAACTCACCTGCATCACACACATCTTTCGTGCAGACATCAGACAACCTGATTGATGTGTGAGCCTCCATGGCTGCATATGGGGGACTCTGCTGTGGGTGAGGCATATGTTTATGTGGTGTGTGGTATTTATAGCAAACTATGGTATCGTGACCAACACTTATGTTCTCAGCACGGGAGTTCCATTCTTTACTTTAAGGTTTCGCGAATGGGTAAAACATTGGGACTGTGATGGCAGGTGCCCCAGCCGGGAATTGAACCTGGGGCCTTCTGTGCTTGGAGGCACTTGCTACATGTACTGCACCACCGTCTTAGCACAGCAACAGTACATTCCCAGGGGAGTCCATGGCTGTTTGTCACACAGGGCCTGTCTGTTGGATTGTACTGCAGCCACATGAGGGTGGCTAGGCCAGGATCTGCTGTGGGGCAGCAGCCTCTGCCCCCTCTGCCAGCAGTTGGCATCCGCCACCATGCTGACATGGGCCTATATTGGGTACAGCATCACAGCTGACTGACATGTGGCCCTCCAGTGATGCATTGTGTGGACTCTGCTGTAGGTGTTGTACATATTTGAGGGGTAAGTGATCCTTATGGTATAATAGAGGTCCTCTGAACATGCTGTTGTTATCTGCAAGACATGTTTTGATTTCCTCTCACGTTTTACTGGTGGGTAAAATATGTGCACAGTGTTGCTGCTGGCCCCAGCTGGGAGTTGAACTGGTAATCTTTGGCTCCCCAGCACACTGGCTGTGTCCCCTGCACCACACTGCAGTCACAGAGTGAATGTGGACCCTGGAGATGGCATGTCTGTTTGTCATAGCGGGCCTTTCTGTTGTGGTCCGGTGCACCCACATGGCATTGGCTCAGCCTCCATCTTCTCTGGCCACCTGCCACTGGCCCCCTCAGATACCAGTAAAGTTCTCCCAACATGCTACAGGCCCTTCTGCTACTGGTGCTGGGGGCGCACAGTTTTAAACCATACAGTGTGCATGTAGGCAACTACCTCTACTGCACATTCCCCCCAACTCACACATGCTGTTGTGCAACATGTGCATGCCATAGGGGACCTGTCCATTGCTGTGGGGAAACCTGCTCTATCCTACATCAATGTGTGATCATTCAACATTTATGCCGCAGGGGCTGGTGACCCTTCCAACATTCATATATTTTGGCCCTGCCTTTCTTGGGTGTGTCTGATGATGTTTCACATTGCTGTGACCATTACCCAGGTTGGTCCTCTTTTGTGCTACAATCGAGAGGTTTGACAGCTCTGGCCAACACACCAGTCCTGGTGACACTACAGGCATGGATATGTTAGGCATAGACTGTTGGGGGTCACTCCCCAGGGCGGTACGCACTATCAGACACAAGACCTGCTGCACACAACACACACATCTGAATGATTGTTATGGTGGTGCTCAATGGGACACATGTACTGAGCATTTGAATCATTATGAACATATTTTCACATGGGACCTTGGATAGCTGTGTACCATGTACATAGGTGTGGGGTGGCATTGCTAAGGTACACATCTGCTACTTTTGGGGATTACAGGCAGGGCCCACTGTCCTGCCTCTCCAGGATGCATTGTCCAATGGGGCCTGTGGGTATGGGTGTGTCATGGCTGTTGGTTGATGCCTTTCATATGGGTTACACACATCAGGTCATGGTGTGTCAGACACTGTTCTGGTTTTAGGATGTCCCTCATGGATATGCATGTGCTACATCTGCATAACATGGGGGTGGTGCATAGATATGCAGCACAATCATTAGTATTAGCCGCAGCATGGATGCTGAATGGTGTGTGGTCCTCCAGGTCTGCATTTCGGATACTCTGATCTGAGTGATGCCACGGTTAATGGTGTATGTGCTTTGGATGGGAAATGATAGCCGTATAGACAATGCCTATCTCCTCTGCATTACAGGTTTGTGCTTACCAGCACAGTTTAGTTGTTGGACAAAAATGTGGGTGGAATTGGCCATAGCCCCAGCTGAGCTTTGAACCTGTGACCTTATGTTCTTGCATACACTATCTGTGTGCACTGCACCACCATGTAGCCACAGATTGGCTGGGTTCCCTGGGAGGTCCATGTCTGTACATCCATCACGGCCTGTCTGTAGCAGTGGACGGTGCCAGACTGCACATGGCTAAGCCACTGTCTTCTGTGGCTCACAGCCCCTGCCCCCTCCACCCTCTGTACTGTTCCACCAACATGCTGGCATGTCCTCATCTTAGCAAACGCATATGGCCTGATTAGTTTGAGCCACTCCAGGACTGCATTTGGGGAACTCGGCTGTGGGTGATGCCCATTGTTCAGGTGCATGTGCACTGGAGGGTAAAATATGGGTGTTTGCAACATGTTTATGCTCTCTGCAATAATGGGGTGTCTTTACTATCTCTGTTTGGTGATGGTTAAAATATTGGGACTGGGCTGGCATGAGCCCCAGCTGGGATTTGAACCTGTGACCCTCCTGTTTTGGAGGTGCTGGCTCTGTCTGCTGCACCACACTGTGGCCGCAGAGGCATTGCAGTACCTGGTGATAGGACACCTGTCAGGATGGGGACGCACAGCTTGCTCTTCAGTCTTTTACTGTGGCCTCATTCACCTTGTCTGGTGACAAACATGCAGCTAAACCCCAGAAATAGACACATACACCGGGGCTTTACTTTTAAGCTGGGCAACAGTGATATTGGTGGGCAACCATTTGGAAGACACCCAGGACAGCCACAGGGCTGGAAATTATTTTTGGGGGAGTCTCAGCTCCATGGCCCTTCCTAAATTCATATCTTTTTTTCTGGGACTGTCCTGGGTGTGATTTTTATATTTGCCCATTACTGTAACTGTTCACAAGCTGCATTACTATTTTTATTATTGATTTTCTGGTCATTGTCTATTTTTACTTTCACCTTTCTGCTGTGCACATGTATCACACTGCTTACGTTTTGCAGGTTTCCCCGGTTTTGCTGTACATTGCTAACGGAAATGGTTTCTCTTGCCTTTATATGACCTCTAGCGCGACTGTTTCACTCGCGCTATTTTTTCATGGGAAATTCGGTCCCGTTCATGTGCGGGGAGCCTCTCCCCTCCCCTTACCCGCCCATTGACCCCGTCTCTCCGCCCCTCGGGGACCTTCCTCCGCCCTCCGTTCGCCGTTACACGCCTCTTTCGGACATTTGCGGGCCCGTATTTGTGCGGGGCCCGTTAGTGTGTCGCGCACATTCACGGGGGTTCCTCGCACCTGTGCGGGGCGTTTAGGAGCGTTTGTCACCGTTTAAGTGGCGCGTTGCCGTGCGCTAATTTGCGGCGCGCAAATTTCCGGACTTTAGTAAACATACCCCTTAGATTTTATATGCTCTGCTAATGCTTGTCTCAGCACTTTCACTGTGTCAGACAGCCTCAGCACCCCATCATATTACCTTCCAACACCACCAACAGCATTACAAAAGAGACTTGGTGACCCTATCATACCATCTTCATTCCTCCATCCCCAAAGGCATAAAAGAGTCTTGGACACTCCTCCTTACCATCACCAATAAAAACACAAAGTATCCCTTTCCACTTTCCTTTTCCCCCTGAATACTTTGAACAATGGTTTCCCCATTCTCTTGCTCCCCTTCTTGCCCTCCATTCTCTACCTCCAACTCCTGCACTCTCCTCGCTTTGCCCATGGCCTCTCCCCCTACCCTACTCTTCTTCACTTACCATGGGAGGGGGTCAAGGAAAAAGAGAGGGGGGTGAGAGAGAGAGAGAGAGAGAGAGAGTGGGGTGAGTGCAAGGTGAAGGAGTTGGAGCTGAACATGGAATGAAAGACTTAGACTGTGAGCCCATTGGGGACAGGGAAATGCATACTGTATCTGAATGTAACTTACCTTGATCTTCTCCTGGGAAGGCATGAACTAAATAGAAATATAAAATAAATAAATAAAAGGCATTCCCATGCTTTCCTCTCCTCTCATTGCCTTAATTTTCCTGCTCTTCACGTCCCACTCCTTCATCCAAGATGCCCATCTGTGGTCCCATTTCTTCACTTCCACTTTTAGAATAAACATCAAAGTACTTTACAATAAAAAAAGGATAAAAGTCAATACAAACATAAGAGAATGGAAAAGGAATGCCATTAAAAACAGAAGAGTAAAATACGACAAACAAACAAGGGACGTGAGAAGAGGGGTGGATTAGGCAGGGGAAACACAAGAGGTAAGGTGATAGGAGCAGCTTGGAAAGAGAGGATAGGGCAGTAAGGGGGGAAGGTCATAGGCTGTGTGGACCAGGTGAGCTTTAAGTTGCGCTTTAAATCTAGGGAAGGAGAGTTCTGAACGGAGGTCTGAGGAAGACTCTTCCATAGAAAGGGGCTAAGAAAGAAGAGAGCAGAATGACAGGTGGATTCAAGATAGGCTATTGTGGGGGACAGGAGGCAAAGCCAGTTCATATGAATGGGACAAAGGGCATTGTGTGGAGCATGAAAAATAATGAAGGTAAAGAGTTATTGCGGAGTGCCAGAGTGAAGAATTTTGTGTACTCTGGTATCTTGAATTATATTCGGTAATGAATGGGGAGCCACTGTAAACAAATGAGTAATGGGGTAACATAGTCAGAGCGGGAAGCAAAAAACAGCAGTTTGGCAGCAGTATTCTGAATGAGTTGAAGGTGCTTGAGCTCGTATTGGGAAGACCAGCAAAGACAGAGCTACAGTAGTCCAGACGAGAAAGAACGAGAGAAATCAGCAAAGCAACCAAAGCAGAAGCAGGGAGGATAGAACAGACTGCTCTAATATGCCATAAGGAAAAGAAAGAACATTGAATAATTGAACTAATATGTTGGTGAAAAGATAAAGATGAATTTAGAATAACCGCAAGATTGTGTAAGTGTGATCTGAGTACTGTTAAGAAGAAGGGATGCAGAAGGGGGGTCAGTGGAGCGGAAAGCCAAGTAGCCATAGTTTTAGTGGGGTTAAGCTTATGGTGATGAGAAGCCAACCAAGAAGCAACATGCTCAAAACAAGTGTTTCAAGGGAGAGAGGTTAGGGAAAGAGTGATCAGCATAGTGATGGGCAGAAATACCAAGTTGTTGAACCAAGAGTTCAAGGAGTGCCAGGAAAATATTGAAGTAAAGAGGAGACAGAACATAATCTTGAGGCACACCGCAAGTGAAGGGATAGAGAGCAGAGGAAATATCACCAATGGTGACCTTGAAACAGTGGTGAGATAAAAAGGAACTGAACCAGCGAAGAACAGTGTCATGAAAGCCAATATCATGCAGACAGCAGAGAAGCAAGTCATAGTTAATGAGATCAAAGGTGAAAGAAAGATCCAGAGAAACAGTGATAGTAACAGTCCCACGATCCATGGAGTGGTGAACTTCACTAAGTAGATACAACACAACAAGGAGCAGTGCTCTTGCAAACCAACCAGGATACACAAAAAGCAAGAGACGAAAGTCGTCAAGGGATGATTAAGAAGTCCTTTATTCACAGAGACCCCAACGCGTTTCGGCAGAAGCGCCTTCCTCAGGGGGTTGTTGTTGTTGGTAAGTGCCGTCGAGTTGGAGTTGACTCATGGCGACCCACTGGATAGCTATCCCAAACTGTGTTCGGTCTTCAGTCAGGTGGCTCATTGTTGACAGACTGGTACCCGTAGCTGCTGTCATTGTATCGATCCATCTCATTGCTGGCCTTCCTCTTTTGCATTGACCTTCTATCTTGCCAAGCATAATGTCTTTCTCTAATGATCTCTCTCTTCGCATGATGTGTCCAAAGTATGAAAGTCGAAGTCTTGTCATCTGAGCTTCTAAAGAAAGCTTAGGTTTGATCTCCTCTAGTACCGACTGGTTTGTTCTTCAGGCAGTCCATGGTATACACAGTATTCGCCGCCAGCACCATAATTCAAAGGCATCAATTTTCTTCCTGTCTATCTTTTTCACTGTCCAGCTTTCACATCCATATGATGATATTGAAAATACCATGGCTTGAACAAGTCGAATCTTTGTATGGAGACAGACATCTCTGCACTTGAGAATCTTATCTAGGTCTTTCATAGCCATTCTGCCAAGAGCAATGTGTTGTCTGATTTCTTGACTGCTTGTTGCTTCTTTATTGATAGTTGATCCAAGTAGGTTAAAGTTGTTCACAATTTCAATTTCTTCTCCTTCAACGATGAACCTGTTGATTATGCCAGTTGTCATGATCTTTGTCTTCTTTACATTAAGGTGCAGGCCCATTTTGAGACTATGTTCTTTGATTGTGAGAAGCAAATGCTTCAGATCATCTTCACTTTCAGCCAGTAATGTGGTATCATCAGCATAGCGAAGGTTGTTGATGAGCCTTCCACCAATCTTCACACCTCTGTTGTCTTCATACAATCCTGCTTCTCTGATGATTTGTTCTGCATATAAATTAAACAGGTAGGGGGAAAGTATGCAGCCTTGTCTTACACCTTTGCTTACCCCTCAGGGGTTATACAGCTTAAAAACATAAAATAATACTGAATAAGTATACAAATAAAATCATATAATAAGCCCCTTACATAGTAACCAAACAGATATATATAAATAATCAAATAATATGAAAGGCAATAAAACTTCCATATACAAATTATTATAGACGCAGGTCAGAAATCAATAAAAATAATGACATAGATCAATAAGTTATAAAAGACAAACATTATAATAAAAAACCATGGAAATAAAAAACATGTAATGTATATATATCCACTTACTTGCACTTTTTGATAAAGTAAACTTCTGAATAGTAGTCAAGTATAGTGTATCTTTACTGCAATCAAAAGTAAATGCGTATAATCAAATATTAACTCTTCACATCAACTATGACATGTAACCTTAGTTGTTACACTATTAAAAAAGCAGCAGTGTTGTTTTTCAAAACACCAAGAAAAGTGAATTTAAAAACAAACAACATATACTTATCAAATATAGTAGATGGTATCGTGTCAAATGATTCTAACTTACATTATGCGACAAAGGTGATACTCTACTTGGTCTGGGTATTCAAGATGTCATAGCGCCGATCATGAAAATCCTCTATTCCAAAACCAAAAAGTGTAAATACATACTTATACCTGCATTAAATAGGAACTAGCAACGTGGTATACAAAAAATTAAAATTTACTGAAGATTAAGATATAAATTTTAAAAAAGAGCTGCCATGTACGCTAAAGACATGGAGCGTGTAAAACATAACAAATAACATCTCTCACTGTTAGCGAAAATACTCGAAATTAGACCCTAGATGAATCAATGGTATTATAGAAGTGATTATTTAAACACTTTCTTTTCTCATACTTTTAGATTGTTATTAGGAGTGGAGGAGCACTAGTGGTTAGAGCACTGGCTTGGTAACCAAGCAACCAGGGTTCAATTCCCACTAGCACTCCTTGTGGCCTTGGGCAAGTCACTTAACCCTCCATTGTCTTGGAAGAAAGGCCTGGCAATCTACTTTCAGTGACACTGCCAAGAAAACCCAGGAGCTTCTGGGTCACCAGGAGTCAGGACTGACTCAAAGGCACACATTGCAATCATCCCTTGACAACCTTCATCTCTTCACTAAGTAGAGACAGGAGAATAATGTCTGTGCTGTGACCAGAGCAGAAACCAGATTGGCAAGGATGAAGTGAATTAGTTGTTTTAAGATGAGTTGGGAGAAGACACGTTTTTCAAGGAGTTTAGAAAGAAATGGTAAATTTGAGACATGCCGAGGCAGTACCCGTTATTTGGGGATTATACCTGCCATGAGGTGGTTTCTTCAGGAAGAGCAAAACAATCATTTCACCACAGTTTTGAGATGAGTCGCTCCATTCTTGGTTACCACCCTCTTGTCAATTAGGGATCTAAAGTGTTTATACCACTCCTTTTTGAATTCCAGTATCATTTTTTGCTTCCACTACCTCTTTCAGGATGGCAGTCCAGGCATCCATCACTCTCTCTCCATGAAGAAATATTTCCTGATGTTGCTTTTGTTTACTTTCTTGTAGCCTCATTGATATCCTAGCTTTTTTTTTTCCTATTACCCTTTTCTTTTTATTACCGCTTAAACCTCTGTGCTGTTTATTTAAGAAAGGGGATCAAGCAAATAAAATAAACTATAAAGGAATAATTAATAAATGACTCCCAGATTTTGAATCTGCATTTTTACTAGGACAATTATCCCATCTGGCAACATGGGTCTTAGGTTTACATATACAGAGAAGCTCAGATTAAATTAAATTCTGTTATATCAGTTGTCAGCCAATTTAACTTATTCCAGCCAAAGAGTCTGAAAGATTTTGTAAACCCTCCTTTCATTCCTTAATGACACAAATGGTTGAATATTGTTGGCGTATACCTCCTATTTTATGTTACGCTATGAAAGTCTTCTCTCTAAATATAAGGATGGCTGAATCAGATTAAAAGAAACCTGAACTATTGTTTAGGCTGATCTATTTGAGGTTTGCTAAGAAGTTTGTGATATTTTAACCTTGTTTCTAAGATACAGACAACTCATCAAACGAGGCCCACAGACTTTAATGACATTTCTGAACTAGAAGGTCAGCTTGTGAAATAGAATTTTCAACCCAACTCTCTGATTAAATTTTATGAACTGAATTGCCTGTGAGTCACGGCAGTAATATTAAGAACTAAGATGGGTTACTACCCAAAAAACCTAACAAAACCTAAAGGGTTAAAAAAATGGTACACAGTTCATGTTTCCACAGCTTTGTGTGTACAGTGTCATATATCTCTTGTCATTTATATCATTTTGCATAGACAACTCCTTAATGATAGTATTGGGTTATGTGTCATGGTTGGGTTATTGCTATATATTTGCAGATACAATGAAATATGATTAAGTATGCCAGTCATGCATGCTTATGAATATTCATGAAACTGGATGGATTTGACTATGAAATCTGATTTCCATTGTGTTCCACAAAGAATTTACTTGCTTGCTGACATTCACAGTTTGTATATAAATAGTTTATAAATAGGTAATTGCACTTAATTAGGATGAAATAAACTCTATAAGCAATGATCTCATTTCCTATCCCTGAAATGGTACCTCTGGTGTCATTCATTAAACTGTAGTGGGTAGCTCTGGAAATCATCATAGCTGTGACTGCTCAGGACAGTTCAATTGATAGTGGGGGCTGATTTTCGTGTTAATTAGAAAAGGAGCTAGTGGTAATGATTTGCATTGCCAGAACAGGCAGTTTCCTAGCTTGCCAGGACTGAGAATTGGGAGTCATAATCATTTCACAATGGTGACACCTCACAGCTGGAATTAGCAGTATTCTGGAACTGGAAGGATCTCTAGTGCATGACCCTTAGCCAAGGACTCCTGCTGTGTTAATGGGCTAGGAAAGTTAGGAAGGGCTAGAAAATAGACAAAAAAATCCTAAATAATTGCAAATAAATGCTGATGGTACTGGATCTTAGTTCTCATTTCAATAGAACTGGAATCACAGGATCATGGAGAAACTGCTGACCTGCCAAAAAAAGGAGATTGGCAAGATCAATATACTGTAAGTGGATTCAGTCATCTAAATGTACCTGGGATACTTTCACAACAGTTTTGCTTTTAGTTGCATTAAAGAGAGACATTCCAGAGGATGTTTTGGGAGTGCATTCATTTTAATTTTCAAAAATGCTAACTTATAAGCTAATTGTCATACTTTATTTATTTAGACAGTTTTGTATACCACCTTATCCTTCAATCAAAGTGGTCACAACACAATTGGGGGATACATTTAACACAGGGGGATATGAGACACATACTCTAATACTTACAGGGAACATGGGCAATGAAGGGTTAAGTGGCTTGCCCAAGACCACAAGGAGCAGCTGTTGGACTAGAAACCCCAGCCCTTCCGGCCCAAGGTTGCTGTCCTCTAGTGGGATTTGAACCCCTGACCTTCCGGCCCGAGGTAACTTGCCCCAACCACTAGGCCACTCCTCCCCTATGTTTATGTTTTCATTTATGTTTACTTAAAATACTGTGATCTTTTCATCTGCAAAATAGTTCATTTTTCAGTCACAAACAATGCAGGCACCTTGTAATATAGTAACATGGAGCCCAATTCATTGAAGGCGACATCTGGGCCATCTAGACGTCCCCAATGAAGATGGGGCTGTGTGGACCCGATTCTGGTCTGTGGGAACAAAACATTCCTGTGGTAGCCAGAATCGGGCCCAAGGATGGCTCGGCGTGCCCCTTCCGCCTGCAGGGACATCCTCCCCACAGGAACCTCCGAATCCATGGCTCTGGCCCCCCATTTCCTGCCTCCTGACCCACAGCTGGACTACTGCAGCCTGGATTGGGTGGCGGAGACCCCCCCACATCCGGCTTTGGCCCCAGGGGGGATCCTCAGGCCCAATCGGGCCAAAGGTGCAGCTTATACCACCTTTGAGGTGGCATAAGCAGAACATCCCCAGCAGTATGTACAGAGCCGTGACCTGACTCGGCCCTCTATATGCTGCTGGGTTGACCCGCCCCTGCTCAGCCTTGTTCCCACCCCCTCCCACCCCCTGCCGGCTCTCCCCATCTTGATGCACAGTATGTACAGGGAGAGCTGGAGGGGGAGTTGTGCACGGATGGGTTGCGTGTTCGTGAATGACCTCCATAGTAAATAATGGCAGATAAAGACCAGCATGGCTCATCTAGTCTGCCCAGTAATGTGGTCAGGGTTGTAAATGCTACTCCATGCAGTTTACCCCCTTCAATGGTTTCTCTGAAGAGGGAAAGTCATTTAAATGTTGCTTTGAGCAGAAATGTGCTATACTTTGATTCCATCTTTTTGCTACATTTAGACCTGCCATTTATTTGCCTAGATTTATGAGCCTAATTTAGATGCCTAGTGCTGAAAATCATTACAAAGTCCCTAAATTATTTTTCCCCATCCTAATTCATTCCCTGTTGCCACCCAGTTTTTATGCCCCTTTAGGTGTTTAGTGAAATTTTAAGAAAATATTTAGGCACTCGACCCTAGTAAAATTTCAGAGGCCAATTTAAGAGCATAACTCTCAAAGTTAGGAGCATAAATTCTTTGAAAATCTGCCTGGAAATTCTAGGCATGAGCATTTATACCTGCTATTGAGTGGGCTTAAGTGCTCATGCCCCAGCAACATCAATAAGAACATATGCAAAAGATTTATGATAAATCCAAATTCATCAGCCACCCAACACAGCCTTGTCTCGACTATATTGCCTCAGGAATGAGCAGTCTAATTTAGGACAGTTGCTACATGTATGGCTAAACAGAACATTCCTGCTTTACCCTCGTTTTGCTCCATCAATATCTATATAGAGCTGAAGCGCATTTAAAGCACAGTTACTTACCTGTAACAGGTGATCTCTGGGAACAGCAGGAATAAGTCTTCACATATGGGTACGTCGGTACCGACGGAGCCTGCGCGGGAACGCTCCCCAGCGTCCAATCAGAAAGCTTTTGGGAGCATCCCTCAGCGCCTGCGTGCTGCCTTCCCGCCTTTCCAACTGTCTCTCCTCAGTTGAGTTTCATAGCTGAGACAAAGAGAGAGAAAGAGGAAAGATAGATATAGAAATACAACTCCTAGGGGAGGTGGGTGGGTTGTGAAGACTTATTCTTGCTGCTCCCAGAGATCACCTGTTACAGGTAAGTAACTGTGCTATCTCCAGGAACAAGCAGGAATGAGTCTTCACATATGGGGACTCCCAAGCTAAGATGCCTGGAGCCCTAACATGTTGAAGATTGAAAACATGCTACACCTCATATGGCCAGGCATCCTGAGGATGGAGGGCAGGAGTTGAAAAGAGAGGAGCTGCAGAAAAAACAGCTAAGTTAGAAAGGACGACCCACAAGGTGTCCTTGCATGCATGATCATTATCAAAAGATATATTGTAATGAACAATCACCATAATATTGAAATGAACAATTACCATATGACGCTCACCTACTGGATTGCAGGAAGTAGAGAGGCTGATGGAGTCTACTGGGGATCCAGTAGAATAATGTTCAAGGTGACCTCACTGGAGAGAAAGTGGAGGTCAACATCTGGAAGTGAGAGGTGACCCCAGGATTCAATTGGGGTAGCACAAAAACGGCAGGTCTGCAGTGGGAAGCTTCATGGAAAGCTGAAAACTCTTTTGGCTACAGAAGTATTCAGAGGTAGGAGCAAAAGAAGAAGACTGACTGATCTGGACAAACAGACCTAGTCCTTGAGGGGGGAAAGGGTATGAGAAGAACCCCATACTCCCAAGGAAGGACAGATGTTTGAGGAATTGAATGTGAAATCCACTGAAGATCCACCATGTCTTTCCTAACTGGTGAGACGTAGGAAGACATTGGGGCATGGAGCTTCAGGGATACGTAAGCCTAGGATATGGTAGGGCTGTCAGTACCACAGCAGTGGTTGTGTGCATAATATCCAAAACATACTGTGGAACAGTATGAAGCTGTGCAAGCCCACTGTCAGAAACATATAGGAAGGTAAAAACCTTTATGAGCATAGACAGTCAGAGAGATAAGTATGGAAATACATATCTTCCTATAATAAGTATCTGGACAGATACACCTATATATGTAGATATATGTGTATATATATATATATATATATATATATATATATATAGGTATATATATATATATATATAATGAGATCTAAAGGGCATAGCTTATGCACACTTAGCTGACAGACAGATACATCTACAGAGATGTATATAGGTATATATATATATATATATACCTGAATATATAGGTCTAAAAATAGATGCCTGCAACTAAGCAGACAGAGCTATGCATATCAGGACATTCACATGGAGATGAGAAGGGAAAAGATTCATCTAAGAACAAGGAGGCGAAACCTACTTGAGAAGATATATAGAGAATCTATTCCCCCAGAGATGATGGTAAAGGAATGCTATCCAGTGAATAACCAGGATGGTTACGTGAAAAAACAGAGGATAATATCAGTCTGTAAACAGCAAGTCCGGAGTCCTGTGGAACTCCAGCATGGTAAAATGACAGAAACGCATAGAATGAGATACCAGGTTGACATACGTGAAGGACAAAGGAGGTATCAGGCGTTTTCCAGATTAATATGTGCTGTCCTTGAAGGATTAGGATACCATGAGGACAAGCTGCAAGAAAAAAGAGAGTATATTCCCTGTAGGAATGGGATAACTCTTAGACTTTCACGTGGAGAAGGCTTAAGCCCTTTTCCCTCTTCTTTTTTTTTTTTTTTTTAAAGAAGATAGTAGGGTGTGAAGAATCCTCATAGTCATAGGGGATGACTGAGGAAGCCTTTTGCAACCATGATGGATAGCCATTAGAGAAACTCTATGCTCGCTAGCAAGGGCCCATAGTGGAAAACTTCTCAGTAGGATTGCAGAGAGCATTATGCAGGAGAACTGGGATGTAGAACTGGCTGATGGAGAAAAACTGACACCCACGTCCACTACATTGCCAAACCCAGAGAGTGGAGATAGCAAGGGTAGAAGATAGTGTAAGAAGCCTGAAGTGAGAAGGATTATCCAAGAAAGATGTAGAAACTGTCTTGGAATCACTACTAAGGCCATACAGAAGTGGTGGAAGACAAGACTGGGACTTGTGGAAAAGTACCAGTAGTCAATTTCTGGAACTCCTGCATGGGCAGCTACTGAATAGGACAACAGAGAGCAAGCTGTCTCTGTCTGCAGAGCTGCCCAGATAAAGAAGGGAGTTTACTCAGGAGAAGAAACTCTATAGTGAAAAGAAAGACAAGAAAAGTCTTTCAAAGGTATGGTACCACTCTTACAGGGGAAACCCTGGGGAAGAGGGTAGAAAAGAAGCTGAAGAAGGACTTACCACATGGTAAGTCCTTGGAAGGAAAAAATTAATGCCGGTACAGAGAAACTATCATGTGATTGTTGCTAAACCTCTCTTCTAGTCAGGAAGAGGTAGAAAACTCTGTAACTTATAGACATGAATAGCCTGACAGCATACTGAACAGTAGATGGATTTCCTGAGAATAGGAATCCCTGAGCAGAGTTTTGAATGGAAAAAAACAGTGAAAACCTCTGCTGAAAGAAGTTAACTGTAGTTATAAAAAGAGTAATCAGAAACCTATGGTTACTGTGTTTATTCAGCCTGGCTAGAGTTTGGATTCTTCAGACCAGGGCGAGACTTCCCCTGCTTGGGAACATCCGAATGATGGGCAGGAGAAGAGGAAAACCTCTTTCTTTTAGGGAAAGAAGGTTTGGTAGGGCATTTCCTACCTGCTGAGGAAGGAGAGGGCTTAGGATGGCCTCAGAAATAGGAAAGTCAGTGGAGCAATGAGCAACCTGACGTAAGGACTCCTTATTGAAGAGATTTTCTCCAGTACAAGGAGTATTACTCAGTCTTTGTTGTGCCCATCTACTTAAGTCTGATGCTTGGAGCCAGGCTTTACGACATGCTCCTATGGCTATAGCAGAAGTTCTGTTAACACACTCAAAAGAGTCTAGGGAAGCACGAGAAAGAAACCAAGAGATATTTTGGCTATGACTAAGGCATAGTCTGCAGCCTTGGGCTCTGATAGAAAAGGAGTCAAAAGAGATAATTTCTTTGTGACCTCCTGAAGGGATAGACTCATATAGAAAATATATGAGAGAATCCTTGTTGCCAGCATAGATGTTTGGAAGGTTTGACGTCCAAAGGCATCCAGTGTTCTAGATGCACGCCCTGGCGGGAAAGAAGAATGTTTTTTCTTGCTTTTTACCTTCCTCATTGCTGATTCCACTACAATGGAATGATGGGGAAGTTGAGGCTTCTGAAATCCTGAAGAGGGGGGCACCTGATACAGAAGATCAGTTGCTGTAGGAGGTGAAGAAACCCTTAAAGGTTTTTCCCATACCCTCAGAAGAATATTCTGCAAAGAGTGATGTAAAGGAAGCATTATATTTTCCTTTTCTGCAGAAGAATCCCGAGAAGACTCATAGCCAGGGATAAGAATATTAAAGAAGGTTGCCATGTCAAGGAGAAATTTCTGAAAAGAAGGATCTCCGATGGGAACCCTCTCTGGACAGGCTAAATTTGAAAAGGTAGCCTGGGCACTGGAGCGAGTACCTGTCCGGTGCAGAACAGGGTTTGAAATGGATGGACACTGGAAATGGCAGTTATAAGTTGAGACAGTCAGTAGTGCATCATCCATGCCAGGTATCGACTCCAAACTAGGTATAGAGAGGAGCGATCCAGGTGAAAAAAGCATGGAAGGAGCTGGTTCCGTTGATACTGCAGGTACCGGCATTGATACCGATACCGGTAGTTGTGCCGGAATCGAAGGGGAAACCGACACCGAAGCAGTCATCGGAGGCTGCTCAAGCGGTACCGAGGGAACTAAAAACCCTTGGTGATTATCCTCGGTACCGTGCATGCGGAATCGGTAAACATCGGTTCCGAGACGCGTCGGTACCCAGTCCTCTAGGCTAGAAATCGATTCTAGACTCGGCATCGAAGGAAGCGAGTCTATCGATGCATGCCTAGAGGGTTCCGACGTCGGTGGTGGTATCGGCGGTACTGCTGATACGGGAAAGTCAATCTCGGTCGTATCGATCGGTCCCGAAGGTACCGAGAACGCCAGATGACGATCCCTGGTGAAGAGCGGATCACTCAACACCGGTGCCAATGCCGGGGTATCGGTACCGCTCAAAGCGGATGCCACCACCAAGCATGGCACAGGTATGTTCTGTGAGGGGTGAGCCCCAGGAACAACCTGAAACCCCTGAAATGCTTTGGAGCCCGAAGACTCCCGCTGGGGTTTTAATGCCAATGGGGTCTTGAGGGCAAGGCCAGAGCCGTCAGCATGCTTAGCATGAGACTTACCACTCAAGAATTGGCTAGTCTTAACAGACTGTTTGTGGGTTACCTGATCCTGTAGAGAAGAAATGGCCAGTGCCCTGCCACAGGGAGGGAAAACGGTATCGAGGGAAACTCGAAAGAGAGAATCTCTTCTCACAGCATTGTAGCCTGATGGTTCAGGGGAAAAAGGGTCAGGACCCAAACAAGTTAGACACCAGTCATTGGAGTCTAAAAAGAAAACTGTATTTCCACAGTGAAGACACTTCTTAGGAGAAGAAGGCTCCATGATGGAGAGGCCTTATAGGCCCAAAAAATTGTAAGACAGAAACTGAGGGAAAACTGTCCCTCAGTTTGAGAAAAAGAAAAGAAAAAACCCCACCGGCGGTACTGGTGGCGGCGGGAAAACAGCCGCGACCACAAGAAAACAAGAATTTAAAAAAGTAAAGAAAAAATTTTCTGCGGTGACAGGAGGACGTCCTGCCGGTTCCGCGGAAAAACAAAAACTGAGGAGAGACAGTTGGAAAGGCGGGAAGACAGCACGCAGGCGCTGAGGGATGCTCCGAAAAGCTTTCTGATTGGACGCTGAGGAGCGTTCCCGCGCAGGCTCTGTCGGTACCGACGTACCCATATGTGAAGACTCATTCCTGCTTGTTCCTGGAGATAGGAAATTTCAGCCATACTGTCCCTCTAGTGCCACTGAAAATTCATAGATAGGAAAACTATATGGTTGGTGGCCCCCACAAAGAGGGTAGTTTTATAATCTTTCATGGAATTTATGTGCATAAGTATATGCGTATATGAGGCCTATTTGATAAAGTGAGATGCGTGCATACCTTATAGAATAGAGGCATAATAATGCTGGGTCCGATATTAAAAAAAAAAAAGCTGCACTTCTAAATTTGTGCCCTATTTTCAGCCACATTAGGAGCCTAAGAGGGTCATGTTAAAAACCTTAGACATTAATTGGACGTCCGAAGACATCCAAATCACAGAGACCTCCCCAGAGCCATTTTATAAAAGACTTTTAAAGATGTCTTCAGTACAGCAATAGCCAGGCAGAATAGTTTAGACCTGCGCCAGGCACAGATGGGAATCAGGAGCATGTTCATTTTGGCTGTAGAGAAGATGGTGCTCCACCATCTTCAGTGCTCTGCACAATCACAATAACAGTGTGGTTCAAATCCTAGGTTCCCTGCTCTGAACCCACTGCTCTAACCATTGGGCTATTCCTCGATGTCTCCAGTTTTTTATACTATTCCAGGGACATCTATGTAGATGCCACAAAGACCTCCATATTGAGCACATCCACATTTGTGAAATTGTACCTGAACTTGGATGTCCCTGCTTTTTTTTCAGACGTTCTGGCTTAGATGTCCCAGATTGCACTTGGACATCTTTTGTAAAATGTGCCTTTAAGTTTTCAGCTGAAAATTCATCCTAATTTAGGAGCTTAAAAATATGGGGAGGAAATTCAGCAGCGGTGGCTAGCATTTGTAAAGCAGCTAGCCATCATCACTGAATTTTGAACCCGGATATTCAATACTGTTCACTTCAGAAATGTTTGTCAAGCATTGATTACTCCATTACTTGACTTCTGTAATCCAATATATCTGGGTTTATCTAAGCAAGCACTTAAGCCTTTACAACTGGCGCAGAATACTGCTGCACGTATAGTTTTTGGTCTATCAAGTAGAGAACATATAACTCCCATCTTGAAAGAGCTTCACTGGTTACCTATAGCTTCACGTGTAAAATATAAAACTATAATTTATATTTTCAAGATAAAACAACAATATTCTGCAGAAAGCCTGACATATCTCATACAGTCAGATATTAGCAACAGACCTAGAAGAAGAGGATCTGACAACAGAATCAGCTTATCAAATGATGTCAGAAAAACACGTAAAGACACCTCTGAAAGGGCTTTCTCTTTTGCTGCACCTTCCATCTGGAACTCTCTACCTAATGAGCTGAGAGCAGCTCAGGACATCAATGACTTTAGAAAGCAACTGAAAACATCTTTGTTTATAGAACACTACGGTCATGCAATTAACTAACTTAATTTGTCTGGAATGTAAATCATATACATATTGTATAATAGCTCATATTATAGTATAGCTCACTATGTAGATAATGCAACTCACTCTAACACATTATACCATAACTTTAACTTTTATTTCTTTACATTTTCTCACTAATACTCTTAATATCTTTGTTTGTAAGACCGCTTTGATTGTATGATAAGGCGGTATAGAAATCCAATTAAATAAAATAAATAAAATAAATAAATAAATAAATTGACTATCTGGTCAGATGATAATGCCACAGCTAATTGAGCAGCAGCTATATTCAGCCACTGCTCAGTTAGCTAAGGCTACAAAGGTTAGGTGAGCCTTTCAGGTGTCTAACTTTCAACACTTTGAGATAACGGCTAGCAGCTGAATATCTCCACTAGCTGGTAAACTGGATACTGGCTCTGCTCCTTGCCCAGAATGCTCCAGCAGTATCAAGGGTTTATCAGCTAGTGGAGATATTCAGCCGCTAGCCGTTATCCCAAAGTGTTGAAAGTTAAAACCTGAAAGGGGCCTAAATGGCTTTGAATATTGGCCCCTATGCTTCTAAATTTAAGTCTGTCATTCATCTGCCTAGATTTATGAGCCTACTGTAACCTGACCTCTGGGCGATCCAGCCTTACTTATACACTGCTAGATGTTACTGTAGTCATATAGCCGTACCTCAGGCTGGAGCATCTCTAGAGGGAGTACAATGGGAAAACACTACCATCCAGCAAACCTAGTATCAGAGAACTGAAAACAAATTCACTGGAGCAATAAAATAACTAATTTCAGGATACTTTTAAGATGGTAAAGCCTAGGATGCTATTATAGCTGTATATTCTGTATATATGCTGTATATATTGTATCTACTAATTAAGCTACATATGTATACACCCACACAAGCACTACTATCCAACCACTGCATGCAACCTGAATCGTTTGAAGTGAAAACCTCCTCGATTTTAGGATAAGGTGGGATACAAATCCTTTTAAATAAATAAATAAAAAATGAATATTCAGGTAAGATGACACAAATCTTTTACAATATGTAACTTAGGATTCAAAATCCTTTTAAAATATTAAATAGAAATATTTTATTAGCTAATATAAATAAGCTTTATGATCAATATTCAAAGATATTTACATGATTTACAGACCTGTGAACCATGTAAATGCCACTGAATGGGATATTCAATGGCACTAACACGGTTAGCCGCTGTTGCCAGTAGCCTGATATATTTGTGCCATTTTACTGTTGCCAGTAGCCTGATATAGTTGTGCCACTCTCACTGTTGCCAATAGCCTGAGATATTTGTTCCATTTCACTGTTGCCAGTAGCCTGATATATTTGTTCCATTTTTACTGTTGCCAGTAGCCTGCTACAACAGTGTTATTCTGACCACCCTCGCTGTTACCAATAGCCCATCCCAATACTCTCCTGCACACACGTCCCTACAAACGTAGATAGATCACTCATAGAATGGCTCACACCACCACAACAATAATTTGTTGCTACCTTCTCTTGGAGCTGATCAGTAGCTCCTTAGCACTAACCAATACCCACAAACACATATCTATTCTACACGGTTCCGGGAGGAGGTAGTCAAGAGACCCCACCCACAAGCCAGTAGAGGACTCGCAACCAACCTATCATCACCTACTACACATTGCAATCCAACACACCACAAGAGTAAAAAAAGATAACCTACCCCCCCAAGACTTAAAATCCGCCCTCATAAACGTGCGCTCAGTCTGCAATAAATGGCCCATCATCACTGACCTACTAACCCTTCACAACCTAGACATACTCCTCATCACAGAGACATGGCTATCGAATGATGACATGGTCCTCATCAACCACCTTCTACCCCCAACTTTACAATACACAGCTGCCATAGAATCAACAAAAGGGGCGGAGGAGTTCTCATACTCACAAAAAACGACCTCAAGTTTCACCTCTCCAATAGCACCAACACAACCAACCTCGACATAGTAGTCATAGCAAATGACCAATGCTCCATCAACCTAGTATACAGAACCCCATCATCATCCCCTGACGACCTAGCTGTGATAATCGAGCTAGCCTGTAACCCCCCAAACCTGCGCACCCCAAATTGGATACTAGGAGACTTCAATCTACCAACCCTACATGACTCCCAAGCATCAGCTCTCCAAGATGCACTCAAGGACCTGGGCTATTTGCAACTAATCAATGAACCAACTCACACAAAGGGAAACATGCTGGACCTGATCTTCGCCCCCCTATCCGCCCACAACTCCACCCACCCCACCCCAACTACCTACACCGCAGTACCTTGGTCCGATCATAAGCTAATCTTATTTCAAATTCCCTTAGATTCCCAGCCCAGGAAGCCCCTTGGAAGCATATCAAACCCCATAAGTCTACCCCCACGAAGGTTCCAGCCTTTTAACAAGGAATCCATCTTACACAACACACAGCCCCTCTTCAGCATAACGACAACCAGCCCAGATACGCTAGTCTCCAGCTGGAATGACAGCATGAGTTCTATTGCCTTATGCACAGCCCACAAGAAAGCCCCTAAGAAAAAAGCTCCCGCCCCCTGGTACTCCGAAGATCTACGGACCTCTCTCATCAAACTTAGAAAACTCGAAAGGCGATGGAGGTGCTCACGATCCACAGAGAACCAGGTAGCCTATAACCTCCAGCTATCCATACACCGCAATGCGATAACTGAGAAAATGAGACAAACTCACACAGACACCCTTATGCGTTCACTACGAAAACCACACGACCTATTTAACCTCGTCAAGAACCTAACGAAAGAACCAGGTTCTGAACAAACATCTGAGATTCACGCCCAGGACTACGCTGACTTCCTGCAATCAAAACTATGCCAGACAGACAAGACTGACCCACCCTCTTGCACCGTGGAACCATCAAAAGCAGCGACATTAGCAATGTTCACCCCCCCATCCAATGAGCAAATCATCGACACCATCTCTGCAATCAACACCACTACCGTTCAGACCGACCCCTGTCCTGCCTTCTGGATAAAGGAACTACGGACAGAATTTAGTCCATTCATAGCTAGACTCTTTGACGCATCTTTCACATCAGGCTATTTCCCACTGAATCTCAAGCACACATCCATCAGACCCCTGCTAAAGAACAACAAATTGGACCCCCAGAAAGTAGAATCGTATAGACCAATTGCCAGCATTCCACTGCTAGCAAAGATAATCGAAAAAGAGGTCCTATACCAGATTCAACAACACATCAACAATACCTCTCCGTTAGACCACTGCCAACACGGATTCAGAGAATCCCATGGTGTTGAGACGCTACTTACCACCCTCTTCAACAATATACTTTACGCAATAGATAACATCCGTCATGGAGTTGCCCTGATATTCCTGGACATAGCTGCAGCGTTCGACTCAGTATGTCACGAAACCCTCCTGAGCCGGCTCAAAGAGAAGGGCATCTGTGACCTAGCACTAACCTGGTATAAGTCATACCTGTCCAATAGATGGCAACACGTGCAGATGGGGTCCTCCACCTCCAAACCGTTCCACCAGAAACAGGGCGTTCTGCAAGGATCTTCCCTCTCAGCCTTAATGTTCAACATCTATATGCAGCCAATTTGTGACCTCATACGATCATTCAACGTCGAATGCATGATTTATGCTGATGACGTTCTCATGTACATGCCATTCCAGACCAACCAAACTGACCTCACACCACTAACTAACTGTTTTAGCTCAGTAGAAAAATGGATTCTAAACCAGAATCTTCGAATACAACACAAAAAGACTGAAGTGCTGTTCATCTCCAGAAACCCCAACTTTTCCCCTCCAGCCTGCCTAAAAACTGGAAAAATAGAACTGCAAACCAAACCCTCAATCCGCTATCTGGGTGTCACATTGGATCAAAGACTGGATATGAAGACACACGTGGGCAACATGGTAAAATCAACGTACCGTAAGATCAGGACACTCAAACATCTACGCCCCCTCCTGCAACCAGTCGATTTCAGAACAATCTTCCAAGCACTAACCATCCCACATCTCGACTATGCCAACGCAATCCTTCAAGGACTCCCACAATCCACTCTGAGCCCACTCCAACTCGCCATGAATGCTGCAGCCAGAGTCCTACATAGCGCCTCCAGGAGGGACCATATAGCACCCATCCTCAAAAGTCTCCACTGGCTCCCAATCCACAGCAGAATCACCTTCAAGACCCTACTACTAACATTCAAAACCATCAATGGACTCGCCCCCTCCTCTCTCGCGGACCTCACTCACATTACCCCCCCAAATAGAGCCAGACGATCTACCGCTATAAACACTTTGGTAATCCCCAAAGCAATGACCCACTGTGCTCAGACAACCATAAACAGGGCTTTCAGTCTCTGTGTTCCCAGATGCTGGAACGCTCTTCCACCCAATATCGGAGCAATCCCGGAACTAACTAAATTCAGGAGAGCATTGAAACACTATCTCTTCCTCAAATGCTACCCTGAGGAACGTACACCAACTCCACCGCTCACAACATAGCCCCGACCACATGCAACCACCCCTCATGTATTGTATATAAGTGTGAATATCATTCTGTTATCATTACAAATGTAAATAGTTAATACTGTTATCCAAGTTGAGCTACCTGTTATATGTATCACGGTGTTAACCCCCACCGTAAAATACCCCATGTTCCATGTAAACCGCACTGATGTTGAAGAGCGCGGTATATAAGCGAATTAAATAAATAAATATCCCCAACTAACATCACTATATGTGCCGATGCTAACCAGTTAGAGTGGAGTGGAGAAGTGGCCTAGTGGTTGGGGCAAGGTACCTCAGGCCACAAGGTCAGGGGTTCAAATCCCACTAGAGAACAGCAACCTTGGACCAGAAGGACTGGGGTTTCTAGTCCCACAGGTGCTCCTTGTGGTCTTGGGAAAGCCACTTAACTCTCCATAGCCCATGTTCCCTGTAAAATAGTTATCTCCAAGTTGTAATGCCCTGTTCAATGTAAACTGCACTGATGCAGAATAGTGCAGTATATAAGAGAATATAAATAAATAAATGTGGGCATTCTGGGGGCAGCAACAGTTGCTAACCAGATAGTTGCAATATTGCACTGCTACTTGGTTAGCAGCCTGTGGATAAAGCTAGGTATAGCAAAATCTGGCCTAGCTTTACCCATGGGAGCTAACTGGGTTGCAGTGCAATATCGCCACTACCCAGTTAGCTTTTGCAGCTACAGAGGCTGTGCAGTGACCCTGGATATTCAAAGCTAGGGCCACATATGACCCCAGCATTGAATATCCAGGTTTAAAGTTCAGTGCTGATGGCTAAGCCCCATACTTGCACCTAGCTGCTGGCACTGAATATCAGGCCCTTTAAAATCAGGATTCTGTTCAATTGGATAACACTAGTTAAAATATTTAGTATAAGAATGACAATGTCTAAGTAGCAGCAATTTAACACAGCTAGTATTAAGATTACCTAACTAGTCTTCCTTGTTTTACAGAATTCTTCTCACCAAGACAACAGTATCTCAGATAAGTATTCTCTCTTACAATTGTTCAGTTACCAAACTAATAGATTCTAGCTTCTGAAATAAGATTCTTTCCTTAAAATTGTGTTTCTTTTCTTTGCAAGTTTAATAGGCTTCTTATAATCAGTTATTTCTTTTATAACTCAGAATTGTTATATAAATTCTTTTAAAGCCATCAAGTTTACTGGTTATATTCTCTTTCCCTTTTCAGGTTCTTCCGGAAGATATACACACAGGTAGGTATAAGGTAATTACCTGTAACAAGCGTTGTCCGTGGACAGCAGAAATAAGTCCTCATGCAGGGTGACATCTCCGATGGAGCCCCACACAGTAGCACTCCCCAGCTTCTATTGGAAGCTTTTGGGAATTTCCACCATGATTGTGTGCCTCCTTCCCACCTGCTGCCGTGGTGCCATCATTGCCAGTCTGATAATATACCTGTAACAGAATACAATTCTTTGGGGATGTGGGGGGGATTACGAGAAATTTCCTGCTGTCCACGGAGAACACCTATTACAGGTGAAAAACTACTGTTTCTCCATAGACAAGCAGGAAACAAATGCTCACGCATGGGACTCCCAAGCTACAGGCTACTGAAAACTGAGGAGGCTGCCAAGAAGCCTAATGGGGCAACATGAACTGTGGAACATGCAAAACCAACTATGTACAGTGAAGGCAAATCTGTTCTGCACTCTGCAGCATTTCTTTCTCTCATTAATTCGTTATTTTATTTATTTATTTTTGAGTAGCCTGGAAAGAAAGGAGGACATTGGGGGGCACAGAGTTGGATTCTAATCCCCAAACAGGTGCCAGAATACAGATTGGCCGATGTTACGTATCAAGAATCTCCTTTCAGCCAGTAGTGAGATATGAACGTGTGGACATAAGCCTATATTGCAGCCCTGCAGTTTCCTCCATGGAGACCGAGTGCAGGTTGGCCATAGTTCAGATATTATGAGCTGTGACATGATCATCTAGGCTCAGGTCTGCCTGGGCATAAGCAAAGGAGATGCAGTCTACTAGCCAAATTAAAAGAGAACATTTGGAAATGGCAGCTCCCAGCTTGCAGGGGTCAAAAGCAACAAATGGTTGGATGGACTTCCTATGGTCTTTTGTCCACTCCAAGTAGAAGGCTAAGGCCCACTTGCAGTCCAACAGGTACAATGCTGCTTCTCTACTGTGAGCGTGAGACCTAAGAAAAAATGGAGGTAGCACTATGAATTGGTTGAGATGGAAATTCGAAACCACCTTCAGAAGGAATTTAAGATGCATTTGAAGAACCACTCAATTATGGTGGAATCTGGTGTACAGTGGATGAATTACCAGAACCTGAAACTAGCACACTTGGAGCACCAAAGTGACAGCTACCAGAAACAAGACCTTCTAGGTCAAGAACTTTAGTGAACATTAGTCGAGTGGCTAAAAGAGAGCTTTCATGAGCCACAGCGTGGGGGCTTCTATAGAGGTTTCGAGAGAAGCAGTCCTCACATGAAGCGAGCAATCAAAGGCTATGCTGAGATGGATTTCCCATCTACCTTGCAATGGTATGCCCCAGTTGTACTGAGGTGAACTTGGACAGAGTTAGACTTCAGACCCAAGTCAGAGAGGTGTAAAAGATACTTGACAGACTCCTCATGGGACAGACGACAAGATCCAGAGCCCGGCCTTCATACCAGACAGCAAATCTCTGCCACTTACAGGCATACGATCTCCTCATCAAGACAGCTGCAATACATAGATTGCCCGGACCAGTCCTTGCCATGCCTTGCCCATTAGGATGCGAACTGCTCTAATGCAATTGATTAGTTTGAAAGTCGATACAACAATTTTGTAATTTATACGGCTTTGTATGGGTAGCCAATGGAGAGCATACAATGTTGGTGTGATGTGTTCCATTGAGCTTACATTCATAGTTATTCTTGCAGCCACATTTTGGACTAATTGCAGACATCTTAAATACAGACCCGGCCGCGAATCAGCGCGGCCGGGCACAGGCACGCGCCGGCGAGCCGCGGCCGAGAATAGGGGCGGGAGAAGGCGAGGGGGGGGCGGGCGAAGAGCCGCATTCAAAAAGCACGCCCGGCGCGAATGCGGTCTCTTTTCCAGCTCCCCCCTCCGTACAGGAAGAAGCCGGACACCTCCGTACATGAAGAAGGACCGCCAGAACGACAAGCAGCACTAAGTAAATCATCCTCTCATCTCCGATCGGCGGTACAGGGCCGGAGCCGTAGAAGGGGAGCATTGCAATAAAGAGGGCTCTTTCCAGCTCCCCCACGTGGATTAGCGGAGAGAAGGAATCGGGAAGAAGAGTGCCCAGGCTGATCCACCCCCTCCACGTGGAGGAGCGAGTGTAGATCGCCGAGACTCTTGGAAAGAGGCAGAAGAATAAACCTTACAGAGAACAGCAAGTATGAAATATATGGATTATATAGAGACGGAGGGAGGGAGGGGGGAGGAAGAAATGAGAAATAAACGAATAGTAAGTTTAAAACTGCGGGAGGGGGGCCGTGGCGGCCATATGCCTGCACACGGAGAGTGAGAAGGGGCCTGCCTGCCAGCCAGTCAGCTATCCAGCTTACCTGCATGGTGAAGGACAGAGGGTAATATTAAAAAAAATAATAATAATAATAATAAAGAAATATATGTAAATAAAGAAATAAAACAGCTTGGTGAGCGGCCAAGATGCGAGTTACACAGGGCCATGCCCAGAGAGCAGGAGGTGAGGAGGTGACTCAGGGGATGAAAGGGGGGAGGGCAGGGAGTGATGGGGGGGGGGGGAGAAAGGGAAGAGATGTGAGAAGCCGCACATGCCCTGATGCTTCATAGAATAAGTAAATAAAGGATTATAGGCATAGGAGGGGATGCGTACCAAGAAGGGGATATAATTGTATAGTTAATGTAGCTATACTGTCCACGTGAGGAATCTAGGGAGACAGGGGTAGTCTAGAGAGCGAGATCTCTATTGTGGATATATATGTAGTGCGGCCAGAGGGGCAAGGGTAGCTACGAGGGGACGGGAATATAGTTGGCATCATGAATGACTGTAACTCAGCCTTTTACCCTGGCCACTACTTAGTAAGGCTATAAAAAAAAAAAAAACGGCCCGGGAGATCATGGGATTATAGATAGCACCAGATTTGTTAGTAATGTAAGTGTATTGCCTTTGCATAGCATTCTATCTTAAAGGTGAAATGCCCAGGAAGGGAACACCAAAGGCTCCTCGGCCGCGAGGCAACAGCGAGCCACGGAAGGCAGCAGCGGCATCTAAAGCACGAGCAGCGGCCGAACAAAACACGAGAGGGAATCAGAAGGCTAGCCGAGAAGCAACGGCCCCTGCAGCAGCAGCAAAACCGCGTCAAAGCGCCAGGAAGAGGACACCACAGCAACCAGGGAATGCGGCCCCGCCTCAGAACCAAGAACTTGACGACCTGCTCCAGATGGTCCGGGAGCAGGTTACACAGCATGGCCTGCAGTCAGTTAAGCAACGGTTGGGAGCATCGAGCTCTATGAACCAGGAAGTGCCATCGACGAGCACCAGCGTAACCATGACCAACCAAGCACAGGGTAAGTCGGGTGGCGAAAAAGGGGGCGCCAGAGTCAGCAACGTCATCATCAGATAGGTCTAGTTCAGATAGTGATAGGGACATTGAATGGGCAGATGTGATGCGCTATGCACTAAAGAAAGTTAAGAGGAAGAAGAGCGCAAAACATTCCCACCCCCTCAGAGAGGCCTGGTCGGGGCAAAGTCAGAGGGGTGAAGACGACACATGCACGCCGACGGGAGCGGCCCAAAGAACGCGGATGGATTGGCATGACATGAGCCGTGATCCACGCTGCGGGGTGAGCTCCCTGGCCGTGTCGGTGCCCAAAAAGATCAAAAAGAGAATTTGGAGGAGAGAATATATTGACATATTCTCTCTCCTACTCAGGGATCAAGAGGATGAGTCAACTAGTGGTAAAGATAGGGAGAGAAGAAGTGAGAGGGATAGGAAACCAAAAATACCCAAATCTATCAACAACTGGGTGGCGGCATTCCACCTCTTTATGAGTGTGGTGATGGAAAAAGAACCCGAAGCGGGCCCATACCTGACCAAGTACCTGGACACGATTACTCGCGCACATAAGCAATACGGGGGATGGGCCTGGCTAAACTACGATGTGAAGTTCAGGAGGAACATGGCCGACGATCCCACCCTAGCATGGCCCAATAGAGTGCTGGACATGTGGGGAGAAGAAATGGCACATAATAGGCCATTGTGTCAGGACGGGTTCCATCAGCCACTCCCGAGCACCACATGGCAACAGCCCTTTCAGAATAACCAAGGGAGGCAAGCCAATCTGTGGGCCGGGAGACGAGCATGCAGGCAGTACAACACGGGGAGTTGTAACTGGCAGCCGTGCAAATTCAAGCATTCCTGCTCGGGATGCGGGGGAGGACATCCCGCTCTCACATGTAGAGCGGCAAGAGAGGCAAAGCCATACAGAGCAATGCCGCAGCGAGCCACTGAGGTGGGTGGCGCCAACACCCATCAGCCTTGAGCGTATGCGGCCTTGGCTACGAGCATATCCTAAGCGGGATATAGCTATTAGTATAGAAGAAGGTTTCACACGAGGTTTCCGCATTCCATCCCTAATCTTAAGGAACAGAAAGCAAGCGTGCTTACTAAAAAACCCACCATCCGTCCAACAACATAACGAGATCGCCCGCAGCAAAATAGCAAAAGAATTAGGTATGGGGAGAATAGCTGGTCCCTTCCAGTCACTCCCATTCAAGGACCTAATAGTCTCCCCATTGGGAGTGATACCCAAAAAGGAGCAAGGACAATTTAGGTTAATTCATAACCTATCATACCCCGAAGGACAGTCCGTCAATGATTACATTGATCCGGCATTATGCTCAGTTAAATATGCAACCATGGACCAAGCGATTACAATCATACGAAGTAAGGGGCCCCGAGCGCAACTAGCGAAGGCGGACATTGAGTCCGCGTTCCGCCTATTGCCGGTTCACCCTGAATCTTTTCCACTGTTGGGCTTCTCGTTCAATGGAGAGTTCTTCTATGACAAATGTTTGCCCATGGGATGCGCAGTATCATGTGCATACTTTGAACAATTCAGTTCCTTCATACACTGGGTGGTCGAAGTTCTGGCCGGCCCCAATACAGTGGTGCATTACCTGGACGATTTCCTATTCGTGGGAAAAGACCGGGACGACTGCAAAAGGATACTGGATATCTTCGAGCAGACGGCACGAGAGTTTGGGATCCCGTTAGCAAAGGAGAAGACAGAGGGCCCAAAAAGTGTCCTCACTTTCCTAGGCATACAAATAGATGTGCCTGCACACAGGTCGCGCTTGCCAGTGGAAAAAGTGCTCAAGTTGAGTGAAGAGATGCACCTATTGCACAGCCAGCGAAAAGCGACACTACAGCAATTCCAGTCCAGGCTGGGCCTCCTTTGCTTTGCGTGCAGGGTGATACCCATGGGGAGGGTGTTTTGCCGGCAGCTGGCATGGGCAACCAGAGGTATCGCAAAGAGATACCACGGCATCAGAGTCACCAGGGAGATGCGCGAAGACCTCCAGGTCTGGTTGCATTTCCTTCGAGCGTTCAACGGCCTGGCCTTCTGGCAAGCGCCCCCGATATCTAATGCCGAACTGGAATTCTTCACCGACGCCTCGGGGGGGATCGGATTCGGCATATACTATAAAGGGGCGTGGTGCTCAGAGAGATGGCCCAAGGAGTGGCACAGTGTCGGGATCACAAGAGACATCACGTTCTTGGAGCTGTTCCCTTTAATGGTATCCCTTTGTATCTGGGCCCCCGAGCTCGCCAATAGGGCTATCACCTTCCGCATCGACAACCTAGCGGTGGTGTGGGCGATAAATAATATGAGAGCCAAAACGCCAAGGGTAGTGGCGCTCTTAAGGAGGATAGTCTTGCTCTGCCTGGCGCATAATATAACCCTGAGAGCCACCCACATCAAGGGCGAGAATAATAACATTGCTGATGCTCTTTCTCGTTCTAAGATCAGGCTATTTCACCAGCTGGCGCCCGAGGCCGACGGAGTCAAGACAGCGGTCCCGCATCAAGTCTGGGAGTTTGGTCCACCGAGATCTGGGAGCTCCTGTTGGGAGCATTAGCCGAGAACACCCGGCGCAGATACATAGCGGCATGGGAGCAATACCAGATTTTTTGCAGTGAGGCCCTCATTCAGCTCGAAGACAGACTAAAAGTGGCAACAATAGTGCGATGGATTATGCACTGCAAAACCAATGGCTGCACAAAGGCCACAGTGCAGGTCCGTTTAGCGGCTGTGTCATTCTTCGCAAAGGCGATGGGGAAGCGGAGCCCCACGGCTGGGTTCATTGTACAGAAAGTGATGAGAGGCTGGTCCCGGGAACAGCCGCAGAAGACGGACAAACGCCGCCCGATCACGCATCAGATGCTCCAACAACTGATGGTACTCACCAGCCTAGTGTGCTACGACGACTACGAGACGAGGTTGTTTAGATGCGCCTTCTCCTGGGCCTTCTACGGAGCCTTCCGGGTAGGGGAGTTAGTAGCGTCATCAGCATCAGAGCAAATGACCCCACGAGGAGGGCTAGTAAAGCGTGATGTGTGCATACGCACCAGAGCGATAGTATTGCAGTTACGCAAGTCCAAGACTGACACGGAAGGAAAAGGGGCGCAAGTAGTGTTGTTGGCCATGCACAATGACCCGTCATGCCCAGTCCAAAATGCGTTAGCATACCAACAAGTAAGGGCGCACTCAGATCACCATTGGTTCATACACGCCAATGGAACACCCTTATCACGTTTTCAATTCAGCAGAGTACTCAAGCTCATAATCGAACGCACTGGAAGGGATGCAAGCTTATACAGCTCGCACTCCTTTCGTATTGGGGCTGCTTCTACGGCGGCCAACATCGGAATGACTCGAGAGCAGATAATGAAAATAGGCCGATGGCGCTCGGATAGATACAAATTGTATATACGTCCAGCGCCGTAAGGCCAGGGGGGCAACTTTAAAAAAAAAAAAAAAAGAGAATTGAATAGATACATGCCCCATTTAAAGACGGTAGTAACGGACTATGAGCGGGTGGCAGGGATAAAAGAAATGTGACTAAGTGAATGTACATTGCAAGGATAGATACTGTTATAATCATAATTTCTGGTTGTGCTCCATGCAGGAATAGGCTACGACAGAGGGCCGCGTGAAGTGTGGATGTGTGGCCATTCATTTGTTCACTGGGCACAGAAGAGGGCGCGATGTAGACCAATGGGATTGAACCTAGGTCTTCCATGTGCAGAGGTGGCCGTGTTGTGGCTGGGACGACGGGGTATGGTGTGGGACCAGCTAATGCCGTCCTTGCTCCAAAGGGGGAGATCCGCAGGGAATCCAGCGATAATTGTGATCCACTTGGGAGGCAACGACCTCGCATCCACACGCAGCGTTGAGCTCACCAAGAGGATGCAAGGCGACCTCCTAACGCTGGCAAACACATTTCCTGAGACGCTATTGGCATGGTCTCACATCACACCCCGACGAGTGTGGAGGGGCGAAAACTCTCATAGGGCAGTGGAGAGGACTAGAAGAAAAGTGAACAGATGGATGGCCCGCTTCATGGGGTCCATAGGGGGATGCGCCATCGCGCATGACCTAATAGAGGAGAGATGCCCCGGGCTGTTCCGCCCTGATGGAGTGCACTTGTCCGACATCGGAATGGACATTTTTCTCTGCGACATACAGGATGCGATTGAACGTCTATGGAGGAAGCGGATGTTGGCCACAGCGGCGCGTTGATGTGTGGGGCCCCGACAACAAGCGAGGAGTCGCTGTTGCCGGGGTTGGCAGGAGAAACGCACCCGGGGAGAGAACACAGCCTAGGCCTTAAGTAAAGGGGGAGAGGTACGGGAGAGATACACGGACCTCACCCCGGAGAGACGGAGATGGTGACAAGAACACCACGCAGAGAGACCCCCCCTTTGCCTTGCTTTGACGGCGGGCAAAAAGGGGGGGGCAAGGAGAAAAAGTTGCCAAGGCTTTTCGGCTTTTCGGCTGAAGGACACGAAAGAATAAGGGACGGAGAAAAGCTTTCACGGCTAAAGAAGTTCCCTCCTGCTATGGGCAAAAGGCGGCAGGATAGTGGCTGTGTTTCTCGGGGGGGCAAGAAAAAGGAAAAGAAGTGATATAAGACATTGTAGACTGTGTCTTGCTGACGGTCACGTGCATGCTGTGGCCAACAGTTGTTATGTACTGTTAAATACCATTGTTGTTAGTATACCACTGTTGTGAATAAAAGCGATATGATTGTTGAAAGAACCCCATGGCGTAAGGTGGTGCTTCATGGGGGGGGGGAAGGGTGGGGGGGGGGGAAAGGGGGGGAAGGACTGCGGCGGTCATGCCGGTTGCGTGGCTGTGTTTTGTGATGCCTTGTAGAATGGCATTGGCAAAGACAAAGTGTGGGGTAATCATAGTGTGGATGACTGATTTGAGGTCATGGAGGTGGAGAAGAGGACAGAGTTGCTTTAGCAGTTTGAGCTTGTAAAATATCTTTTTTAGTTGTTTGCATTATATGAGATGCCATGCTGAGTGTGCAGTCAGTGATTACACCTAAGTATTTCATTTCATTTTTAACTGAAATGTTAATATCATTGATCTTAATTGATGAAGGGGGTGAGAAGCTCTGGTTTCTAGTCACGTACATGGCTTCTGTTTTTGCAAAGTTAATGTTGAGGTTGTGGGTCTCTAGCCATTTCACAATTTCTAAGAAACAAACAGCAAGAAGTTGAGTTGACAGGTTTGAGATGTCAGATGGAAGATACATCATTATATCGTCCGTGTAGATATGATAATTTATGCGGAATCTTTTAAAGATGGAACAGATGGGTTGAAGATAAATATTAAAGAGTAGGGCGGAAAGAGCAGAGCCTTGGGGAGACCTTGTTCTTGTTTGTAAGAATCTGAGATTTGCTGTTCAGTTCTTACTTCCTGTGTTCTGTCTGCTAAATATGAAGAGAACCATTTCAGTACAGTATTATTGAGTCCTTTCTGCTGTAGCCTGGTTTGCATTACTTGATGGTTAACGCTATTGAACGCTGCAGTAACGTCCAGAAAAATAAGGAGAAATACTTGACTTGTGTTGTCAATGCCTCTTACAAGAGTATCGATTAGCACTGTGAGAAGAGTTTCCACTCCATGGTAAGGATGAAAACCATATTGCTGATCGTCTAGAGCAGTGATGGCTAACCTTTTTGAGCCCGAGTGCCCAAACTGCCGCACAAAACCAAAGAATTTCCTCAAAGTGCCAGCACGTCAATTTGCATAAATATTTGCATAATGCTAACATACACTAACTTTTAGTAAACATGTCTCTTAATGAGTGTATGGATAAAGACAGACTAAAAGATTTCTACATTACTATAATCCAGTGCCAACCGCCAGGCACATTAGGAACTACTACAAACACTGCCCATTTAGAACCAATAGCAAACCCGCCGTATCCTAACAGCACTACCAGGACTCACAAAGCACCACACCATACCTATCAAAAGGCAACACTGCAAATATTAAACCAATACATTTCAGACAATAACAATACATGACCTACTGGGGAAAGAGAACAAGTGGCAATGTCAAAAAGGAATTACATAAACAGAATACCTCAGCTCAGTTACACAGTTGCAATTGCTCCAGCCACTTTCTTCTGGTTTCTTCATGTTTTCTGCTAACTCTCCATCATCTGCTGTCCATTTGTCCTTTCTTCTCTCTTCTAGTTTTTTTTTCCATTCTCTCTCTCTACATCCGCTTTAACATACTAATCTTTCTCCTTTTGCTCTTTCCTCATTCCTATTTCATCCACTCAAATTTTACCCCTCCATCCTCAATCCCCACTTACTCTCCCAATACCCGGCCAATTGTAGATTTTTTATCCCTCCCACACAAAATATTTTTCCCCTCTCCATTTTACTCTCCCAGCCCCATCCCATTCTAATCCTCCCCCAACATCAGCTCCCTTCTAGTTCCAGCCTCACCCAGCATCCATTCCCTTCTAGTCCCTGCATCAGCCCATTTCCAGTCCTAGCCCCCCATCAGCCCATTTCCAGTCCTAGCAACCCCCCAACCCAATACCAGTCCTAGCCCCCCCCCATCAACCCACTTCCAGTCCTAAACCCCCATCACCCCATTTTCAGTTTAAGCCCCCCCTATAACCCATTACCAGTCCTAACCCCCATCACCCCATTTCCAGACAGCCCCCATCAGCCCACAGCCCATTAGCAGTCCTACCCCCCCAGCCCATTAGCAGTCCTACCCCCCCCCTGCCCATTAGCAGTCCTAACCCCCCTCCCTGCCCATTAGCAGTCCTAACCCCCCCCTCCTCCCTGCCCATTAACAGTCCTAACCCCCCCTCCCTGCCCATTAGCAGTCCTAACCCCCCCTCCCTGCCTCCCTCCCTGCCCATTCTCAGTCCTAACCCCCCCTGCCCATTTTCAGTCCTTTCCAGACGCTCGCTGCCTCGCTCCCTGCCTCCCTTCCTTCCCATTAGCAGTCCTAACCCCCCCTGCCCATTAGCAGTCCTACCCCCCCTCCCTGCCCATTAGCAGTCCTAACCCCCCCTTCACTGCTTCCCTCCCTGTCTATTAGCAGTCCTAACCCCCCCCTGCCCATTAGCTGTCCTAACCCCCCCTCCCTCCCTGCCCATTAGCAGTCCTAACCCCCCCCTCCCTGCCCATTAGCAGTCCTAACCCCCCCTCCCTCTCTGCCCATTAGCAGTCCTAACCCCCCCCCCTCCCTGCCCATTAGCAGTCCTAACCCCCCCTCCCTCCCTGCCCATTAGCAGTCCTAACCCCCCCCCCCTCCCTGCCCATTAGCAGTCCTAACCCCCCCCCCTCCCTCCCTGCCCATTAGCAGTCCTAACCCCCCCCTCCCTGCCCATTAGCAGTCCTAACCCCCCCTCCCTCCCTGCCCATTAGCAGTCCTAACCCCCCCTCCCTCCCTATTAGCAGTCCTAACCCCCCCTCCCTGCCCATTAGCAGTCCTAACCCCCCTCCCTCCCTGCCCATTAGCAGTCCTAACCCCCCCTCCCTGCCCATTAGCAGTCCTAACCCCCCCCCCTACCTGCCCATTACCATTCCTAACCCCCCCTGCCCATTTGCAGTCCTAACCCCCCCCCTAGCCCATTAGCATTCCTAACCCCCCCCCCCCCCTCTGGCAAATTTAAAAAAAAAAAAGCAGGCTCTGGCTGCTGCCGCGGCAGATTGCAATGTCCCGCGGGGCCCCCTCCGCCCGCTAAGCCCCTCTGCAAGGGCTTTCAGATTCGCGAGGGAGAGCATCTCCCTCGCGTCTCTGTTAAGCCCGCAGGGGCTAATGGGAAATTTCCCATCAGTCCCTCGCGTCTAAAGGGGCTGATGGGAAATTTCCCATTAGCCCCTGCGGGCTTAACAGAGACGCGAGGGAGACGCTCTCCCTCGCGAATCTGAAAGCTCTTGCAGAGGGGCTTAGCGGGCGGAGGGGGCCCCGCGGGACGCTGCATTCTGCCCTTGCCGCGTCCGCGGCAGCAGTCAGAGCCAGCTTTTTCTTTTTTTGCGGACCTTCCCGCGTGCCAGCTGCAAGGCCTTTGCGTGCCACAGCTGGCACGCGTGCCATAGGTTCGCCATCGCTGGTCTAGAGGGACAAAGGAGTCGATGTGATCTTGTAGCTGGATTTGAACAATTTTTTCAATTAGTTTTGCCATGAATGGGAGGCTTGATATGGGTCTGTATGATATAGGGGAGTTTTTGTCACTGGAATTGTTTTCAGAATGGGGCAGATTTGTGCATGTTTCAGGGAGGCTGGTAAAGACCAATTCTGGAGGGAGAGGTTGATGATGGGGAGGATGAATGAGGATAATTCAGAAATTGCTGCTTTTATCCAGCTTACTGGACATGGATCAAGGTAAGAAGTGGTGGTGTTTAATTTGGAGATAATGTTTTTAAGTGATTCTTTAGATATAAGGTAGAACATTGACCAATGGGTAATATGTGTAGGGTGGTCTTTGATTTGGAACATTATGGAGAATGATTGGAATGTTAGGAAAAATAGCCATGGCAAAATCAGACGGCTCGATGATGAAGACCCTGACCAGGGTACCGACAGTGTAACTGGATAGGATGAAAAATACAAGGAAGAAAAACTAGCAATTGTAAAAGAACCATGAAAGCAAGCAGGAAAAGTGAATGCAGGAGGAATCAATGCCATTAAGCACTCCTGAAGGGGAGATAGAAATTACCGATGGAGAGCATACTGGAACATGTCCCGCAGAAAATGAAAAACTTATGATGATGGTGTGGCGACAGCAGGTGGAAAGGGGTACACAAGTATGGTGGAGCCTCCCAAAAGCTTCCAATAGAAGTTGGGGAGTGTTCTCACATGACGATCTGTGGGAGACATCACCCATGCATGAGGACTTACTTCCTGCTTGTTCACGGAGAAACCTAGATTCCCAAAACTCTAAAAAGCCTAAAAGTATTTGAGCTCAAATTTTAAAAAAAGTAGGAGTGCATTCTAAACAAACAAATGTATACTTATCTTCCAACCAAAAAGTCTCTTCTTGGGTTTGAGGCCCATGTCTACGCTGTCTCTGGTACACTTCTGGATCTGATTCCCTCCTTCTGTTTCTCAGGTCTCACAGCCAGCTCTCCATCCGATGACTCTTCAGCTGGTTTTGTCCTACTTCCTGACTTTTAAAAACCAATAAGGCAAACCCCTATATTTTTCTTTTATATTGTTCTAGGTGATAGGACAGTGGCTGAAAGGTTAAGGCCTTTTCACCTTTTTCAAAGTATTGATTTTGCTGCCCTTAAATAAAAAGATAATCAAATATACCCTGACTAAAACCCCCCACCCTCACTCTCTCTCTCACACACACACACACACTAGCACTCTTTTAAAATTCTGCCTCGGCAGTTACTTCAAGCTGTCAGAGAAAAATAAAAACTGTCTGAGAATCAGCTTCCTTTCAAAGCTATAGTGGAACTTCAGAGCTGTAATGAGCAGTAACAGGACTTCAACCTCTTTTTCCTCTTAATCAGGCTCAAGTCTATAAATAGACTTTTAAGACTAGGGATTCTTTCCAAAATTTAGTCTTTCTGGAAACCAATGCAAAAAATATATAAACACAGTGCAGTTCCTCATAGTCTCTTCAAACAACAGTTTTATCTCCTCCAGCTGTCAGAAACACTAAGAACTGTTTTCTCTCTAACTACAGAAAACTAGTTTAAAACTGGCAGAGCCTCTCAAAAACTTTTACTCTTGAAGAGTCTTCAAGCAAATTGTCAGCCTCAAACAGCTATCTAATTTACTAATTCAGCCAGATTTTTCTCAGATTAATTTATTTTCCTTTCAGCACTTCAATACAGTATTTGACAATCCAATAAATTATAGAATAACACTTGAAGCAATTGCTCAAAGGTGACCAAAATAAATCCTTCATGGAAATCCTTTTCCAAAAATTTCACATTTTCCTCTTTCTTCTTCTCAGAACTACAGGGAGACATCTACTATCTGTTAATTATGTATGTATTTTATTTCCAAAAAATCCCTAAAATTCAGCCTTTCCTCCCCAACACAGCCAGCACACCTTCACTCTCTTCACAGGCAAATCACAACTGACACTACTCAAAAACACACCAGCATTCCAATGAATTCAGAAAAGTGTTCTACTCTCTTCCCAAATAAATAGTTCCAGACATTCTTCAAAACTCCCTCTCTAATGCAAATTAAAGAAAATCTCCCACATAAAAACCCTAATTACACTTTTAAGATCATAGAAACATGAGAGCAGAAAAAGATCACATGGCCTATCTAGTCTGCCTTTCCATATCAACTACAGTAGTCCCCTTTTTTCCTTAAGAGATCTGTGTTTGTCCCATGCTTTTTTAAATTCAGATACTGTCCTTGTTTGGGAGACTTCCGTTCATCTAACACTCTTTTTGTAAAGAAATATTTCTGTATATTACTCCTGAGTCTATCCCCTTTCACCCTCATCCCGTGTCCCCTTGTAGCAGAGTTTGCTTTCAATCGAAAGAGACTCTCTTCTTGTGTATATATGCCTCTATCCCGCTTTTCCTCATATTAAGATCTTTAAGTCTGCCCTCATATGCTTTATAAGAAGACCACTAACCATTTTAGTAGCTACCCTCTGCACCGACTCCATCCTGTTTATATCCTTTTGAAGATGCGGGCTCCAGAATTGCACACAATGCTCCAAATGAAGTCACACCAAAGACATTTTCTGCTAGCCATTCCTGTCCCTATGCACCTAAGCATCCTTCTGACTTTTGCCATCACCTTTTCTACCTGTTTAGTCACTTTAAGATCATCAGAAACAATCACGCCCAGGTCCCACTCTTCTTTCTTGGACAGAAGTACTTCGCCCCCTACAATGTACCGCTCCCTTGGATTTTTGCAGCCCATGTGCCTGTCCCTGCATTTTTTAGCATTAAATCTCAGCTGCCAAATTCCTGACCATTCTTCAAACTTAGCTAAATCCCTCCTCATGTTATCTACTCCTTCCTGGGTGTCTGCTCTATTGCAGATTTTGTTATCATCCGCAAAGAGGCAAACCTTACCCGACAGCCTTTCTGCAATATTGCTAACAAAGATGTTAAAAAGAATCAGATCAAAGACAGATCTCTGTGGCACATCACTGGTAATGTCCATCTCCTCAGAGTGAGCTCCATTTACTTGTATACTTTCTTGTCTCCCACTCAACCAATTTCTAAGCCAATCACTCACTTTTGGGTCTATCCCTAGGATGTTCAGTTTGTATATAAGTCACCTATGCGGCATGGTGTCAAAGGCTTTACTGAAATCTAAGTATACCACATCTAGGGGTCTCTCTTGGTCCAACTCCCCGGTCACCCAGCCAAAGAAACCAACGAGATTTGTCTGATAAGATCTGCCTCTGGTAATCCCATGCTGCCTTGGATCCTGCAATGCATTGGACTCCAGAAACCTCACTATATTCTCTTTTAGCAGCATTTCCAATAATTCATTCACCACAGAGATTAGTCTAACTGGCCTGTAGTTTTCAACCTCATCCTTATTTCCTTTTTTGTGTAAAGGGACCACATGTGTCTTTCTCCAGTCCTCTGGCACCACTCTCGACTCCAAAGAAGCATTGAAAAGGTCAGTCAGTGGAGCTGCTAGAATGTCCCTAAGTTCCTTCAGTATTCTCTGATGTATTTCATCTGGTCCAATCTCTTTTTCTACTTGTAGTTTAGCTAGTTCCTCATGAACACAGTCTTCTGAAACTTGTTCAAGATCACCGTCACTTCTTTTCCTATTTGTGGATGTTTTCTGATGTCCTGTTCCTGACCCTTCATCTGTGAACATAGAACAGAAATATTTGTTAAGCAAATCTGCTTTATCCTCATCAGCTTCTACATATTCCTCCACTTCACCCTTGCATCTGACAATACCAGTTCTGAACTTCCTTCTCTCACTAACATATCAGAAAAATGTCTTATCCCCCATTTTATTGCATTGGCTATTTCGTCTTTTTTTCTATTTTTGCTTTTCTGGCTACTTTGCTAGCTTCTCTAAGTTTTTCCAAATATAAATGCCTGTCTTTTTCTCTCTGTGATTTGTTGTATTTTATGAAGGCTTCACTCTTTTTCTTCACCTTTTCAGCTACATCTTTTGAGAACCATAGTGGCCTCCATTTCTTTTTACATTTATTTACTTTTCTAACAGAAAGGTTTGTTGTCCTTAAAATATCCCTTTTCAGTTTTGCCCATTACTTTTGTACATCCCCCAACTATTCCCATCCTATTCACTAGATCAGCTAGGTGGCCACCTAGGGAAGCTGGCCCGGGTGGGCGGTGGAGGCAACAGCACACATGGGCTGCCATGCCATCCCCCAGCTGCCACCAATTTCATTTGGGGGGGGGGGGTGTTGCAGGCAGTGACAGTATTTCCAAAAGCGGCGACAGAAAGCAAGGATGTGCCAATCAACTTCCAGCATATTGAAATCACCTATCAGTAGCACTTCACCATTCATGGCAATACTGCTTATGTCTTCTATTAAATCTCTGTCCACTTCTTCCTGTGAAGCGAGATCTGTATATCACTTCAATGCAAATGGATTTCCCTTTCCCTCTTTCTAGTTTAATAACGCACAATGCCTTCTCGCTCCCTTTTAAGCTCTGTAATTCTATATCTCTAATATTATTTTTACATATAGTACCACTTCTCCTCCCCTTCTATCTACCCTGTCCTTCCTGATTAAAGTATAGTCTGGTATAATTACATCCCAATCATGGTTATCCATGAACCGTGTCTCTATTACTGCCACTAAATCCACGTCAGCCTTCTCCATTAAAGTTTCAACATCCGGGATCTTATTTCCCATGCTATAGGCATTTATACACACCATTTCTATATGTTGCCCCTTTTACCCATTTCCATAAAGGTATTTAATGTTTCACTTATCTGGGGGCTTTCACTTACCTAGGGGCTTTCCTTACCCATCCCCATCAAATCTAGTTTAAAGCCTTCTTCAGTAGGTTAGCCAGTCTGCTGTGGAAGACACCTGCAATCCTTCTTGGACAGATGGACACCATCTCTGCTCTGCAGCCCTTGGAACGTCATCCTACGGTCCAGGAAACCAAAATGTTCTCAATAACACCATCCACGCAGCCATGCATTTATCTCCAGGTCATTTCAGTACTGTCACTTTAAATCCTAATGAATCAAAAATAAAAGATACAAAACTGTGTCACTGAAACCTTACATTCCCGCCTGCAATGAGTTTCAACAGAGCTCTCTTGGGCCTGCTCTGCCTAATCACTTGCAGTCTCTTGCGTTGATTGTCATATGAGTTGTGAGAGTTATTTGAAGTTTTAGAGATGGTACTCTTCTATTTATAGACACTTTATCTTTTGGTCAAACATCAAACATCATAACCAGCTTGTGTTCGGTGGACGCCATGCTTTGCAGCCACAGCCTAAAATACATGAACAGGCAAGTCAGTATGTGGCGCCCCACAATTGGTGGATGACAGATTTAACACGGCTGGACATACTCAGGCAATTCTTGGAATGATGCTAATCTCTTGGGTGTTACCAGCAATCTGGTTTTGAATGTCTTTCTAGAAACCTTAGGAGGGGCATATTCAAAGGCATTTACATGGTTTGCAGACCTACAAACTGTGTAAATGCTGTTCCCTGGGATATTCAGCAGCACTAACCCGGTTAGTACTCCTGAATGCTCTGATACAGGGTATTCCGGGGGTGAAGCGAGGGAGGCACTATGGGTTAATTGGGCAGCGGTGATATTCAGCCTCTGTTACCCTGACTTTAGCTGGTTTTGTAATCCAGCTAGCATCTGAATATTGCTGCTGAACAGACTGCAAAATTGCAATCCGTACAAAATGTAGATTGTGAGCCCTTTGGGGACAAGGGAAATATATACCATACTTGACTGTACAGCACTTTGACCTGGTGAAAAGCACTATATAAGCATTGCTAAATAAATTAATAAACAATCTGGGTAACTTAGATATCTGGTTCTAATTTAAAATGGTGATGGCCAGCCACTCTACAAGCACTGGCCGTTGTCACTGAATATCAGCTCCTTATAGTCCTTGCCCTATGCTAAAGCGCAGTAAGCCATCGGCCCCTCAATGGATTTTAACAGACATTTGCCTTCATCCAAGATGCAGCTGCATGAGAACCAAGGGATCAGGTCCCTTAAGTAGGAGACATAGAGCAAGAGCAGCTGCTCCAAATCTGTGCTGGGCATTCAAGACAGATATGAACCAGTAAGAGATTGGGCACTCCAGCTGGTGACAAGGCAGTGTGCCTGGTGATATCTCTCACATGCAGTGGCCAGCCCAGCTCACAGAAGCTCCCCCTGGTATAAAAAGAAAGTTCAGCAGCTATTCAGATAACCATTAAATGTGCACGGGGCACTGATACTTGGGTTGGGTTGACTCAGGGACTCCATACGCCTCTCTTGTTTGGTATCTTATAATAAAGCTTTGGCATTGTTTCTCCCACGTAAAATCTATCCATGCTTTTCTTTATGGACTTACTAACTGCAATTCCCACATGAGGTAAGTTCGACCTGCTAATGTTAAAAGCAGGTCCGACACAAGTTGAAGGTAGCCTAACAACATGGCAGCTGGCACACCAGAAGGAAGGCAGCATTGTCATAAAATCATAAGAACATAAGAAGTGCCATACTGGGTCAGACAAAGGTCCATCAAAACCAATATCCTGTTTCCAGCAGTGTCCAACCAGATCACAAGTATCTGGCAGGTTCCCAAAAAAGCACACAGGTTCCACAATGCTCATCCCGGGGCAAGCAGTGGATTTACTGGGTCCTCTTTAATAATGGTTTATGGACCTTTCCTCCAGAAACTTGTCCAAATCTTTTTTAAACCCAGCTACACTAACAGTTTTTGCCACATCCTCCAGTAACAAATTCCAGAGTTTGATTACGTGCTGAGTGAAAAAATATTTTCTCTTATTAGTATTAAATGGGTTACATTGTAACTTCACTACGTGTTCCTTAGGCTTTCTACTTCTTGATTGTGTAAACAACTGATCTACGTTTACCCATTCCATTCATTAATTTATAGACCTCTATAATATCTCCTCTCAACCATCTCTTTTCCAAGTTGAAAAGCCCTAACCTTTAAGCCTTTCCTCATAGGGGTGTTCTTCCATCCTCTTTATCATATTGGTGGCTCTTTTCTGTACTTTTTCTAATTCTGCTATATTCTTTTTAAGATATGGTGACCAGAATTGCATGCAATATTCAAGGTGCGGTCACAGCATGGAACGATATAGAGGCATTATAATATCCTTTATTTTATTCTCCATTCCTTTCCTTATGATACCTAGCATTCTATTTGCTTTCTTGGCTGCTGCTGCACAATGGGTGGAGGGTTTCAACATATTATCCACGATGACACCTAAATCTTTTTTCTGGGTGGTGGTTTCTAATGTGGAACCTTGCATCATGTAACCGTAGTTTGGGTTGTTCTTTCCTAGGTGCATAACTTTGCACTTATCCTCATTAAATTTTGTCTGCCATTTGAACATCCACTCTTCCAATTTATCAAGGACTTTGCAATTTTTCACAATCTTCTTGCATCTTAACAACTTTGAATAATTTTGTGTCATGTGCAAATTTGTGCTAGGTATGTCTAAGGACTGGGTTGAGAACCCTTGCTCTGGAATAAACTTCCACTAGACCTCCGCCTGCTAGGATGGAAAAGAGTTTTAGGAAGCAGTCAAAGGCGTATTTTCATCAGCATTTTGTACAGTAATGTTCTGATATCAAAGCAGTCTAACTGTGGAGGAACTTGTATGTTTTCATTGTTACCTTCTATTGTTAAAGAGTATGTTTGTGTAGTTTTATCATTTTGAATGTTTTTTTGCAAGCTGCCATGGTGGGGTAAAATATTTTCAAATAAATAAATACATACCTACATACTGTACATACCAACTAAGCTATTAGCGTATATTCTCTGATATCTGTACATCAGTGCCAGTTTTCTTCCTCTGCCTGCTTTATACAGTACATTTTTTGATGCCTTGGTTCTTTATTTCACGGCTTCTGCTTTACCACTTTTGTGGTGTTTTGGGGATCCTCTTGCCTCCGCAGTTCAGAGAGGCATCATACATAGAGGATCAAGGGTCTCCATGACAATGTGACGTTAGTTTATCCTTCTTTTGGTGCCTTGGGTTCTCCAAGGCAATACTGGTGCTACTTTACACCTCTTCCAAGTGCCTTGGGCTCTTCATGGTACTCTTTTTTTTTATCTATTGACTTCACACGTTGTAATCCTATTGTCCCATACATTGTACCCACATCTGTTCCTATTGCATACAATTTCCTGAAAGTACTAAAGTGCAAAACATTATATGTATGATCATCTTTTTGGATCAATCAGCATGACTTGGCCCAGCTCCACAGCTCAGGTGACATGCAAGTATGCACTGTTATACAGAAGATCCATGGTTTGATGCCCAGTTGGGTCCTCCTGTTCTCCATATTGTTTAGAACTTGGGAAGCTGTGAGAAAATATCATAAGTATCAACCTATGAAGACTCATGGTGCAAAGGTCCCAGCCCTTGTGTGAATTGAGCTAACAGTGCAAAGGCAAAGTAAAACCTAAGCCTGCAATACACATAGATGAATACCTACGTTGCAGTCACTATACTGCTCAGCTTTTTTCTTTCTGGTCTACATTTCATAGACAACAGGTGCACAAATTGGTATTGCCTTGATAATTATCCACTTCCATTACTTCCTTTCACAGCAGTTTCTTGGCTTGTTTAAACCTTGCATCTGTTTCTACAGTTATCACCATCATACCAGCTGCACTTGTTTAGGAACTTGCTTTACAACAACAACAACAACAAAAAAAAAAAAGCAGAAGGTTTAATCAAGCCATCTTTGAAAATATCCAAAATCTGGGTAAACATCCCAGCTTTACATTTGTGAAGAAGCAAATTTGCTTTTTAGATCTCTTTTTTCCATGTTCCAAGTCTTCATGGTTTTGATGCAATTGTGCCATGAGTAAAGCACAAGCTGTGAAAACCCTTATGAGTGGGAATAATTCTTGTCGGCTCTGTCATTATATGCTAAGGTACATTTTGTGGTAACTTGAACAGTTTGTCTCACAGAGGTGGAACAAAAATGGTTGATTCTAGAAATAAAAAGTTGGAAATGAAAAAAAAATGTATTGAATCACCTGCACAGAAACGTCAGTATGTCGATAGCAGATCCACATGAATGAAAATAATAGGACGATAGTTTTAGTAGGAAAAGTACTGTTTTGCCTGAAATACCTGACGTTTATGACATCATAGTGCAGGTTGATCGTGGCATTCTCTCAAAAGATTCCATTCTTATTCTTTTTATATAATATGCTAACTACAGTACATATGCAGAATTTAGCATAACATTTTTTTGTTAAAGGAAAGAGTTGGTAACATACATAATTGCCAGAACTGTAATGTATATTGTAGAACAAGGTAGAAACAGATGCAGGGCTGGCACTGCCAGTAGGTGAACTAGGAGGTCACCTAGTGTGCTGACCTTCCGGGGTCGCCATTTACTGCCATTGCTGCCCTCTCCAGGATCTGTAGCAGCAAAAATAACTATGAAACTGAGACACAGTGCTCACCTTAGCACTATTGCAAACAGGAAGTCTGCATCAGAGGGGGTGGAAGTGGCAATTAGTAAAGGAATGAAAAGGTGGTACAGTGTTTATTTTATTTATTTATTTATTTGTGCGCTTTTCTATACCGCCCCTTCCAGAGATCAGGGGCGGTTTACAGAGAACATGGTAAACATCAATTACATAGCGTTGCAGTTTCATAGCAATTTCATAGTCAGCAATGGGAGCAGAAGGATGGAGGGCCTGCCTAGGACGCCCCCAGTACTTGCACCAGCCCTGATAAGATCGTACAGTTCAAGTTTTCTGGTCATTTTGGGTCACAGATGTTCTTGTAATTTGTTCAAATCCTGAAGGGAGAATAAGGGATTCCATATTGGGTATGCTTAGAGACATAAAGGCACAATTTACAAAGGACGTTCAAGTGCAATCTACAATGTCCAAGTCAGAATGTCTGAAATAAAAGCAGGCATATCCAAGATCAGGCATGATTTCATAAACATGGATGTGCCTGATATCAGTGTCTACAGGGACATCTACATAGATATCCCCATAATAGTATTTCAGAATGGGAACATTTGATAGCCTAATGGTTAGAGTAGTGGGCCAGGACCAGGATGGCTAGCGTTCAAATTCCACCTCTGCTCCTTGTGGTCTTGGACAAATCACTTAACTCTCCATCTTCTTTATACCCTCTGGATGTTTTATGGCCATCACAAGCACTTTCCTGATATCTCTCTCTTTATTCCTGGAGCAGTCTAAACTTTGACAGAATCGCAGATATCCCAGACGTTTCTGAACTCGAGCAAGGACTTCTAAGTCCATTGCACCGCATCAGACATGCCTCCACCATGCCCCCCTGCCTACGTGGACATTTCTGCACTGGAGATGTCTTTAAAAGCCATTTCTAAAATGGCTCTGTGGATCCCTCCATAATTTGGACATCCACGTGCATGTTGTCAGACGTCCAAATCACAGCTAAGGCTTTTAAAATGACTCCCATAGTATAAACAGTAAGTACACCAGTTTATTTTGCCTTGGTAAGTGGGTGTCATTGACTGTTTGGTTTTAAAGTAGGAAACTTCTTTGTTTTAGTTTCATTGGCTTGAGAAGTTTACTGCAAGCTGTGCTATTTAATTTGCATAATAATGAGCTGCTTTGCACATATTTTCAGTGACACAGATCATTACTATACTCATGCTAAGCTGGGTTTATATGTTGGGAAATAATATGAGGAACTGATAAATTTAATGAGTTATTTTCATTTTTGCTATATTAATGCATTTCTCCATGTGAGAAATATCTTAGCTCATCTTAGTAAATAGACCTCAATAGGTCAATATTCAACTGTAGTGACGTGTGTTCTTTTAAAAATGTTGGCCGTGGTGTTTTAAAAAAACATGTATATTCAGTGACGCTATCCAGATAGGCAGTAGTGCTGATTATATTTAGAAACTGCTGATGCAACAGGTGTATATGTGAAGTCACATTTTAGAAAGGTTGCTTAGATGCCTCCTGGACGTATAAGTCAAAATGTCCAAAATTCCATGGGAGGGGCAGCAGAGAAGGTGGACACGTGTAAATGCATTCTAAAGGTGATTTATCACCACTTCAAAAGATAAAGAATTCCATCAACATACAAGGAAACATGGATATGCAGAATAAAGCCCCGGACACACAGGAAAATGGGCAATTTTTGAAATGTGCACATGCTAAATATGGATACTGGTGGAACCGGCAACATAGATGTGTCTACGTCAGAATTTCAGAATGAGGGGGAGAAAATAATTGTAGCGATAAGAAGGAAAGCCTCTGTCTGTCCTCCTGTTGGAGCAAAACGACCACTTTATAAATGCCTATTGATGCGGAAGAGCAGATCTAAATATGGATGTGTCTATTGGTGGGTTTAAACGTGCGGCACTGTTGAATGAAATCAGAAATACATGTGCTTCTTTTTGTTGCCACCCGGACATGCCTGCACTACTCTCCCATGTGACATGGACATTATCGCGCTGGACAAGTGTAAATTAGAATCTTTTTTAAATATCTCTTGGGGCGTAGATGTAATTTTCACCTGTGAATGGCCATTTTTAGATATTCAAATCATAAACAGAGCTTCTAAAATGACCCTCATAGAGGATAATTCTTCAAGGAATGGCTATATTTCCACACGTGACTACGCACATAAATCATGGAATTTTAGAGGCTTATGCATTTAATTGACCACTTATATGTGAAGTTTAGTTGTCTGCTATTCTCAAAGTCACTGCCATGGACCAATGATGTGTACTTTCTTGGTGAAAGTGCACAGGAGCAGAATTTGGGCAGAGCATGGAAGAAGTGCAAATTTATATGGGTACTTTACAGAATATGGCCCATTGCATGTAAAATCTGTGCAGTTATTTACACTCAGGGTCATTCTGAGCCACTATTCGTGCCCTTTCCTGGCCCCTTGTACCTTCCCCATGTCTTGTATGGGAAAGGTAGACGGGGGTGGGAGAGGGATGGATCGGGGGTGGCGTTAGGGAGGGGAGTGGGTGGTCGTTGGCCCCATACGTACAAGGCCGATTCTAATGTCGGCCCTATACGTTCTGGGCCGGCGACTTGCACGGGGAACTTATTCCACCTCCGAGGTGGAATAAGTTCCCTAGTCACTAGAGATCGGCAGGCCCGGGGCACCGATGGGGCAGGGGGGCTGATGACATTCCCTGCAGCCCGATCCTGGCCTTAGGAGGCCATATTGGGGGTCAGGCTGTGAGGAATGCAGCTTTTGTGCTGACAGCTGGGATTGCAGCTTTTCAATGGAGCCGCGGTGCAATGGAAACCAGACGCCATGTTGCCACGACTCCAATGAAGAGCCCTGACTGAGTTAGTCGGGGAAGGCTTGTACATGGAGGTCAGATGGAATCTGGGTCCGGGCCTGCATGTACAGGCCTGTTCGCGATTCTGATCCTACGGGGCTAGACATGCCCCGTGAGATCAGAATCACGACTCCCTCGGTGTGTCCGGTTTCGACAGGGCACACAGAGGGCCTAGACATACAGGATGGAATTGAGCTCACTGGTTCTAGAGCTGATATCAGTGATCATAGTTTCATTTATGTGCATTTGTGGACACTTACACTAGCATTCTCTAACATCAAATCTGCACAGATTTGACTTTATAGATCAGGTGCTATTAATGCACTTAAATGCATGCATGAATCTAGTTGCTGCTTACAAAATTACTCCCATAGCGGTGATAGTGAGATGCCATATGTATAGTTATTCAGTTTAAGTTAGGAGAACATTGTTTTGTCCTAATGTACACTACGTATTTATATGTATAGCTGTCGAATATTGCTATCTGAATGGCTGGACTCCAGCACTATACAGATAGAAGAGAAGCAGTCAGAGAAGATTTTCAGCAGCACTATCTGTACCTATGGTGTATCTATGCTGTGAAATCTTTGAAAACTGGAGCTTCCTAAAAGTAGCTACAGAACAAAACTGGTGAGAGAACTGAAGAATGGTAGATTGGCATCAGTATCAGCACTGCTCTTGTGGTAGGCTATGGCCTGTAAACTAGGCCTAGATCCTAACCCCCACCTGAGAGTAGTATTGAAAAGAACCAAAGTTTAGAAATCTGCTTTAAACTGCTTTTTAAAAGTCCCTTTCCTTCCCCCATGAAGTTTGTATAAGTTCTTTATGCTTGGTTTGTTCTGTCCTTGCATTCTCTGAGCTAGCAATGTTCTTGCAGTAGAATTGTATCCATGTTTAAGACTATGTCTTTGTTAAAACAGTTTGAGCAGAAAGGGTGGGGGACCGGGCCCAGACCGGGTCACCGATTGGACAGGTGTAAGGGGTGTCAAACCAATAGAAAGTTATGCTTCTATCAAACTGCAAAAACTGTATACAAGGAATTGGCTATCATACATCATTGCTCATTCTTTTCAGACACTAAAGTTGTCAGTTTGAGCCTGTGCACAAAATAAATTGGCTTGGATCCTTGAACTGACTCCTGGTATTATTTATTGCATGCTTATCAGCTGCTACATATTCTTGGTGCGTTGGCCGGGAAGTGTGAGTAGTGTGATGGTATTCAAGTAAATATACCACTGTGGCAGGTGCAGGCCTGTGACCCACGCTGTCTGAACATAAGCAGGCCAGCATGGCTAGCTTGACCTGTAAATGAGGCCTGTGGAGAGGCATATAGGATTGCACATCCCCCAATATGCTGCTATTGTAAGATAGAACTCAGTAGAAGTATTGAATTAGCTTAGGTAGGCAGAACTGCAGAGCTGAAAGATGGAAAAACACAGAAAGACATGTTTAAAAGTTACTGATAAGAAAAAGTACATCTGCAAAGAAATAATTGGGAGTGCTGACAGATGAGTTGCAGAACCCTGCTCCTCTGCATGCACAAATTGGTTCTATGGCCTTGAGAGTGTGAAAGTAACAAGTTGATGAACTGACCATTGTAATTGGGACTAGAAGGGGGGCATGCAGGTGTCATGCCCACAGAAGGGACATAATTGGATAAACTTATCAGTACCGGGACCAATGGAAGAGGTACGGGAGGTACGGGAGGTTACCGGGACCAATGAAATGTTTTTCTATACCTAGAATGGAACAGAAGTCTATAAAAGTTGTTGTAATGCTTGAAAACTTTGCTCAGCCATTTTGAAATTGACTGGTTCGAGACTTGTGCACAAATAAATGATTTGGACCTTCTGAACAGACTCCTGGTATCATTGGTTTGTCTGCGCTTTGCTGCTACATATTCTTGGTGCGTTGGCCGGGAAGTTGTGGAATCAAAGTGTATATAGGGCAATATACCACGACTTTCCGCCTCTATAGGCTTGGTCCTGCCGGGATCGCGCCCTTCCGACGAGGGCTGCTCCCTGGCGCCACCGGTCCCTTGTATCGGAGGGAGCTGGTCGGACCTCGGTGGGTGCCGGGCCCGGTTGGAGCCAACGCCTCGAACCCGAGTGAGGGGAGTCCGAGGTCCAACTCATGCGCCTGCTTGGGAAGTTTGAGGACCGGATCCGGTGAGTATAGTTTTGATTTTGGTGTCTAGACAGAAATAGAAAGAGCAGTACTGCCATTGGAACTTGGAATTTGTAATCTCGAGATATTGGGAATTGGTAAGAGAGCATGATCACCTCTCAAGGAAGGGCCGAGTAACCCCGCATGGGAATTCGCCGGGTGAAACCCTCATCCTTTTTGTAATTGGGAAAAAGACTAGTCAGAATAGATAGAAACGAATGCATTCTGGGATACGTTGCTAGCATGATTGTGTGAACGAAGTGTGAATGAGAGGTCTGGCAGCACGGACCAAGTGAAGGCGGACCCCTGAGTAGCACATTTCCTGACCGGGCGACCGCGTTCAGGTCGCGAAAAGGGGGAAGCGATTGTCGTCTTGTCTTGTTATTTGTACTCCTTATACGTTTCCAGGACTGTGAGGACCCCTTACCCACGGTCCGCCCTCCTTTTCCCTTCTGTCTGTTGTTGCGCGCACACATCGAAATGGGAGGGGCGGGGTCTACTAGAAACACTCCATTAGAATGTATGATCGCACATTTTAAAGAGGGATATTCAGGAGATTATGGTATTAAAATGACTGCAGCCCGTTTGCAGATTTTGTGTACTAGGGAGTGGCCCGATCTAGACCCCATCTGGCCCCGAGAGGGAACGTTCACTGTAGAGATTATTCAGTCAATACACCGTAGAGTGCGCATAGCGCACCCCGATCAGTACCCCTATATAGATTCCTGGTTAAGTATTTGTGAAGATCCGCCCCCCTGGGCGCAGCGCTGTTATGAGGAACAGTGCAGAATAATGTTAGCGAAAACAGATTCTAGACAGAAAACGGAACAGCCCAAATTGAGAGAGCAGGATAAGAAAGCCAGAAAGAAGCCCATCCTGGTAGATCCTGATTCCCCAGAAATAATTCTCAGGCAGCCCCGAACCCCAGGTCCAATAAGAGTAGCCCGGCGTCCTGCCCCAGAACCCCAGAGATGGCCGGAGTCGGAGCGGGACCCAACCCCTGATCCACCTCCCGGAGGGGAGGAAGAGGAGGAATTAGCTGAAAGAGAAGAGGAGGACATAAAAAGTGAGCCAGAAGCGGAGGTAGAAGAAGGAGAAAAAGAGAATGCCCCAGATGAGGAGGACAGTGTACAAGCGATTGCTAGCACTAGCACGCCAGTAAAAGATAAACCCAAAGCGAAACCTGTGGGAAAAAAGAAAGTGACCGCTTCAAAGACAATCACAACAATAACCCTTAGATCCCAAAAGACACCTACAGCGGCCAAAATGTTTCCCTTACGGCAAGTCCCGGGAGTGCCCGTAAAGAATGATAATGATGAAGTGGTAGCGGGACCCCTAACTTATGTGTATATCCCTTTCTCTACAACTGATTTATGCCTCCTATACTAGTAAGCCCCAGGAGCTGACAGAATTAGTAACTACTATTATGGAAACTCACCAACCCACTTGGCCAGATTGCCGCCAGCTCCTGACCACCCTATTCACGACAGAAGAGCGAGCAAGAATTAGAAAAGCAGCTATTGAGTGGATGGCAGATAACCCTGTAGCTCCGGGACAGGGGCAGAATATAATAGACCGTCGGGAAGCAGCTCAGAGAGAATTCCCGAATGAAGACCCCCAATGGGATCCAAATACAGATGAAGGATCCATAGCCCTAGCCCGTTTTCGCCAAGGCTTTTTACAAGGCCTGAAAAGGGGGGGCCAAAAAGCTATGAACCTTTCCAAAGTTGCAGGAGTTATCCAAGGGATAGATGAGAGCCCAGCAGATTTTTATGAGAGATTAACGGAAGCATACAGAATGTATACTCCCTATGATCCCGAGGCACCAGGAAGTTTATGTATGGTGAATTCTGCTTTTGTAAACCAGTCTCAACCAGACATTAGACGTAAATTTCAGAAATTAGAAGGGTTTGCGGGCATGAATGCAACACAGATATTGGAAGTCGCTCATAAAGTGTATGTGAATCGTGATAATGAAAGACAGAGAGAATGTGATAGAAAGATGAAGAAGAAAGCTGATTTTTTGGCTGCGGCCATAGTTGAACAGAAAAGGGGAGGTGTCCCTAGTCGAAGGAGCAGAGGAAGAGGGCGGGGTCAAGGCGGAGGCCGGACCCAGAGGCTAGGCGTGAACCAATGCGCCTACTGCAGAGAGGAAGGACATTGGAGAGATACGTGCCCGCAACTCGAAGACGCCCAGCAAGATGACGACAGCAGTCATCAGTGGCGAGAAGAAAGACGAGGCTATCCCCGAAGCCGAGGAGGAGCCAATCGAGAACAATTCCAGCGAGAGAGAGGAGGAGCCATTCAAGCATTGGCCACACCAGCCCATGATGAGAATGACGTGGATTAGGACAGACCGGGCTCCAAGTTTGCTTTAGGTCTCCAGGAGCCTATGGTCGGAATACAAATAGGAGACCAAATTATGGACTTTATGGTTGATACTGGAGCACAACATTCAGTAATAGACAAAAAGATAGCCCCATTTACTACAAAAGCAGTCACCATTATAGGAGCAACTGGTGCCAAAGCCACAAAGTCTTTTCTTCAAAATCGAATATGCAGTCTAGGAGGACAGCAAGTAACTCATCAATTCCTTTACATGCCCGAATGTCCAGTGCCACTACTGGGACGAGATATGCTAGCCAAGCTTCAAGCACAGATATCTTTCTCTGAACAAGGAGAAATGCAAATGACAGTGAATTCCCAAGCCAAACCAGCAGGAGTAATGCTGCTGACAGTGCCCCGAGAAGAAGAATGGAGGTATTACATTGATGACTCCATCCAAGATACCTATTTTGAACAAACTTTAAAGAACATCGATGCACCACCTGGAGTATGGGCAGAAGGCAGTCCCCCAGGCCTAGCCAAGCATATAGCTCCAGTGATTGTAACCCTCAAGCCTAGTGCTACACCAGTGCACGTCAAACAGTACCCTCTCCCAAGAGCCGCAATTGAAGGCATTCATCGCCACCTACAAAGATTGCTCGAGTATGGCCTACTAAAAGTATGTCAATCCCCATGGAACACTCCACTTTTGCCAGTAAAGAAACCTGGGACAGATGATTATCGCCCAGTACAAGATTTGAGAAGAGTAAATGATGCAGTTGAAACTATACATCCAGTTGTACCCAATCCTTACACTCTTTTAGGACTGATACCTGCTGAAGCTACCCATTTCACTGTACTGGATTTGAAAGATGCATTCTTTTGCATAAGATTAGCCCCTGTAAGCCAAATATTGTTTGCATTCGAATGGCAGGACCCCATCTCTGGAAGAGGGGGCCAACTCACCTGGACAAGATTACCCCAAGGATTCAAGAATTTGCCTACCATCTTTAGCGCTGCACTGAATCAAGACCTTTCAAGCTATCCAGTAGCCCCGGGGAAGAGAGTGCTTCTCCAATACGTGGATGATCTGTTGATAGCTGCCATATCAGAAAGTGAATGTATACTAGCCACCAAAGATCTCTTGCAGTTACTAGATGAAGCTGGATACAAAGTTTCCAGAGCCAAAGCACAGCTATGCCAAAACGAAGTGAAATACTTGGGTTTTCGTATTACCCAAGGAAGCAGAAGATTAGGCAGAGAAAGAAAAGAAGCAGTATGTAGAATTCCAACTCCAACAATCAGAAAGCAAGTCAGAGCCTTTCTGGGAGCGGCAGGATATTGCCGAATCTGGATACCTAACTTTGCCCAAATTGCCAAACCACTGTATGAAGCCACAAAAGGAGAAGAAAAGTCACCACTGGAGTAGGGACCTGAGCAGGATACAGCCTTCAAGACGCTAAAGGAAGAATTGATGTCATCACCAGCACTTGGACTACCAGATGTCCACAAACCTTTCCACTTGTTTGTACATGAAGCACAGGGAAATGCCTTGGGCATGTTGACTCAGAAATTGGGAAATTGGGAGCGACCTGTAGCATATCTATCGAAACAATTGGACCCTGTGGCCAAAGGATGGCCACCTTGCTTGAGAGCAGTTGCAGCTACAGCGCTACTAGTGAGCGAAGCAGACAAGCTCACACTAGGACAGAACCTACGAGTCACTGTGCCACATGCAGTCCTTGCCCTTATGGAACAAAAAGCAAATTATTGGCTCACCAATTCCCGAATGTTGAAGTACCAGAGCATGTTATGTGAAAACCCACAGATACAACTTGAAGTGAGCCATGCCTTGAATCCAGCCACCTTGATACCTATCAGTGAAGAACTCCCAGAACATGACTGTATCGAAGTCATGGAAACTGTGTTCTCCAGTCGACCTGACTTGACAGATGTGCCCATAGACAACCCTGACCAAATCTATTATGTTGATGGGAGCAGTCTCATCCTTGATGGACGACGCTGTGCCGGATATGCAGTCGTCACTCAACACGAAGTAGTTGAATCATCAGCTCTAGCCTCAGGCACATCAGCCCAGAAAGCCGAATTGATAGCACTTACCAGAGCATTGTTGTTAGGAGAAAAACTTGTGCTGAATGTATATACAGATTCCAAATATGCCTTCACTACCTTGCATGCCCATGGAGCTCTCTATAAAGAAAGAGGACTCATCACATCCGGAGGAAAATCAGTCAAGTATGGTCCCGAGATATTGATGCTACTTGATGCAGTTTGGGCCCCAACACGTGTAGCTGTCATGCATTGTAGAGGACATCAAGCAGGAAAAGGAGAAGTTGCCCGAGGAAATAGATTTGCAGATGCCTCAGCACGACAAGCAGCTATGACAGGACAGATTGCCCCACAAGCTATGCCAATGCAAGCAGCATTGTTTCCAGTACCTTTGAATCTATGGACCCCACGATATACCACCAAAGAATTGGATTACTATTGTAACAGAGAAGATGGAATACTGAAAGATGGATGGATTGAGCTGCCGCCAGAAGAGGGCAGTCAACCTCCTGGACGAATAGTAATTCCTGAACTGTTAGGACCATCCTTTGTCAAAGCTTTCCACGAAGCCACCCACTATGGGAAGAGTGCTATGGAAAAAGCACTCAGACCACATTTTTACATCCCTCTGATGACAACCATATCAGCTTCAGTAGCACGTCAATGTCTAACCTGTGCCAAAAATAATGCCAAGCAAGGCCTTATAACGGCACCCCGAGTTCAGTCAGGAGGTGTCACCCCCATGCACAACCTCCAAGTTGATTTTACTGAAATGCCAAGAGCCAATGGATACCATTACCTATTAGTATTAGTTTGTACTTTCTCTGGGTGGGTAGAAGCATTCCCAACCAGAACTGAGAAAGCCCGAGAAGTTACCAAAGTCTTAATGAGAGAAATTGTCCCCAGATTCGGAATTCCAGCAGTAATAGGGTCAGACAATGGACCCTCATTTGTCTCCCAAGTTACTCAGCAGTTAGCAAAAGCCTTGCAGATACAATGGAAACTCCACACTGCATACAGACCCCAGAGTTCAGGGAAAGTTGAGCGAATGAATTGTACCTTGAAAGCCCAAATGTCCAAGCTTTGTCAGGAGACACACTTGAAATGGCCCCAAGTGCTCCCCATAGCCTTACTCAGAATACGCTCAGCTCCTGTAAAGTCAACAGGATTTTCCCCTTTTGAAGTTCTGTATGGTAAACCCCCACCAATAGTGCAGGGAGTCAAAGGAAGTTTAGCCCAGATTGGTTCAGAAGTAACCAGACAAGAACTCCTAGCTCTTAGTTTTGTTCTGCAGACTCTCCATACGTGGATCCAAGACCAGTTGCCTATCAACTTGACGGAACCCTTGCATCCCTATCAGCCTGGTACTTCGGTGTGGATCAAAGATTGGAAGAAGACACCGTTGGAACCCCACTGGAAGGGACCGTACACCGTCATCCTGTCTACCCCAACTGCAGTAAAGGTAGCCGAGATCGACGCCTGGATCCACCACAGCAGAGTCAAGCCCGCCGCCGATCCTGAACCAGAGCAGTGGACAGCAGAACAGCATCTTGATGCACCCTTGTGAGTTACTCTGAGACGGCAACCAGCAGCTTAGACACTTCATCACAAGTGCTTTGCAGTAGCCAAGTCTTTCGATGAGGATTGCTGTTTTCCATGCAGCAACAGTTTTGTTTCAACGAACCCAATTTGTGTGTGATTTGACACACTACTTTGAGACTACATTGACTAAGCCAGACTTCACAAGCCAACTGAAATTGCTAAAAAGTTGGTCAATGTGTACTGGACAACCTGAGGATCTTCAATCAACACTCAGCACCCGTTAAATTGCTTCATTAGCAAACGGGACGAAGAATAAAAGACCGTCGTGATCAAGATCAGCAAGCTGAGGATTCAGAAGAACTCCAATCAACATCAACATGTATCTTTGTTTTTGCTTTACCTTGGTTGCCTTCTTTGGAGGTTTTGAACTGACTTATGCTTTACCTCCATGCACTGCTTGCATTACTTCTACTAGAACTGGACTGAAAGTAACTCAGACTTTGCTTTATCATTCTTACTATACCTGCAAGGGAACAGTAACTCGGTGTATCTATAACACCACTGAACTAAATGTTTGCACTCATGGCAAAATCAAAGCATGCTATAATCCGCATCAGAATCCATCCTATTACACGTTGGAAATAAGATGGAAGGATGCAGATGGACCTATATTAGCTGCTACACCACCACTTAAGGACATTACTAAACCTGCTGTTTTGAATTTTGATGCATGTAATGCTATTAATAGAGATAGTCACTCCACCTGTGGTACATGGGAAAAAGCGTATCGAAATGATCATAAGTATATGTGTCCAGAAGGTGCCACAAATTGGTGGAAGTGTACAGGTAAAACGGGATCAGGCTATAGTACTGCAACAGCGGCAGATTACTATTGCCCGTATTGGGGATGTGTTTTTTATGCTACCTGGAACACTGGTATAACTGATGAGAAAATAGATAAACGGATGGCTACTTTAACCAAGCCAACCACAAATGATAAATGTCAGAAAGATGCTTGCAACCCCTTACACTTACGTATACACAATCCCCATGCATGGAAACAAGGATACAAGTTTGGTTTACGTATTGCTGGAGGAGCAATAGATCCAGGGACCATTGTGTATATCAGATTGAATACCCAAGCCCACAAGTCATCTAAATATCATATTCATAATACCTTTTATGAAGCCATGCATGTAAATAAGTTTGAGATCCCTCATCCTTCACAGAATTTATTTCTAGAATTAGCCGGAGCAGTAGTAACTAGTCTTAAGATCTCAGATTGCTATTTTTGTGGCGGAACCCAAATGGGAGACCAATGGCCATGGGAAGCCCAAGAATTGAATTATTCTATGATTTACAATCAGACTGAATTACACAAGGCTACCAGTGAATGGGTGTTAGCGCACTCAATCATTGGACGTCTTTGCTATGCCAGAACTGGACCCCAGTTCACCCAAAAGGTAGGACAGCTGGTCTGTCTTAGCCAGAAGTATTATAATGCCACGACTAAAAAGACAGCATGGTGGTCAGGAATCAGACATCCTGAACCTCCTAACCCATTAGCCAGATTTCCTGAACTTGCTGGTCTATGGACTAACCTTGCCAAAGTCCAAGCCTGGCAAGCCCCACCTGGCCTATATTGGATCTGTGGAAACCGAGCGTATGCACAACTTCCGCCACACTGGGGAGGAGCATGTGTCTTAGGAACCATCAGACCTTCCTTCTTTCTTTTAAACACTGAACATGGAGAACAATTAGGATACCCTGTATACACTACCCACCGACACAAAAGAGCATTGAGACAGAAAAGAGAAGCCTTACAGATAGGCAAGTGGGAGAAGTGGCAAGGTGATGATTGGCCACCAGAAAGAATCATTGAGTATTATGGGCCTGCCACTTGGAATGATGATGGTATGTATGGTTATCGTACTCCAATCTATATGATTAATCGTATTATTCGCTTACAAGCAGTAGTCGAAATAATAACCAATGAAACTAGTCATGCTCTTACGCTCTTAGCTAGACAAAGTACTCAGATGCGCACTGCTATATATCAGAACCGCTTAGCACTTGATTATTTGTTAGCAGCTGAAGGAGGAGTATGTGGTAAACTGAATTTAACTAATTGCTGTTTGAAAATAGATGATAAGGGTCAAGTAGTTGAAGAAATTGCTAAAGATATGCAAAGACATGCTTATGTGCCAGTACAGACTTGGCACTCATTGAAATTTCCTAACTGGTTTGCTAACCTCTTTTCATGGGTGGGAGGATTTAAGACTTTCATTGTTTTAGTACTAATCCTTGTTGCTGTTATCTTCTTATTACCATGTTTAATCCCATGTTGTATGCGTTCCATTCATAACACTATTGATAGTACAGTAGAGCGGAAGACCGCCACTAAAATAATGGCTTTATACAAAGCTAGTCCTAGTCGAAATCCTTCAATCATGATGTGATTCTTCTAAAGGTGATTTAACTCTCACACCTTATTGAGTAATAGGGTGAGATTAATCAAAGGGGGGAATGTGGCAGGTGCAGGCCTATGACCCACGGTGTCTGAACATAAGCAGGCCAGCATGGCTAGCTTGAACTGTAAATGAGGCCTGTGGAGAGGCATATAGGATTGCACATCCCCCAATATGCTGCTATTGTAAGATAGAACTCAGTAGAAGTATTGAATTAGCTTAGGTAGGCAGAACTGCAGAGCTGAAAGATGGAAAAACACAGAAAGACATGTTTAAAAGTTACTGATAAGAAAAAGTACATCTGCAAAGAAATAATTGGGAGTGCTGACAGATGAGTTGCAGAACCCTGCTCCTCTGCATGCACAAATTGGTTCTATGGCCTTGAGAGTGTGAAAGTAACAAGTTGATGAACTGACCATTGTAATTGGGACTAGAAGGGGGGCATGCAGGTGTCATGCCCACAGAAGGGACATAATTGGATAAACTTATCAGTACCGGGACCAATGGAAGAGGTACGGGAGGTACGGGAGGTTACCGGGACCAATGAAATGTTTTTCTATACCTAGAATGGAACAGAAGTCTATAAAAGTTGTTGTAATGCTTGAAAACTTTGCTCAGCCATTTTGAAATTGACTGGTTCGAGACTTGTGCACAAATAAATGATTTGGACCTTCTGAACAGACTCCTGGTATCATTGGTTTGTCTGCGCTTTGCTGCTACACCACGACTTCTCACTTCAAAGGTTTGGTCCGGCTGGAGCTGCACCTGACTGATCGCAGGGGAGCCTCTGGCGCCACCGTTCCTCTTGTATCGGAGAAGACTCCTCCTTGCCTCCGCAGGTTGCTGGTTCTGGCTGACCAACACCTTCGAACCCGAGGGGAGTCCAGGATTCAACCCAAGAGCTGGTTCAGTATCAGGTACCGGATCCGGTGAGTAAAATTTCCTTGTTCAATAGTTAGTTAGGTTGGTAAGTCTTGCATGAGGATGCGCGAGACTGATTTGGTATAGGGTATCGAGATCCTGATCACCTCTCAGGGCAGGTCCGAGTAAGCCTTGCATGAGTATGCGCGAGGCCCAAACTACCGCCCTCTTCTTGGTTTGTTAGCAGTCCGAACCCGTCTTGCATGAGTATACGCGAGACCGGCTGCACTTGGTTAGTTAGATAGGGTCTGGGAAAATTTGGGAAAAACGTCTTGCTAGCATGTTTGGTTGTGTGTGCGTGAATGAGAGGTCTTGAAACACAGGCCACGTGAGAGCGGACTCCTGAGTAGCGCAGTTCCTGGCTGGGCGACCGCGCCCAGGTCGCAAAAAGGAGGAAGCGTCTGGTGTTTGTGTCCCTCACTGTTTCTAGGGCTGTACGGACCCCCTGTCTGTTGTTGTATCTGGCTTTGTTATCTGTTCCCTTCTGGTATAATGTAAGATTATTCTGTTGTGTAATTCATGAAACAGTTTACTGATTAAGGAATAGTACTGAGAAAGGAAGAGAAAACAAAAACAAAAAACAACTCAGGAGTCACTTCCAAGCACAAAGACAGCTATCTCACTGATTTTATTTTTTTCAGCACAAGCCGAGAGACAGTATCTTTAGCAGGCAGGGGGAGAAGGGGTATGTCTTTCACACAGCCCGCAGAAAGGAATGTTTTAGTATCCTTTAACCCTTTGAAGGCTTACTTTCAATTTTTAATCCACATTCTGCAGCTGGGTTAATTTGTGCTTATTTCAGGAAAATTGTACCTGTCTTATTCAATATGTTCTAATAGTGATGTTCCTTCTGATATGGTCATGTATTATATATCATTTGGTAGGAATATTTAGTCAGAATTTTGGATCCCGACAGTTTTGCGCTCAGCCTGGAAAGGGTTAAGTTCTTATTAAGCCCTTTCAATCTCCTCGACTGTTTTTGGTTATATCTCAGCCCTGTCCGTATTTCTAAGTCTGATAGAAAAATTAAGGAAACTGCTTTTGTTTTTCCTTTGACCTTCGAAGTAGAGGTTAAGAGCCCTGACAGGACAATGAAGCATCCCGAGCCAGTAGTTACCAGATTGCAACTTGAAAATGATTTAAATTTTGTCTTTGATATATTTGGTTTTGACTGCATATGCTATCGAGCAAAATTATAAGTAAAACGGGATTTTTTATATATTATGGCAAGCACCTCATAGAGGACATAATTATTGTTCATAAATTACAGAAACAACAAAAAGAGCTGTAACTATATTTATTTAGGATTTAACATTCTCAAAACATTCTCAAACAATGTTTTATTTTAACTCTTAGGGGCATGTTTACTAAACATTCCTAACGTGCGGGGCCGTGCTAGTGTGCCTGTGCCATATAAGGAGTGGGCGGTTCAGGCAGAAAATAGAAAAAAAACGGTAGTAAGCAACCGGACGTGTGCGCGTCGCGCTAATGTGCGGGGGTCGACATTAGCGCGTGGAAAGGCAAAGTGGCGCGCTGCTGAGTATACAAAACAACAGAGCCGTAGTACAACGGTGAAGACACTGACCAATGGTGCAGGGGCCATGGGTTCAATCCCCCAGTGTGCGCAATGACAAAGGTCAGCTGAGGCAGTAACTGTAATGATTAATATTGTTCTAGGAGGCAAATTAATTTGGAACGGCATAAGGCAGCGCACAGTTATTTTTGGGCGGCATAAGGCGGCGCACAGTGCATTTTGGGTGGCATAAGGCGGCGCACAGTTATTTTTGGGCAGCATAAGGCGGCGCACTGGTCCCCTTGGGCGGCAGAAGGCGGCGCGCTGATAGGCACAAGGCGGCGCACTGATGCACAAGCACAGGAACAGAGCCACAGCACAATGGTTAAAACACTTACCAATGGTGCAGGGATCAGGGGTGCAACTCCTCACAATGCCCAGTGAAAACTGCCTCCTGAGGCAGTATGTATTATGTTGTGGAGTGCTGTAGGAGGCTGTATAATTTTATTTTGTTATCACTACTAGCAAACGCACTCTCCCAGCATGTTAACATACGGCGGCCCATAAGGCATATGTTACAGTGCACTGTTCGCCAAGGCACCCTTGAATGTCCCCTATAGGGCAGCATGTATGTTGCGACACAGGATAATGTATAGTGCACCCTATAGGGATGGCAACCATAAGGTGGCCTACAGGGCGCCCTATGAAGCACCCTCAGAGGCACCTAATGGGTATAGTAAGCTGAGGGTGGTCTTGCCGGCATAGACATATGTACAGTAAATAAAAATAAAGCTGTGGACAGCCCTACCAAAGGGCCCCACTGTGAGTTTGAACCCATGACCTCTGGCTGCATAGGCAGTGATGTAACCATTGCGCTACAGCTCCATAGCTGTAAGCAGGCCCCTGGCTGGCTGCAGATAGCCTACACGTCCCCTCACAGACAGTCTGCTGGTGTCAACAGGATAGGGTTAGGCCACCCGTACCCATGATGCACTGCACATGCAAATTAGCTGTCCGCAGATGGACACAAGATGGGGAATGCACCCCCACAGCACCTCGGCTCTGTTGGGGGAAGTGACCGGGTGCACCCACACAGCACCTTGGCCTAGTAGGGGGCACTGACCGGGTGTTTTACTGGCACAGAGTAGCCACACACCGTTACATCGTGCGGGTACTGTGCTCACCCTGAGTGTGCAATGAGGTGGCCAGGACCAGGTCAACAACACCTGCCATGGCTGATGGAGGCCAAGCGGGCGTTTCAAAGCAGTGTTAATGTGTAAGATAGCTAGTTTCTGCACAAACACCATGGATATCCCTGTCTGCCGCCATCAGGCATCCCCCTCCCCCCCCCCCCCCCCCCGGTGGCAAAGGGATCCACACTCTACCTCCCTGCAAAGGTGGCAGTAGAGGGCAACATCAACCCCAGTCCTGCTGAGGAACACCACCCCCCCCCCCCCAGGCAGGCAGCTCCATACACAGCCATAACACAATAGCAGACAGACATAAGCCCAGGGTATGGTAAGCTGCACTCCACCACCAGATATTCCCCTGCAGCAAGCCAACAGCCACTGCACCCTGCAAGCCATTATAGCAAGACATTTACCAGCTACAAACAGTCTGCTGGTTAGTCCATAGTGCATGTTCCCAATGGAGATGCATGCACCCAGAACTGGGCTGTCTGCATACACAGCAAGCAGATAGATCAGTGACTGGGCCCCAAAGAGAAACCCATACCTATCACATGAGAGAACTACTATACAGCACTATGGGGTGGCCTAGCTATGCTGTGGTCACTGCACAGTCAGGGTGAGCGTGATCCCCCAGAAGGACATGCTTTGGCCATCCTGTCTGTGTAGGTGGTGGCCGGACACTACAATATCCCAGCCAATGTCCCTGCCAGGGCCCTATGCCCAGTGCAGATGCATCCTGGCCACGCCACCCTGCCCTGGCTATACCCATGGTACCTTGCACCTCATTATGCACATTGGCTGGCCAATACTGGCAACAGTGCTGGCAGTGTGGGCTGTTGAAGGGGCTTGCAGCCAACACCCACTGTATAGACAGACACACACTTCCACACCTCTGCCATCATGGTGCTACGATTGAGGGGGTAAGTAGCCTTGCCCACCAAACCGGTCCTGAGCACGGCAAGGCATGGATATGGTACGCATTACAGCTGGTGGTCACTCCCCAGGGTGGTAAACACCGTCAGAGGCCAGGCCTGGAGCATGCCCCGCAAACACCTAACAGATTGTTTGGATGGGGTCAACTAGCAGTATGTACGTAACGTATGGATATCTGCCTGCCTGTGCTCCTAGCAAACGTCTCAGAGCTGTGTACCGTATACCTCAGGTGTAGGGTGACATTGGTAAGTTATGCAAGTGCTCGTTTTGGGTGCTGCATGCACGGTCCAATGTTCTGCCTTTCCAGGAGACATTGGCCAATGGGGCCTGTGGGTGTGGGTGTGTCTGCCCTTGATGGCTGCTGCTTTACGGCACAGATTCCCAACTCCAGTCCAGGTTTGCATCACACTGTTCGGGTTTTCCTGCTATCCCTCATGAATATGCATGGGCTACATCTACATGCCATGGGGGTGGTGCATAGATATACAGCACAGGCATGTGTATGAGTGTCAGCATGGAACCTGACTGGTGTGTGGCCCACCAGGACTGCATTTGGGTGATTCTGCTCTAGGTACTGCCCCTGTTCATGGTGTCTGTGCTCAGTGGGGTAAAAGATAGATGTCTTACCATTGCATATGTCCCCGCCATGAAAGGTGTGTCCTTACTATCACTGTTTAGTTGTGGGAAAAATATGTGGGCAGGATTGGCAATAGTCCCAGCTGGGTTTTGAACCTCTGCCCTCTGGTCCTAGAGGTAATAACTCTGTCCGCTGTACCACACTTTGGCCACAGAGACAGTGCAGCCCCTGGAGGCAGTATGCCTGGCAGGATGGAGTCACAAACCCTGCTCTACTCATTTTTACTGTGGGCATATGCACCCTGTCTGGTGACAAACGTGCACATAAACACCAGAAATGACCACGGGAAAATGGGGGACAAAATATCACCACGCTGGGCGACAGTAGTATTAATGGGCAACCATAGCAAACACTCCGAGGAAAGCTCCAAAAACGGAAATGTTTTTCGGAAGAGTCTCCGCTCCGTAGACCCTTCCAATATTCATCTCTTTTTTTCTGGAGCTTTGCTGGGTGTGTTTTGTATATTTTCCCATCACTATAACTGTTCCCCAGCTGGATTACTATTTATAATAGTTTTGTTGTGGTCATTTTCAGGTTCTATTTGCAATTTTGTTTTGTGCACATATATCACACTGCTCACGTTTTTTAGGTTTCCCCGGTGTTCCTGTACATTGCTGACGGAAATGGTTTCTCTTCCCTTTAAATGCCCTCTACCGCGAGGGTTTCACTCGCGCTAATTTTTACATGGAAATTCGGGCCCGATACTGTGCGGGGAGCCTCTCCCCTCCCACTCTCCACCCATTGACCCCGTCCCTCCGCCCCTCCGGAGCCTTCCTCCGCCCTCTTTTAGCCGTTCCACGCCTCTATCGGACATTTGCGGGCCCGCACTTGTACGGGGCCCGTTAGTGTGCCGCGTACCTGTGCGGGGGTGACACGCACGTGTGCGGGGCGTTTAAACGCGTTTCTGCACGTTTAAATGCCGCGTTGCCGTGCGCTATTTTGCGGCGCGCAGATTTGCGGACTTTAGTAAACATGCCCCTTAGTGTTTACAACTGCTCTGTCTAGTAATTTACGGCTGCTTTGAAAGTCAGGAAAGAGACCTACTGTTTATTTTGCTAAGATAACTTCAAGGCTGGCTGTAATGCTGAGTAATTTGTTTTAGAAAAAAAAAAAGTATCAGTTTCAAATGCCTGTCTTCCCCGAACTGTAAGATGTGTTGGTGTCCAGAGAAAAAGTGTACTTTGGGGCATGTTTACTAAAAGCCGTACAATTGCGTGCCGCACAATAGCGCACGGAAACGCGGCACTCAAACGCTCAGAAACGCTCTTAAACGCCCCGCACAAGTGCGCGTGGGCCCCGCACAATTGCGCGCCGCACTAACGTGCCCCGCACAAGTACCCGGCCCGCAAATGTCCGATAGAGGCGTGGAAAGGCATTCTGAGGGCAGAGGAAGGCTCCCGAGGGGCGGAGAGACGGGGTCAATGGGCGGGGAAGGGGAGGGGAGAGGCTCCCCGCACAGTATCGGGGACGAATTTGCAGGTTAAAAATAGCGCGAGTGAAACACTCACGGTAGAGGGCATTTAAAGGGAAGAGAAACCATTTCCGTCAGCAATGTAGAGGGAAACCGGGGAAACCTGCAAAACGTGAGCAGTGTGATACATGTGCACAGAACAAAAGTGCAAATAAAGATAGAAAAAGACCCAAACAAACATATTAAAAATAGGAAGTCAGCTGGGGAACCCTGATATTAATGGGCAAACATAAGAAACACACCCAGGAAAGCTCCAAAACAATGAAATGAAGTATGGAAGGGGCTACGGAGCGGAGACCCTTCCAAAAACCATTTCCTTTTTTCTGAGCCTTCCTGGGAGTGTTTGCTATGGTTGCCCATTAATATCACTGTTGCCCAGCTTGGTTATATTTATCCCCAGTTCGTCGTGGTCGGTTGAGGGGTTTATTTGCACTTTTGTCACCAGACAAGGTGACTGAGCCCACAGTACAAATGTGCAGAGCAGGGTTTTTGACTCCTTTGGTCAGGTTTCCCACCCCCAGGGACTGCACTATCACTGTGGCCACAGTGTGGTGCAGCAGACAGAGGCAGTACCTCTAGGACCAGAGGGTCACAGGTTCAAATCCAAGCTGGGGCTCCTGCCAACCCAGTCCCCATATTTTACCCACCACTAAACAGAGATAGTAAAGACACTCCTTTATTGCAGAGAACATAAGCATGGTTCACACACCCATTTTGTACCCAACACCGCACACACACCATAACAATGGGCATTACCGACAGCCGAGTCCCCCAAATGCAGTCCTGGAGTGCCACAACGCAAGCAGGTCATATGCTTTTCCAAGATACGGACATGCCAGCATGTTGGCGGTAGGGTACAGGTGGTGGAGGGGGCAGTGGCTGCTAGCCACAGAAGACAGTGGCCGAGCCATGTGCAGGCTGGCACGTCCACTGCAACATAGGCCCTGTCGGATGTACAGTCATGGACTTCCCAGGGAATTCAGCACATCTGTGGCAACACAGTGGTGCAGTGCACACAGATAGTGTGTGCAGAAGCAAAAGGTCACAGGTTCAAAGCCCAGTTGGGGCTACTGCCAATCCTGTCCACATGTTTTCCCCACAACTAAACCATGTTAGTAAGGGCAATCCTTTATTGCTGGGGATATACGCATTGGTCATACGCCTATCTTTTACACCACCAAGCACAGACACCATGACCAGGGGCATTACCTAGAGCAGAGTCTCACAAATGCAGTCCTGGAGGACCACACACCATTCAGGTTCCATGCTGCCACTCATACAAATAACCGTGCTGTATATCTATGCACCACCCCCATGGCATGTAGCTGTAGCTCATGCATATTCATGAGGGACAGCAGGAAACCCCAACCAGTGTATTGCAAACCTGGACTGGATTTGGGAACCTCTGCCGTACAGCAGCAGCCAACAGGGACAGACACACCCACACCCACACCCACAGGCCCCATTGGCCAATGCCTCCTGGTGAGGCAGGACATTGGGCCCTGCGTGCATCTCCCAATACCAGCACTTGCATACCTTAGCAATGTCACCCTACACCAGGGTATATGGTACACAGCTCTCAAACGTTTGCTATGAGTACTGGCAGATAGATATCCCTACGTTACGCACAGTCTGCTCTATGAGCTCCATCATAATAATCTATCTGATGTCTGCGGTGTGTGCGTCAGGTCTGGCCCCTGACAGTGTTTACCACCCTAGGGAGGGACCCCCAACGGTATTGCATACCATACCCATGCCTGTACTGTGCCCAGGACTGGTGTGGTGGGCAAGGATTCTGAACCCCTCTATAGTAGCACAATGCTGGCATACGTGTGGGAGTGTGTGTCTGTCTATACAGTGTGTGTTGGCTGCAAACACTGTCCACAGTTTTGGCCTGATGATGTGCATAATGAGCAGCAAGGTACCATGGGTATAGCTCAGACAGGGTGGGCTGGCCAGGATGCATCTGCACAGGGCATAGGGCACTGGCAGGGACATTGTAGTGGCCGTCCACCACCTCCACAGACAGGGTGACCTCTGTATGTGCTGCTGGGCTTTCACTCCACCCTGACTGTGCAGTGATGGCAGCATGGCTAGGCACCCCCATAGTGCTTCATAACATTTCTCTCATGTGATATATATGGGTCACCTGTTGGGGCCTAGTCACTGATGTATCTGCTTGTGTGTGCTGCCATCCCAGTTGTGGGTGCATGCATTTCCAGTGGGACTAACCAGCAGACTGCTCACAGCTGGTATGTGCCCTGCTGGAGTGCCGTGCAGTGGCTGATGGCTTGATGCAGGGGAATATCAGATAGTGGTGGGGTGCATCTTAGTATATCCAGGCCTACTGTCTGTCTGATATTGTGGTCTGAGTGTGTGTGGGGCTGCTTGGACTGCCCTGTAGGGTGTCTGTTCCCCAACAGGACTGGGGTTGATGGTCCACTCTACTGCCATCATTGCAGAGGGGGGGGGGGGTGTATAATGGGGATCTGTTGATAGGAGACCCTGCCTGTTTGCCACCCTAAGCTGGGGGGGGGGGGGGTTGGTGGTACATAGCCCACCTAGGGGTCCGTGGGGGTTCCCCTGACTGAGACAGACAGAGATATCCAAGGTGTTCCTGCAGAAACTACCTATCTCACAGATTACGACTGTTTTGGAGCTCTGCCATGGAGGGTGCTGTGGACCTGGTCCAGGGCGCCTCATCGCACACTCAGGGTGAGCACAGTTCCCGCACAGTGTGACTGTGTGTAGCTACTCTGTGCAAAGTAAACACCCGGTCAGTACCTCCTACCAGGCCAAGGTGCTGTGTGGGTGCACACGGACACGTCCCCCTACCAGGCCGGGGAGCTGTTGGGGTGCATTCCCCATCTTGTGTTCATCTGTGGACAGCTGATTTGCATGTGCAGTGCATCATGGGTATGGGTGGCCTAACCCTATCCTGGTTCCCACAGCAGACTGTCTGTGTGGTGACATGCAGGCTCTCTGCAGCCAGCCAGGGTCTTGCTAGCAGCTATATAGCTGTAGCCTAATGGTTACTTCACTGCCTGTGGAGCCAGCGGTAATGGGTTCGAGCCCACAGTGGGGTTATTTGATAGGGTTGTCCAAAGCTTTTTTTAGATTTAATGTACATATGTTGCTGCCATCAAACACACCCTCAGTGTACTGTACCCATAAGGTGCCTCTGAGGGTGCTTTATAGGGCACCCTATAGGGCACCTTATGGTTGCCGTCCATATAAGGTGCACTATACATTATCCTGTGACGCAACATATATGGTGCCCTATAGGGGACATTCAAGGGTGCCTTGGCGGACAGTGAACTTTAACATGTGCCTTATGGGCCGCCTTATGTTAACACGCTTTGTGAGTGCGTTTGCTAGTAGTGATAACTGAAATAAAAATAGATTGCCCCCTACAGCACTCATCTCCATAATACACACTGCCTCAGTGAGCCTTCTTCATTGGGCACTGTGGGGGATTGAACCCCTGATCTCTGCACCATTGGTCAGTGTCTTAACCATTGTACTATGGCTCTGCTCCTTTATGTGTGCACATCAGGGCGCCACTTAGCCTTCCCACGCACTATTGTGCACGGCGCACAATAGCGCCCCGCGCAAATGTGCGATCGCTTACTCCCGTTTTTTTTCTTTTCTCTGCCTGAACCGCCCACTCCTTATATGGCACAGGCACACTACCGCGGCCCCGCACATTAGGAATGTTTAGTAAACAGACCCCTTTGTTTTGAAAGTCTTTTAAATTTCAGTTTCAGAAGTACAGTCTTTAGTTTAAAGCCTTTACCTAGGTTTAGACAGTTGCTATTTAGAATGAGCACATACATCCATTATGCTTATTGCAACTAATCTAAGCTTATGTTTTCTGCCTATCCTTTGTTTACAGCAATGATAAGGTTTTAATAATAAGTTTTTTAATAAGTGCACCCAGAGGAACATTGTTGCATAGTTCTGACTCGTAGTCCACAGGAAAATGCAGCCTGACTGCCCGCCCCCTCTGTCTGTTGTCAAGTATGTCGTCATGGGGGGGGGGGGTCGGAGTCCACGCAAACTCCGTTGAAATGTATGACTAGGAATTTTAGCAAGGGATTTGCTGGAGACTATGGAATAGAAATGTCTCCGTCCCGATTAGAAATGCTTTGTGATAGGGAGTGGCCGGTACTGGTCTCATCATGGCCCCCTGGTGGTACCTTTGATGTTAGTATCATATCCTTAGTTCACCAGATTGCACGAAAAGAACATCCTGACCAGTTCCCTTATATAGACTTCTGGTTAAATGTTTGTGAAAAAGAGCCCTCCTGGATGAAACGTCGTTATGAGGAACAGTGTAGGATATTTGTAGCAACTACCCAAGGGGCCCAGAAGCCTGGGGAAAAGAAACTGCCTGTCTATTCAGCCCCAGAGTCCCCAGACATTCCGTCCCTTCCGCCCCAGTTCCTCTATAGGCCAGTCCCCTCGGCTCCACCACTATCCCAGGCAAAGCCTGTCCAGGAGGAACCCATTCCTGCAGTTTTACCCCGGGTGTCCTACCAATGGCCCCCGCAGCTGGAGGAGGTGCTCCCCTCCCCGGCCGAAAGCTCCGGCTCAGTTCAGAGTACTCCGAGTGGGCCACAGTCCACCAATGACACTACAAGCAGGGATTCATTCGCCAGTTCAGGGTCACTCACAGCCAGCACCCAAGAACATGAAGTGGAACCCCGACAGTCCCGATTGCCGTATGCCTTCAGAAGTACAACTACCAGTAAAAGGGATGGTCACGTTATACCATTGCGCCAGGTCCAGGGCCTACCCACCCTTAATACTGAAGGCCACCTTTTTCCACCACTGATTTACTGAACTGGAAGAAGCATTATGCCTCCTACACTGAGAAGCTTCAGGATTTGATTGAACTAATGAACAGTATTATGCAGACCCCTTAGCCTACCTGGTCTGATTGCCGCCAGCTCCTGTCCACCCTTTTCAGCACTGAAGAGCAAGCACAAATTGTGCAGGCCTCCATTAGATGGTTAGAAGAAAATCCTGTAGGAGATGAAGGCCTGGACGCTCGGCAAGCAGCCACCGTGGATTTCCCAAATGATGGCCCCAAGTGGGATCCAAATAGTGCAGACAGCCCTCAATCGGTTCCACCAAGCCCTCATGCAAAGCCTGAAGAAGGGAGGACAGAAAGCCATGAATATTGGAAAAATATCTGAAGTTCTCCAACGACCAGATAAGAGCCCAGCAGCCTTCTATGAATGATTATCTGAAGCCTACAGACTATATACCCCATATGATCCAGTGGCCTAGGAAAATTTGCGCATGGTAAATGCTGCATTCGTGAGTCAGTCCCAGGGGAGACATAAAGCGAAAACTGCAAAAGTTGGAAGGATTTGCGGGCATGAATACAGCCCAGTTAATGGAAGTTGCTCAGAAAGTGTTTGTGAATCGTGATCAAGAATGTCAGAGGGAAAGTGAACGTAGAATGAAGAAGAAAGCTGATTTTCTTGCTGCAGCTTTAGTTGAAAGACATGGAGGAAGTTTCTCTAACAGAAGGACTAGAGGACGTGGAAGGGGCCGAGGAGAAGGTTGGCCCCCATTGGGTGCAAATCAGTGTGCCCACTGTAAGGAAGAAGGACATTGGAAGAATGAATGCCCGAATTTTGACTCCGCCTCCCAGAGGGGAGGAGGGAGCACTTGGAGAGCAGGGGGCGATTCCGGCATCGGGGAGGAATGCATCGCACACAGTTCCAGCAGGGAGAAGCCACTGTAGAGGGAGTGGCAACCGCTGAGGGCTACTACACGGATGAAGACTAGGCCAGACCGGGCTCCAAGTTCTCTCTGAGTCCCTAGGAGCCTATGGTCAGTTTGAAGATTGGGGACCAATGTATGGACTTCATGGTGGATACGGGGGCCCAACACTCAGTGGTGGCCAGACTTGTGGCTCCGTTGTCGTCCTGATCTATCACTATTGTTGGGGCCACTAGTACTCGAGCCATCAAATCCCTCTTGCAGAACTGCACTTGTGAATTAGGGGGACGGAAGATAACACACCAGTTCCAGTACATACCTGAATGCCCAATCCCCCTCTTGGGCCGAGACATGCTCGCTAAGCTCCAAGTGCAGATATCCTTTGTTGAAGGGGGAAAAATGGAAATGACTGAATTCAAAATCTGCTGGCCTGATGGTGCTGACTGTCCCCCGAGAAGAAGAATTGCGGTTCTACAGCCCACTTTTATCCAAAGCAGCCAGCCCCCGTATACCTACCAGCATTTCAGCTCTGCCCGGAGTGTGGGCAGAGGATAATCCTCCTGGACTAGCGAAGAATATAGCCCCTGTGCTTGTCACCCTCAAATCAGGAGGGGAACCAGTGCATGTGAAACAATATCCTCTCCCACGACCAGTAATCGAAGGCATTCATCGTCATCTAAAGAAATTATTGCAGTACGGACCCCTTAGAGAATGCCAATCGCCATGGAATACCCCCCTCCTCCCAGTCAAGAAGCCTGGGACAGGTGATTACCGCCCAGTGCAGGATTTGAGATGAGTGAACAATGCAGTTGAAACCATACATCCACTAGTACCAAATCCCTACACCCTCTTGGGACTGATTCCTGCTGAAGCTACTCACTTCACTGTTTTGGATTTAAAGGATGCCTTCTTTTGCATACGCCTGGCATCCACCAGTCAACTCCTGTTTGCATTTGAATGGGAGAACCCGACCACCGGAAGGCGAGGCCAACTCACCTGGACTCGATTACCTCAAGGATTCAAGAACTCACCCCCCATCTTCAGTGCCACTCTTAATCAAGATCTATAAAGTTACTCTGTGACTCCAGGAAAAAGAGTCCTGCTCCAGTATGTTGATGACCTGCTTGTAGCCACCAACTCCAAAACTGAATGTGTGCAACCCACCAGTGATCTCTTGCACCTCCCGAATGAAGCTGGATAGAAGGTCTCCAGAGCCAAGGTGCAGTTGTGCCAAACAGAAGTAAAATACCTTGGATTCCATCTGTCCAGAGGGGTCCGGAGATTGGGACCCGAGTGAAAGGAAGCAGTATGCCGCATCCCTACCCCCACCACCAGAAAGCAGGTGAGGGCCTTCTTGGGAGCTGCCGGCTACTGCCGAATATGGATACACAACTTCGCGCTCTTGGCAAAGCCATTGTACCAAGCCACCAAAGGAGTGGAACGATCTCCCATGGAATGGGGCCCAGAACAGGATAAAGCGTTCAAATCGTTGAAAGCTGTTTTGATGTCATCACCAGCCTTGGGCCTACCAGATGTACAGAAGTTATTTCGCCTGTATGTCCATGAGTCAAGTGGAAATGCTCTGGGTGTATTGACCCAAACCCTTGGATCTTGGCAGCAACCTGTAGCCTTTCTATCAAAACAATTGGATCCTGTTGCAAAAGGATGGCTGCCATGCCTGAGAGCTGTTGCAGCCACAGCCCTCTTGGTGAGCGAAGCCGACAAGCTCACCTTAGGTCAGAGTCTCCAGGTTACAGTGCCACACTCTGTCCTAACCCTCATGGAACATAAAGGAAATTACTGGTTCACGAATTCCCGCATGCTAGAGTACCAAAGCATGCTGTGCGAAAACCCTTGATTACAGTTGATCGTCAGTTAAGCTCTGAACCCCGCTACACTATTACCAGTTGGTCCAGGTCCACCCAACCATGATTGCTTGGAAGTAATGGATACTGTGTTCTCCAGTTGCCCTGATTTAATCGATCTTCCACTGAACAACCCTGAACAGACTTTCTTTGTGGATAACTGATAGCCCTCACTAGCGCACTAATAATAGGGACAGGGCTCCGCTTGAATGTGTACACAGACTCCAGCCCCCAGGTCCAACTGTAATCCCTGAATCATTGGGCCCAGCCTTTGTCCATGCTTTTCACCAAGCCATACATTATAGGAAAAACAGCTAGGGAAAAAGCTTTTAGGCCCCATTTCTATATCCCGCTGCTAGGGGATATGAGTCAGATTGGATCCGAAATCGCTATGTAGCAGCAAAGCGCAGACAAACCAATGATACCAGGAGTCTGTTCAGAAGGTCCAAATCATTTATTTGTGCACAAGTCTCAAGCAAGTCAATTTCAAAATGGCTGAGCCAAGTTTTCCAGCATTACAACAACTTTTATAGACTTCTGTTCCATTCTAGGTATAGAAAAACATTTCATTGGTCCCGGTACTCTCCCGTACCTCCCGTACCTCTTCCATTGGTCCCGGTACTGATAAGATTATCCAATTATGTTCCTTCAGTGGGCTCGACACCTGCTCACCCCCTTCTAGTCCCAATTACAATGGTCAGTTCATCAACTTGTTACTTTCACACTCTCAAGGCCATAGAGCCAATTTGTACATGCAGGGGAGCAGGGCTCTGCAACTCATCTGTCAGCAATCCCAATTATATTCCTTGCAGATGTACTTTTCTTATCAGTAACTTTTAAACATATTTTTCTGTATTTTTCCATCTCTCAGTTTTGCTTACCTAAGTTAGTTTAGTTCTCTTGCAGAGTTCTATCCTACAATAGCAGCATGTTGGGGGATGTGCAATTCCTATGTGCCTCTCCAAAGGCTTCATTTACAGGTCAAGCTAGTTAGGCCTGCCTGCTTATGTCAGACACCGTGGATCACAGGCCTGCACCTGCCACATTCCCCCCTTTGATTAATCTCACCCTATTACTTAATAAGGTGTGAGAATTAAATCACCTTTAGAAGAATCACTTCATGATTGAAGGATTACGACTAGGACTGGCTCTATATAGGGCCATTATTTTAGTTGCGGTCTTCCGCTCTACTGTGCTGTCAATAGCATTATGAATAGAACGCATACAACATGGGATTAAACATGGTAATAAGAAGACAACAACAACAAGAATTAGTACCAATATAATGAAAGTTTTAAATCCTCCCACCCATGAGAAAAGGTTAGCAAACCAGTTAGGGAATTTCAATGAGTGCCAAGTTTGTACTGGCACATAAGCATGTCTTTGCATATCTTTAGCAATTTCTTCAACTACTTGACCCTTATCATCTATTTTCAAACAGCAATTAGTTAAATTCAGTTTACCACATACTCCTCCTTCAGCTGCTAACAGATAATCAAGTGCTAAGCGGTTCTGATATATAGCAGTGCGCATCTGAGTACTTTGTCTAGCTAAAAGCGTAAGAGCATGACTAGTTTCATTGGTTATTATTTCAACTACTGCTTGTAAGCGGATAATACGATTAATCATATAGATTGGAGTTCGATAACCATACATACCATCATCATTCCAAGTGGCAGGCCCATAATACTCAATGATTCTTTCTGGCGGCCAATCATCACCCTGCCACTTCTCCCACTTGCCTATCTGTAAGGCTTCTCTTTTCTGTCTTAATGCTCTTTTGTGTCGGTGGGTAGTGTATACAGGGTATCCTAATTGTTCTCCATGTTCAGTGTTTAAAAGAAAGAAAGAAGGTCTGATGGTTCCTAAGACACATGCTCCTCCCCATTGTGGCGGGAGTTGGGCATACGCTCGGTTTCCACAGATCCAATATAGGCCAGGTGGGGCTTGCCAGGCATGGACTTTGGCAAGGTTAGTCCATAGATCAGCAAGTTCAGGAAATCTAGCTAGTGGGTTAGGAGGTTCAGGATGTTTGATTCCTGACCACCATGACGTCTTCTTGGTCATGGCATTATAGAATTTCTGGCTAAGACAGACCAGCTGTCCTACCTTTTGGGTGAACTGGGGTCCAGTTCTGGCATAGCAAAGACGTCCAACGATTGAGTGCGCTAACACCCATTCACTAGCAGTCTTGTGTAATTCAGTCTGATTGTAAATCAAAGAATAATTCAATTCTTGGGCTTCCCATGGCCACTGGTCTCCCATTTGGGTTCCGCCACAGAAATAGCAATCTGAGATTTTAAGACTAGATACTACTGCTCCGGCTAATTCTAGAAATAAATTCTGAGAAGGATGAGGGATCTCAAACTTATTTACATGCATGGCCTCATAGAAGGTGTTATGGATATGATATTTAGATGACTTGTGGGCTTGGGTATTCAATCTAATATACACAATGGTTCCTGGATCTATTGCCCCTCCAGCAATACGTAAACCAAACTTATATCCTTGTTTCCATGCATAGGGATTGTGTATGCGTAAGTGTAAGGGGTTACAAGCATCTTTCTGACATTTATCATTTGTTGTTGGCTTGGTTAAAGTAGCCATTCGTTTATCTATCTTCTCGTCAACTATACCATTATTCCAGGTAGCATAAAAAACACATCCCCAATACGGACAATAGTAATCTGCTGCTGGTGCAGTACTATAGCCTGGTTCCTTTTTACCTGTACACTTCCACCATCCTGTGGCACCCTCTGGACACATGTACTTATGGTCATTCCGATACGCTTTCTCCCAAGTACCACAGGTGGAATAACTATCTCTATTAATGACATTACATGCATCAAAATTCAAAACAGCAGGTTTAGTAATGTCCTTAAGTGGTGGTGTAGCAGCTATTATAGGTCCATCTGCATCCTTCCATCGTATTTCCATCGTGTAATAGGATGGATTCTGATGCGGATTATAGCATGCTCTAATTTTGCCATAAGTGCAAACATTTAGTTCAGTGGTGTTATAAATACACCGAGTCACTTTTCCCTTGCAGGTATAGTACGAGTGGTAAATCAAAGTCTTAGTTACTTTCAGTCCAGTTCGAGTAGAAGTAATGCAAGCAGTGCATGGAGGTAAAGCATAAGTCAGTTCAAAACCTCCAAAGAAGGCAACCAAGGCAAAGCAAAAGTAAAGATGCATGTTGATGTTGATTGGAGTTCTTCTGAATCCTCAGCTTGCTGATCTTGATCACGACGTTCTCTTTTCTTCGTCCCGTTTGCTAATGAAGCAATTTAACGGGTGCTGAGTGTTGATTGAAGATCCTCAGATTGTCCAGTACACATTAACCAACTTATTAGCAATTTCAGTTGGCTTGTGAAGTCTGGCTAGTCAATGTAGTATCAAAGTAGTGTGCAGAATCATGCACAGATTGAGTTCGTTGAAACAAAACTGTTGCTGCATGGAAAACAGCAATCCTCTTCGAAAGACTTGACTACTGCAAAGCACTGTGACGAAGTGTCTAAGCTGCTGGTTGCCGTCTCAGAGTAACTCGCAAGGGTGCATCAAGATGCTGCTCTGCTGTCCACTGCTCGGATTCAGGATCAGCGGCTGGCTTGACTCTGCTGTGGTGGATCCAGGCGTCGATCTCGGCTACCTTTACTGCAGTTGGGGTAGACAGGATGACGGTGTACGGTCCCTTCCAATGGGGTTCCAACGGTGTCTTCTTCCAATCTTTGATCCACACCGAGGTACCAGGCTGATAGGGATGCAAGGGTTCCGTCAAGTTGATAGGCAACTGGTCTTGGATCCACGCATGGAGAGTCTTCAGAACAAAACTAAGAGCTAGGAGTTCTTGTCTGGTTACTTCTGAACCAATTTGGGCTAAACTTCCTTTGACTCCCTGCACTATTGGTGGGGGTTTACCATACAGAACTTCAAAAGGGGAAAATCCTGTTGACTTTACAGGAGCTGAGCGTATTCTGAGTAAAGCTATTGGGAGCACTTGGGGCCACTTCAAGTGTGTCTCCTGGCAAAGCTTAGACATTTGGGCTTTTAGGGTACGATTCATTCGCTCAACTTTCCCTGAACTCTGGGGTCTGTATGCAGTGTGGAGTTTCCATTGTATCTGCAAAGCTTTTGCTAACTGCTGAGTAACCTGGGAGACAAATGAGGGTCCATTGTCTGACCCTATTACTGCTGGAATTCCGAATCTAGGGACAATCTCTCTCATTAAAACTTTGGTAACTTCTCGGGCTTTCTCAGTTCTAGTTGGGAAGGCTTCTACCCACCCAGAGAAAGTACAAACTAATACTAATAGGTAATGGTATCCATTGGCTCTTGGCATTTCGGTAAAATCAACTTGGAGGTTGTGCATGGGGGTTACACCTCCTGACTGAACTCGGGGTGCCGTTATAAGGCCTTGCTTGGCATTATTTTTGGCACAGGTTAGACATTGACGTGCTACTGAAGCTGATATGGTTGTCAATAGAGGGATGTAAAAATGTGGTCTGAGTGCTTTTTCCATAGCACTTTTCCCATAGTGGGTGGCTTCGTGGAAAGCTTTGACAAAAGATGGTCCTAACAGTTCAGGAATTACTATTCGTCCAGGGGGTTGACTGCCCTCTTCTGGTGGCAGCTCAACCCATCCATCTTTCAGTACTCCATCTTCTTTGTTACAGTAGTAATCCAATTCTTTGGTGGTATATCGGGGTGTCCATAAATTCAGAGGTACTGGAAACAATGCTGCTTGCATTGGCATTGCTTGTGGTGTAATCTGTCCTGTCATAGCTGCTTGTCGTGCTGAAGCATCTGCAAATCTATTTCCTTGGGCAACTTCTCCTTTTCCGGCTTGATGTCCTCTACAATGCATGACAGCTACACGTGTTGGGGCCCAAACTGCATCAAGTAACATCAATATCTCGGGACCATACTTGACTGACTTTCCTCCGGACGTGATGAGTCCTCGTTCTTTATAGAGGGCTCCATGGGCATGTAGAGTGGTGAAGGCATATTTGGAGTCTATATATACATTTAGCACAAGTTTTTCTCCTAACAACAATGCTCTGGTGAGTGCTATCAATTCGGTTTTCTGGGCTGATGTGCCTGAGGCTAGAGCTGATGATTCAACTACTTTGTGTTGAGTGACGACTGCATATCCGGCACAGCGTCGTCCATCGAGGATGAGACTGCTCCCATCAACATAATAGATCTGGTCAGGATTGTCTATGGGCACATCTGTCAAATCAGGTCGACTGGAGAACACAGTTTCCATGACTTCGATACAGTCATGTTCTGGGAGTTCTTCACTGATGGGTATCAAGGTGGCTGGATTCAAGGCATGACTCACTTCTAGTTGTATCTGTGGGTTTTCACATAACATGCTCTGGTATTTCAACATTCGGGAATTGGTGAGCCAATAATTTGCTTTTTGTTCCATGAGGGCAAGGACTGCATGTGGCACAGTGACTCGTATGTTCTGTCCTAGTGTGAGCTTGTCTGCTTCACTCACTAATAGTGCTGTAGCTGCAACTGCTCTCAGGCATGGTGGCCATCCTTTGGCCACAGGGTCCAATTGTTTCGATAGGTATGCTACAGGTCGCTCCCAATTTCCCAATTTCTGAGTCAACATGCCCAAGGCATTTCCCTGTGCTTCATGTACAAACAAGTGGAAAGGCTTGTGGACATCTGGTAGTCCAAGTGCTGGTGATGACATCAATTCTTCCTTTAACTTCTTGAAGGCTGTATCCTGCTCAAGTCCCCACTCCAGTGGCGACTTCTCTTCTCTTTTTGTGGCTTCATACAGTGGTTTGGCAATTTGGGCGAAGTTGGGTATCCAGATTCGGCAATATCCTGCCGCTCCCAGAAAGGCTCTGACTTGCTTTCTGGTTGTTGGAGTTGGAATTCTACATACTGCTTCTTTTCTCTCTCTACCCAGTCTTCGGCTTCCTTGGGTTATACGAAAACCCAAGTATTTCACTTCTTTTTGGCATAGCTGTGCTTTGGCTCTGGAAACTTTGTATCCAGCTTCATCTAGTAACTGCAAGAGATCTTTGGTGGCTAGTATACATTCACTTTCTGATATGGCAGCTATCAGCAGATCGTCCACGTATTGGAGAAGCACTCTCTTCCCCGGGGCCACTGGATAGCTTGAAAGATCTTGATTCAGTGCAGCACTAAAGATGGTAGGCGAGTTCTTGAATCCTTGGGGTAATCTTGTCCAGGTGAGTTGGCCCCCTCTTCCAGAGATGGGGTCCTGCCATTCAAAGGCAAACAATATTTGACTTACAGGGGCTAATCTTATGCAAAAGAATGCATCTTTTAAATCCAGTACAGTGAAATGGGTAGCTTCAGCAGGTATCAGTCCTAGAAGAGTGTAAGGATTGGGTACAACTGGATGTATAGTTTCAACTGCATCATTTACTCTTCTTAAATCTTGTACTGGGCGGTAATCCTCCATCCCAGGTTTCTTTACTGGCAAGAGTGGAGTGTTCCATGGGGATTGACATACTTTTAGTAGGCCATACTCGAGCAATCTTTGCAAGTGACGATGAATGCCTTCAATTGCGGCTCTTGGGAGAGGGTACTGTTTAACGTGCACTGGTGTAGCACTAGGCTTGAGGGTTACAATCACTGGAGCTATATGCTTGGCTAGGCCTGGGGGACTGCCTTCTGCCCATACTCCAGGTGGTGCATGAATGTTCTTTAAAGTTTGTTCAAAATAAGTGTCTTGAATAGAGTCATCAATATAATACCTCCATTCTTCTTCTCGGGGAACTGTCAGCAGCATTATTCCTGCTGGTTTGGCTTGGGGATTTACTGTCATTTGCATTTCTCCTTGTTCAGAGAAGGATATTTGTGCTTGGAGTTTGGCTAACATATCTCGTCCCAGTAGTGGCACTGGACATTCGGGCATGTAAAGGAATTGATGAGTTATTTGCTGTCCTCCTAGACTGCATATACGATTCTGAAGAAAAGACTTTGTAGCTTTGGCACCAGTTGCTCCTATAATGGTGACTGCTTTTGTAGAGAATGGGGCTATCTTCTTGTCTATTACTGAATGTTGTGCTCCAGTATCAACCATAAAGTCCATAACTTGGTCTCCTATTTGTATTCCGACCATAGGCTCCTGGAGACCTAAAGCAAACTTGGAGCCCGGTATGTCCTAATCCACGTCATTTTCATCATTTTTTATTTTTTTTTATTTAGAACACATTTATATACCGCTCTTTCCCAGGTATCAAGTGCGGTTTACATTGAACAGAAAAGTTGTTAAGGTACATGAAAGTACATGTCCTAGACGTTTTACATGAAACAGAGGTTAACTTTTTACATTTAACAGTATAATTAAGAATTCTAACAGTGATGTCATCCATCTTGATTAGTTGGATGTATCAGAACTTTATACAAATGCATCAACTTTATACAAATTTACAAAGTTTTTTTTTTTTTTTTTTTTTTTTTAACTTATGGATTGAATCACATTAGAATCACCTTATGATATCATATTATGTGCTTATATGATCGAACAGGTGTATATCTTACAAGTTTTTATCCTGTGTCAATTTGTGTGGTTTGGCCAACCAGGGGTGTATAATGTAAGGTAAATAGATGTGTTTTTAATTTTTTCCTAAATTCTTTGATATCGGTTAGTAGACGAATGCTATCAGGTAGGTTATTCCAAAGCGCCGGTGTGTAGTGTGAGAAGGCCCTGTTATTGGTTAGTTTTCTGGCTTTTTTATAATCTTTTGGTATTGATATTGTATTTGTATTCCTACTTCTTTGAAATCTCTTGTTTGATTCTGTGCAAATTAGGTTATTGAGTACTGATGGGGCAAGTTTATTTATTAGTTTGAAGGTGGTAACTAGTATTTTGTAGTGTATTCGTTCATGAATAGGCAGCCAGTGGAGTTTAGCAAGGATAGGTGTAATGTGCTCTCTTAGATTTATTTTCATTATAATTCTTGCCGCTATATTTTGAGTTAATTGGATTTTTTTAATGTTTTTTTGTGTGATACCCTGTAGAATTAAGTTTGCGAAGTCAAAGTGCGGGGTAATTATTGCTTGTATTATCGATATGAAATCATGTAGATGAATTAATGGGCGTTGTGGCCAATGCTTGAATGGCTCCTCCTCTTTCTCGCTGGAATTGTTCTCGATTGGCTCCTCCGCGGTTTCGGGGATAGCCTCGTCTTTCTTCTCGCCATTGATGATTGCTGTCGTCATCTTGCTGGGCGTCTTCGAGTTGCGGGCACGTATCTCTCCAATGTCCTTCTTCTCTACAATAGGCGCATTGGTTCACGCCTAGCTTCTGGGTCCGGCCTCCGCCTTGGCCCCGCCCTCTTCCTCTGCTCCGTCGACTAGGGACACCTCCCCTTTTCTGTTCAACTATGGCCGCAGCCAAAAAATCAGCTTTCTTCTTCATCTTTCTATCACATTCTCTCTGTCTTTCATTATCACGATTCACATACACTTTATGAGCGACTTCCAGTAACTGTGTTGAATTCATGCCCGCAAACCCTTCTAACTTCTGTAATTTACGTCTAATGTCTGGTTGAGACTGGTTTACAAAAGCAGAATTCACCATACATAAACTTCCTGGTGCCTCGGGATCATAGGGGGTATACATTCTGTATGCTTCAGTTAATCTTTCGTGAAAGTCTGCTGGGCTTTCATCTACACCTTGGATAACTCCTGCAACTTTGGAAAGGTTCATAGCTTTCTGGCCCCCCCTTTTCAGGCCTTGTAAAAAGCCTTGGCGAAAATGGGCTAGGGCTGTGGATCCTTCCTCTGTATTTGGATCCCAATGGGGGTCTTCATTCGGGAATTCTCTCTGGGCCGCTTCCCGATAGTCTATTCTGTTCAGTCCCTGTCCTGGAGCTACAGGGTTATCTGCCATCCACTCAATAGCTGCTTTTCTAATTCGTGTTCGCTCTTCTGTCGTGAATAGGGTGGTCAGGAGCTGGCGGCAATCTGGCCAAGTGGGTTGGTGGGTTTCCATAATAGTAGTTACTAATTCTGTCAGCTCCTGGGGCTTATTAGTATAGGAGGCATAATGCGACCTCCAATTTAACAAATCAGTTGTAGAGAAAGGGATATACACATAAGTTAAGGGTCCCGCTACCACCTCCTCATTATCGTTCTTTATAGGCACTCCCGGGACTTGCCGCAAAGGCATCATTTTGGCAGTAGATGTCTTGTGGGATCTAAGGGCTGTTTTCTTAACTATCTTTCCAGAGATTACTTTCTTTTTCTCGGCGGGTTTCACTTTGGGTGTACATTTTGCTGGCACGCTGGCACTGGCAACTACTTGTACGCTATCATCATCACTCGGGGCATTTTCATTTTCTTCCTCCTCTACTTCTGCATCTGATTCGCTTTTTATAATATCATCTTCTTCAGCTAATTCCTCTCTCTGCCCTCCGGGAGGTGGGTCAGGAGTTGGGTCCCGCTCCGGCTGTCTCTGGGGCTCTGGGGCAGGACGCCGGGCTACTCTTATCGGACCTGGGGTTCGAGGCTGTCTGGGAATTATTTCTGGGGAATCAGGATCTACCAGGATGGGCTTCTTCCTGGACTTCTTATCCTGCTCTTTCATTCTAGGCTGTTCCGTTTTCTGTCTAGAATCTGTTTTAGCTAACATTATCCTGCACTGTTCCTCATAACAGCGCTGCGCCCAGAGGGGCGGATCTTCACAAATACTTAACCAAGAATCTATATAGGGGTACTGATCGGGGTGCGCTATCCGCACTCTACGGTGTACTAACTGAATAATTTATACATTGAACGTTCCCTCTCGGGGCCAGGTGGGGTCTAGATCGGGCCACTCCCTCGTACACAAAATCTGTAAACGGGCTGCTGTCATTTTAATACCATAATCTCCAGAATATCCCTCTTTAAAATGTGCGATCATACATTCTAATGGAGTGTTTCTAGTAGACCCCGCCCCTCCCATTTCGATGTGTGCGCGCAACAACAGACAAGAGGGGAAAAGGAGGGCGGACCGTGGGTAAGGGGTCCTCACGGCCCTGGAAACGTATAAGGAGTACAAATAACAAGACAAGACGACAATCGCTTCCCCCTTTTCGCGACCTGAACGCGGTCGCCCGGTCAGGAAATGCGCTACTCAGGGGTCCGCCTTCACTTGGTCCGTGCTGCCAGACCTCTCATTCACACTTCAGTCACACAATCATGCTAGCAACGTATCCCAGAATGCATTCGTTTCTATCTATTCTGACTAGTCTTACCAATTTCCCAATTACAAAAAGGATGGGGGTTTCACCCGGCGAATTCCCATGCGGGGTTACTCGGCCCTTCCTTGAGAGGTGATCAGGCTCTCTTACCAATTCCCAATATCTCGAGATTACAAATTCCAAATTCCAAGTTCCAATGGCAGTACTGCTCTTTCTATTTCTGTCTAGACACCAAATCAAAACTATACTCACCGGATCCGGTCCTCAAACTTCCCAAGCAGGCGCATGAGTTGGACCTTGGACTCCCCTCACTCGGGTTCGAGGCGTTGGCTCCAGCCGGGCCCGGCACCCGCCGAGGTCCGACCAGCTCCCTCCGATACAAGGGACCGGCGGCGCCAGGGAGCAGCCCTCGTCGGAAGGGCGCGATCCCAGCAGGACCAAGCCTATAGAGGCGGAACGTTGTGGTATATTGCCCTATATACACTTTGATTCCACAACTTCCTGGCCAACGCACCAAGAATATGTAGCAGCAAAGCGCAGACAAACCAATGATACCAGGAGTCTGTTCAGAAGGTCCAAATCATTTATTTGTGCACAAGTCTCAAGCAAGTCAATTTCAAAATGGCTGAGCCAAGTTTTCCAGCATTACAACAACTTTTATAGACTTCTGTTCCATTCTAGGTATAGAAAAACATTTCATTGGTCCCGGTACTCTCCCGTACCTCCTGTACCTCTTCCATTGGTCCCGGTACTGATAAGATTATCCAATTATGTTCCTTCAGTGGGCTCGACACCTGCTCACCCCCCTTCTAGTCCCAAATACAATGGTCAGTTCATCAACTTGTTACTTTCACACTCTCAAGGCCATAGAGCCAATTTGTACATGCAGGGGAGCAGGGCTCTGCAACTCATCTGTCAGCAATCCCAATTATATTCCTTGCAGATGTACTTTTCTTATCAGTAACTTTTAAACATATTTTTCTGTATTTTTCCATCTCTCAGTTTTGCTTACCTAAGTTAGTTTAGTTCTCTTGCAGAGTTCTATCCTACAATAGCAGCATGTTGGGGGATGTGCAATTCCTATGTGCCTCTCCACAGGCTTCATTTACAGGTCAAGCTAGTTAGGCCTGCCTGCTTATGTCAGACACCGTGGATCACAGGCCTGCACCTGCCACAACTAGACAAGAGCTGTTGGCTTCAGGTTCTGTCTTACGGAGTCTCCATGTTTGGGTACTAATGTAGAATCTACAGCCCTACTCCTGCCACCACCGGAAGCTGGCAGGTCCACGTACGGCAGAAGCTTGAGGAATCTACAGCCCTACTCCTGTCACCCACCGGAAGCTGACAGGTCTACATACGGCAAAAGCTGTGGAAGAAAAGAACTTAAGTGATAGCTATGTGTTTGCTTCTCCCATGTTTCTTACCCCTTGTCGCCCGCTCACTCTCCCAGAGGCCATGAGCATGAAGAAAAGTGAGCGAGGTAAAGTTCCTTGATAACTGTGGAATATTATAATGAGGCTTAGCAGGGCCTTCTGGGTAATGTAGTTCCACAGCCAGTAGAAATAAGTAGTTGCAGTCAGAGTGATAAGGTCAAATAGGATTTATTTCCCTTCCCAGGGTTGGATTCTTAAACCATGAAAACAAGGTAACACAAAGACTATGCGTCTGGAACTACAAACAAAGAATTAACTTGAACTCAGGCAATGCTTATCTTCAGCCAAAAAGAAACGAAAATGCAAAGAAAACAGTTTCTTTCCCAAAACTCCTTTTGTCTGTGTTCTCCTGTGAAACAGCCCTTGTAGCACTTTAACACAAAGATTGTATGCTGTCAGAAAAAGTATATGTACAATCCATAAATACCTCAGTGTCCGGGTCCTCATAAAAATCACACTGCATGTTTTCAATGTCTTGACTGGTTTCCCGTGGGCTGAAACCTTTACCTTGCCTGCCGGGTTCCTCTCTATAGCCTAAGGTATTTCCTTCCCCCAACAGCTTAGAGGAGTATGGGTATTTACCGTAATTGCTGCTGTTTCTCTCAACTGAGTCACAGAGTTCCTGGTAAGTGCAGGGAATTTGGCTATACTCTTCTTTCCTGCTATTAGGAAGAATACTCCTACCTTCCAACAAGTTTCTTTCAAGTTTTCTCCCTTGAACACAGCTTTGCACGGGGAAAAGCTCCTCTCTTCGTGTTTGCTTAGCTTTTCTTTTGGGCAACAAATTAGCCTCAGGAAAATAATCCTCTCTTGCTGGGTACCTTGAGCTGTAAGGCTGGAATTGCCTTAAGTGGGCTTCAGAGCAATTATCTCTGCTTCCACGACAGCAGAGCTCTCTGGTGCAATGGTCAGCCGTGTACTGCTCTTCCAGGCAGTCTCCCTTGGGCTTCACAGCGCAGCACCATCCTACCAGTCTCCTCTGGTCAGCATGTCTCTCAAAGCTTCCTTCCTCGTTGAAGCTTTCTCTCTCAAGGCTTCTCCTATGACTGGGACTTCCTGTGCTTGCTGCTCTCTCTGTGTTTGCTGCCTTCTCTGTGTTTGCTGCCTTCTCCGTATTTGCTGCCTTCTTTGTGTTTGCTGCTCTGCCCCTTCTCTCCGGTAAGGGATTTTTAAATGTGTTGCATTTGGTATTTGTTTGGGCTCCGCCCCCTATCAGCTGTCCCCTATCTCTTTGTCCATGCTTTTCACCAAGCCATACATTATAGGAAAAACAGCTAGGGAAAAAGCTTTTAGGCTCCATTTCTATATCCCGCTGCTTTTGGTTTGGGCGTTCCCTAGCACTACGTGAATTGGTTTGTGTACAGTTTCTATGCCAACCCTCCTCCATGTTTATTTCTGAGCTGTCAAAGTTAGCTTTATTCTGATCAAAATCTCCTGTCTCTGCGGGCTCTGATCTCTGCACCTCATGACACCCTTTGCTTGCGAATGTTTACCTCAATCATAGACAATAGTACTGTAGAACGTAAGGCAGCAGCCAGAGTGTTAGCCATCTGGCAGTATCAGGCTATACCCCAAAATTAAGTATCAGTTTAACAAGAGTCCAGTATGTGATTAGTTTCTCACCCTCTCTTTATTCGGGTTGAGAATAATCAAAGGGGGGAATGTGGTAGGCTATGGCCTGTAAACTAGGCCTAGATCCTAACCCCCACCTGAGAGTAGTATTGAAAAGAACCAAAGTTTAGAAATCTGCTTTAAACTGCTTTTTGAAAGTCCCTTTCCTTCCCCCATGAAGTTTGTATAAGTTCTTTACGCTTGGTTTGTTCTGTCCTTGCATTCTCTGAGCTAGCAATGTCCTTGCAGTAGAATTGTATCCATGTTTAAGACTATGTCTTTGTTAAAACAGTTTGAGCAGAAAGGATGGGGGACCGGGCCCAGACCGGGTCACCGATTGGACAGGTGTAAAGGGTGTCAAACCAATAGAAAGTTATGCTTCTATCAAACTGCAAAAACTGTATACAAGGAATTGGCTATCATACGTCATTGCTCATTCTTTTCAGACACTAAAGTTGTCAGTTTGAGCCTGTGCACAAAATAAATTGGCTTGGATCCTTGAACTGACTCCTGGTATTATTTATTGCATGCTTATCAGCTGCTACACTCTAGCCCAGGAACAGCTTAACCATAAGGCAGACTAGGTGGTTGCCTAGGGTGGCACTTTCTAAGAAACAGCAAAGAACAGCCGTGTTCAAAGGAAAAGAGCAAATTCTGACTGCCCTACAGACTTAAAGAACCATCACATATCCTTCCCTTGTACCTATCTTGGCTTAAATACAAGATTATCCTCAACACCCATAAGGGCATACACAATTTATCCTCTGAACACTTACAAATCCTACTACGGAAACCTAAGGACAACAGACTCTGAAGACAAAATGCACTCAACACACTGGATATACCAGTCAAAAAGCTCAAAAGCAAGCAATACACATGCAACAGAGCCTTCTCCTTATATGCTCCAACTATCTGGAACTCACTACCCACCAGCTTGAGAGCCATTCGGTACACAGGAGATTTTTGGAAAATGTTAAAAACTCTTTTCTTGGAATATTATGGAGATGACCACCAAAGAGCTCGAACAATACCTGAACTATGAAACCTCTCAACTCCCTTTATTATACAACAATGTAAAATTTTCACTACCTTCCGAATGCTCAAGCACTTTTGATAACACATAAATACACCATCAAGCCCCTCTCACATTAATCACCGATATCTACTACATACCTCATACTCTGTATATAGGTTAAACAGTTACCCTATATGTTTCTGATTTCGTTACGGGTTTGTGTTTTTGTTTACTATTGTTCTATGTAAATCACTCACCTGCACACCTGTTGTGCTCTCATGTTTGTTATTGCACAAACTGAGTTCATTGTAAACCGTTTTGACTCACAGAAAAGCGATATGTAAAAGATGTTAAATAAATAAATAAATAGGGTTCCCCAATCTGCTTCATCTTTCTGTGTTTCCCAGGGCCAAAGCATCGTGAATGGAACAGCATAGCACAATGGTCTTCTCCAGGGCCGCCCTGACCACTAGGCAGGCTAGGCAGCCGCCTAGGGTGGCAGACCTCTGTGGACGGCACAATCCCCGTGGCAGGCTAAGTGCTTCAGCACACATGGCCTGCCACTTCTGATCCCCCTCTGACTGGAAGCTGTTGGAGGGGAGTCAGAAGCAGCAGGTCATGTGTGCTGAAGCACATGGCCTGCCTCAGGCCAATCGGTAATAGCGGGGGCAGCAGTTCAGCACAGGGGGTGGTGTGCACAGCACGGTGGGGGGGGGGGGGCAGCACAGCCGGGGCTTCTGCCTGGGATGGCAGAAACCCTTGGGCCAGCCTTGGTCTTCCCCATGATTTAAAGTGCAATACTCTGGCCTTGAGCAAGAGAGAAAGAGGAAGCAGCCTGAGACATCAGGCACTACTGGTGGAGTCTTTCCAAGCCCAGATTGTAAAGCAAGAGTAGCTGAAGAGGGGGTAGAATAAATGTTTAATGCAAGTGTGAGTCAGGGAAATGAAGAGGGTATGGAGAGAATGAGCATATATGAGTGAGAAGATGTGGGTGAATATTTAAACACTTGTATAGGAAGAGGAAAAAAGGAGCTTTGGAAAACTGTGTATACTAATGCCCTTGAACTACAACTGAGATATAGTTATACTAGACTTCATTCTATTAAAAGAGAAGTAACCTAGTTGTAAGAGTGGTGGTCTGATGACTAGAGAGACCAGCCTTTTATCTTGACCACTCCTTGTGGCCTTGGGCAAGTCACTTAACCTCCCATTGCCACAGGGACAGGGAAATATCTGATTGTAACTCACCATGAACAACTACTGGAAAGGCATTAGCTAAAAAATGAATAAATAATCATTCAGGAAAGGTAGGGAGGAAGAGTGACATTATATAAAAACGACAGAGTTTGTGATATAAGGAGGAGGCACTGTGGATTAATGTGAAAAGTGGTATTGGTGTGATATACAAATACCCCTCACAAGCAGGAAAAAGAGATGGGTATTTAATTGAAGGCATTCAGAATGTTGCTATGAAGGGGGAAATGCTATTGTTAGGCTACTTCAATGGGACGGAAGTGGATTGGGATTTTCTGGCTACCACATTGTCTAGAAGTAAGGAGATCCTAGATTCCCTAAAGGGAAAACTAGTTTGCCTGACCTTGATGGTGAGTAAATTAACAGAACTGCTGCTAAAACTGAGAATGGTGCAGTTTCTGGAATCCAGTGAATTACCAGACTTGAATCAACAGAGTTTCACCAGAGGTTGGTCTTGTCAGATGAATCTTATGAATAGCTGATCAAAGTGTTAGAGTGAGTGAGAGCACTAGATGTAGTATACTTAGATTTCAGCATGGCTTTTGAAATGGCTCCTCATAGATGACTTATAAATAGACTGAGTGGTCTTGATATGGGCCATAAAGTGACTGAATGGGTTAGGAACTCATTGAGTGAGAGGTGACAAACGGTAGTGGTAAACAGAATTCACTCTGAAGAAAGGGTGTTATCACTGTTGTGCTGCAGGCATCAGTCCTTCCTTGGTTCAGTTCTTTTCAACATTTTTGCAAGCGACATTACCCCAGGTTTATTGGGAAATGTTTGCCTTTTCGGCAATGATACCAAAATCAGCAACAGGGCAGACACACTGTGTGACACAGCAGCGGGCACAGAGCCCATGGAGTTAAGGGAAAGTAAGGAACTTACCTTAGAATCAGCTGGGCAGCAGACAAACTCAGCTCATGTAGAATTAGCTGAGCAGCAGACAAACTCAGCTCATGTAGAATTAGCTGAGCAGCAAACAAACCCAGCTCATGTAGAATTAGCTGAGCAGCAAACAAACCCAGCTCATGTAGAATTAGCTGAGCAGCAGACAAACTCAGCACATGTAGAATTAGCTGAGCAGCAAACAAACTCAGCAAGGCATTAGAGTAAAATGGCATTAGAGTAAAAAGGCATTAGAGTAAAATGTCCTTGCACTAATCCTGACGTAGCTAGAAGCAGGAAGCCTAATCAGGAACACCTGTTCTCAGAAACCCAGGCAGCATGCAAAGAGAACAAGGATAAAAGCTGCAGGGTAGAACCAGGGAAGGCCAGTAGGGGCAGCGACCTGGGAGGACTAAGCCAGCATCCAGTGAACACACGTCATGCTGGAGGAAATCCACTGAGGGAAGGAAGCAGTAGGTGTGGCAGCAGAGCAGGAAACAGCCAGCATCGTGCCCAGGACCCTGCTAGGATTCCTGGTAGTTGGAGAGCCCAGGAGAGAGCTGCCAGAAGCCCAGATATAAGAGACAGAACCACAACTAAGAGGTGGGAACCTAGCTTTGCTAAAGAAAAGGCAAGAAGTTCTGTTTGGTTTGAAAGGCAAGGGCGTGGCACCAGAAGTAACTTTGACACTGAAAGTTACACAGTAATTCCACCAGCGTGGAGAAGAAGGGAAAGCCAGAAGGAAGCTTTTAATATACCAGGCATTCAGAGCCCTGGATTTAAAGAGCCCTTTCTAGAAAAGTTAGCCCATGACTCACAGGAGAGTTTTAAGGAAGACAGCAGCTGTGAAGAGTGTGACCCATATGCAGTCGTAAGTGACTCTGAGTTAATGCAGTAGGAGAACAGCAGCTATAATTCTGACCCTGTGCCCATGGATTGTACAATTTGTTTATCTGATGATATCGTATCTTTATGTTGAACGTGTGCAAAGCAGCCAGCTGATGGTGACTAAAGGAAAGAAGATATTTTTCTGTGCGACAGTTCTTTTGTTTCATATTGTTTGTTGTATCCCAGGAATATCCACTCAGGGCAGGGAATAAAGCCCTAATATTATATTTGCCTTACCACTTGACTACAAGACTCTTTTTGTATCAAAGGCAACTTAAATCTTAACACCCTAGGCAACCGCCTAATAGGGTCATATGAGGTAGCTATCACTCACTATCTCTCACAACTGGAAGGTGTGGAGAACATGAAAATGGAATCTAGTAAAGCTTGAGCGTGGTCTAGAGTTTGTTAAAAAATGCAGGGTCATGCATTTGGACTGCAACAACCTAAGGGAGCAGTATAGGATAGCGGGTAAAGTTCTGTGCATGAAAGAAGAACTGGGAATGATCTAGGCAAAACAGGTAGATAAAGCAATGGGACTAGCCAGAAAGATACTTGGATGCCTAGGGAGAGGAATGGCCTGTAGGAAAAGGAGGTGATAGTGCCTTTGTATAAGTCTGGTGAGACTTCATTTGGAGTACTGTGTTTAATTCTAGAGACTGCACCTTGAAGGTTATGAACAGGATGGAGTTGGTGTAGAGGGCAGCTACTAAAATGATTGATAATCTTTGTCATATGGGGTCAGACTTAAAAAACATTTAAAGACCTCCAAGATATAAATACACAAAACTCAGGCCTTGTTCCTATGGAAAGGAGCCTCTGGAATAAGAGGTCATAAACTGAGGGTGTAAAGGGACAGATTGAAGAATAATCTAATGAAATATTTCTGCACAGAAAGGACAATAGCTGTGTGGAAGAGTCTCATGGGGGGGGGGTGATGAGGGCAGTATCAAAATTCAAGAAAGTATGGGAGAGGGACAGTATGAAGCAGAAGAAGGGGTTGTAGAGACTGAGCTGTTAGTAGGCTGGGCAGGCTAGATAGACTGTGTATTTTTTGTGCTACTGTATTTTTAATGCTCTCACTGTGCTTTTGGGGCTTCCTGCCAAGACTGATGCTGCTCTGTCCCCTCATGGTGGCTTAGAGCCCTCATCTTTCTTCATACTAGTTTGCCGATAAGATTAAAACCCTTAGATGGGCTCCACTGAGCTATACTTAACTGAGCAAGCAGAGTTCAAATCCTCCACAAGGTCGCAGTACAGCAGAAGTGGAAAACAACTTCCTCTCTAAAATGCTGCAGTGCAGGCACAGAAAAGAGATTTGGATTATAAAGAGATTTGGGGCATGGGACTTATATGTCCAGTGCTAATAATGCCCCGATCTCCTTCCTGAGGAGAGATCTCTTTCCACATCCACTGTCTTCTCTCCATCTTCTCTGCCCCTGGCCCAGGCTTCCATAGGGATGGTAGTGGTGGTGGATGAGGAATAGATTGTGCTCACCCGCAGCCAGGGGTGGCTCAAGGGGGGTGCGGGGCCATGTGCGGAGACTCAGTGCGGAGCCTCATTTGCATAAGTGGCCTTATTTACATAAATATTTGCATAATGTTACCATACACTAACTTTTAGTAAACATGCCTCTTAATGAGTATATGGATAAAGAAAGACTAAAAGATTTCTACATTACTATAATCCAGTGCCAACCACCAGGCACATTAGGAACTACTACAAACGCTGCCCATTTAGAACCCATAGCAAACCCGCCGTATCATAACAGCACGACCAGGACTCACAAAGCACCAGACCCTACCTATCAAAAGGCAACACTGCAAATATTAAACCAATACATTTCAGAGAATACTGGGGAAAGAGAACAAGTGGCAATGTCAAATAGGAATTACATAAACAGAATACCTCAGCTCAGTTACACATGCAGAACATAGACCATTACCAAACAAGGAATCACAATTTAGAAACAGGAAGGCAATAATTAAACTGGGAACCCCAAAAGCCAAACTTGGAATGTACAACAACACTGTAGAAATAAAACTATAAATTAATTTCCTCTTTTACTAAACAAAGCGCAGACGTTAATGATGCACATTTCCCAGAGCTTTCATATTCCAGTTAATAAATTCAAAATAAAGAGATCTTTCTACCTTTTGTGCATTTTTTTCAGTTGCAATAGCTCCAGCCACTTTCTTCTGGTTTCTTCATGTTTTCTGCTAACTCTCCATCGTCTGCTGTCCATTTGTCCTTTCTTCTCTCTTCTAGTTTTTTTCCATTCTCTCTCTCTACATCTGCTTTAACATACTAATCTTTCTCCTTTTGCTCTTTCCTCATTCCTATTTCATCCACTCAAATTTTACCCCTCCATCCTCAATCCCCACTTACTCTCCCAATACCTGGCCAATTGTAGATTTTTCATCCCTCCCACACAAAATATTTTTCCCCTCTCCATTTTACTCTCCCAGTCCCATCCCATTCTGATCCTCCCCCAACATTAGCTCCCTTCTAGTTCCAGCCTCACCCAGCATCCACTCCCTTCTAGTCCCTGCATCAGCCCATTTCCAGTCCTAGCTCCCTTCCCTCACAGCCCATTTCCATTCCAAGTCCCCATCCCCATCAACTATTTGCAGTTCAAGCCTCCCCTTCCACTCCGCCCATTTCCAGCCCTAGCAACCCCCCAATCCATTACCAGTCCTAGCCCCCCATCAACCCACTTCCAGTCCTAACCCCCCATCACCCCATTTTCAGTTTAAGCCCCCCTATAACCCATTACCAGTCCTAACTCCCCATCAGCCCACTTCCAGTCCTAACCCCATCAGCCCATTTCCAGTCAGCCCCCTATTGCCCATTGCCAGTCCTAACCCCCCCATCAGCCCACATTCCATTACCAGTCCTATCCCCCCCATAGCCCATTTCCAGTCCTAACCCCTCATCACCCCATTTCCAGACAGCCCCCATCAGCCCACAGCCCATTACCAGTCCTAACCCCCCCAACAGCCCACAGCCCATTACCAGTCCTAACCCCAACAGCCCACCTCAAGTCCTAACCCATCCCCATCAGCCCATTTCCTGTCCTAGCCCCCCCCATAGCCCATTTCCTGTCCTAGCCCCCCCTTAGCCCATTATCAGTCCTAACCCCCCATAGCCCATTACCATTCCTAACCCCCCCATAGCCCATTAACAGTCCTAACCCCCCACACCCCAATTCCAGACAGCCCCCATCAGCCCACAGCCCCCATAGCCCATTACCAGTCTTAACCCCCCCCAACAGCCCACCTCAAGTCCTAACCCCTCCCCATCAGCCCATTTCCTCTCCTAGCCCCCCCCCCAATATCCCATTACCAGTCCTAACCCCCCCCTCAACCCACACCCCCCCTCAAGTCCTAACCCCCTCCATAGCCCATTACCAGTCCTAACCCCCCCCCCCCCACATCGGCTCAGGGAAAAAAAAAAAAAAGCTGGCTGCTGCTGCTGCCGCTGCGGCAGCAGCAGCATCGAGTGTCCCACGGGGCCCCCTCTGCCCGGCTGAGCTCTCCCTGCCCGGCTGAGCCCCTCTGCGACAGCTTTCAGATCCGCGAAGGGAGAGTGTCTCCCTCGCGTCTCTGTTAAGCCCGCAGGGGCTGATGGAAATTTCACTCTCCCTTCGCGGATCTGAAAGCTGTCGCAGAGGGGCTCAGCCGGGCAGGGAGAGCTCAGCCGGGCAGAGTGGGCCCTGTGAGACACTCGATGCTGCTGCTACCGTGGCGGCAGCGGCAGCAGCCAGCTTTTTTTTTTAAATTTAATTTTTAAAGCAGAATGTTCTTTGCGCGGGGCCCCCTGAAACGCGGGGCCCTGTGCAAAAAACATTCTTGTTCAATGGATGGGCCGGCCCTGCCCGCAGCCAATTCATGCTCTGCATGCTCTGGTGTGTAATGGCATTTAGGTCCCAGGTGGCAACTATCGCTTCAAAGAGTGCTTACATCATGATGACTGACCTCTGCTCCATGCTGTGATTTACATTGTCAAAATGACATACTCTAGCTTAAGAGTGAAATTCATTACCTTCACAGTATGTGCACAACCGTTTAGTCCTATCGCCCCTAAGGCCATGATATAGGTTGATTGTTCAGCTGGCTACTCTTCCACCTTCCCAACTGGCTGCACCTCTCTCTGAGCTTAAGTGTGATGAGGTGCCCATGTGCGATGGTGCATGCATGCACACCCTACCGGCACAGACACACAGATGGACCTGAACTCTGTCATTGACACAGTATAAAATACAGGGGGTATTAACGTAGTTCCTTCTCCACACCTTCCAGATGTTTGCCTGACAACACGAGCACTTTTCAGATTCCTCTTCATGCCTGGAGTAGGTTTAACATTAGATGCAATTTGGGACATCCAGGGCATTTCTGAGATAAGGCAGGGCTATCCAGGTTCTTAGGAATATCCTGGACATGTCTCCACCACACGACTGTTCAGTCTTGGATATCCTCGTGCTGGGGATGTCCACAAACCTGGCTTTTTAAATGGCTCTGGAGATAACTCTTTGATTTGGACATCTGCATGCCCATTGGCAGACATCCAGATCATGAATAGTGCTTTTAAAATAATCCCTCTAAGGTATTTTTATGGGATTGTGCTTAAAAGGAGGAGTCAATCATGATTTTTTACTTCAATCGTCCAAATCTGTTGTGAGTGTCCTGGGTCTTTAAAATGCTCAACAATGCTTCTGACAGATCCTTTGGTGCCCCATTTACCTGGGTCACTAATCAATCTCAGACACAGAGCTAACACACTAATATGTGCAGCCAAAAGAAAAGTGAACGCCACACAACTGTAAACCAGCACTTTACATTGACTTGTTTCCAGAGTTAAACACTGTGCCCTCCTTCAGTTCACATCTGAAGATCTTGACAACTTTCCAGTCCTCTGAGTGTCTGAAGTACCTGTCAAGCTGAACTGATAAGCAGACATAGATCACTCTTGAATGGTGCTGTCAGGTTTGTTTGTGACAGAACTCTGTTGTTTCTTTCCAGCTGCAGTGGTAATGTTCTCAATCAGTTCTCTGTCTCTTTTCATTAAAATATCCTTCTCCTGTATTATTTGCTGCCAGTTTGCCTACGGATAAGATTTAAGTTACTTGCCATCATTTATAGAGTAATTTGGGGGTTGACCCCAGGTAGCTAATTAAGTACATGATTGTTTATGCTCCATCACGTGTTTACAGATTAGAGAATGACATGCCGTTACAAATTCCATTGTTTGAAGATTGTAAATTAGCGGCAACAAGGGGTCATAAAGAGACTGCAAAGAAATCATAATTAGGTCAATATTCAGTAGTGGCAGCTGGCAATTTTTTTATTTCAGTCGCAGTGGCTAAAAATATTCTGGACATTCAGTGCCAGTATCCAGATTGTGTCCAGTGCTAAACGGCCACATCATGCGTCCAGAGCTGCTGCTGTCCATTTAGCAGCAATATTCAACACTGCTCTAGGAACAGACTATTTGGATGGCCTTAGGAGAGCTTTTTTACTGTCCTAAGCTACCTGGATAGTTATCCATTTAGCAGCACTGAATATCACTGCTATCAGGACAATTAGCTATGTCCCTGCTCAGCCCATAGACCGCCTTGACAGGACATTCAGCAGCACTCAATATTCAGCTGCTATTCAGAAAGCAAAACCGCATAAAGTTACTCCTGCTTTATTGCAATTTGTTATCCAGTTAACAGAGTAAGAAATGCAGTGAACCGGAGAAACTCTTGAACGGCTCTCGCCCCACCCATGGACTGCCCCAGCACTTTCTGGACAGTGATGCAGCAGTCAGAGGAGATCTTCAGCAACGCTGTCTGGATCGCTGAATATCCTTCTCACTGGTATTGCTAATTAGATAAGTGCCTTTGAATATCGGGCCCTAAGAGGCCTGTTTACAAAAGTAGCCTATGCAGTTAACGCACAATTTGGCGCATCCTAATTGCATGCTGGGAGCCATGGTGGCAGTTACCATGAATGCATAAGATTACCAAATGTCCGCAATGTTTGGGGATTGTCCCCAATCTTAGAGCTGTGTCCCTGACTCCCACCTGTTTTGCAGCCTCCTGTCCCCGATTCCAGCAATGGAACAGAGGGGGTAAAAAGAAATTACGGTATTTTCAATTTAGTGATCTGAATGGCGGTTTTTAGAACTTGCATCCATTATCTTTCTATTTTGCACAGTACGAGAGCAATGCATTACCTTTTCTATTTCTCTGTTGATCTGTCTGCATGGAAGTGATGTTGCTGTCATGGGATGGATGGAGGGGAGGGGGAAAGGTAATAACTACTTTTCCCTCCTTCATGCCTTTTAGCTCAATCCTGGATCTAAAGCGTCCTTTCATCCCCCCTCCCCCCCCAACCACACTTCGGATAAGTGTCCCAGATTTGCCTGCAAACAATCTGGTAACCCTAAGCAGGCATGACAATTAACACATGCTGATTTTCGAGCAACCGTCAATTGCGCATTAGGGTACCAAATGGGTAGGTTAGGGATGGAGAGTGGGCATTTTGAGCACATTGCAGTTTGTGCGCTATCCATGCTGTAATTAGCGTGGGTTTACCTAATGACACCTCAATGGATGTGTTAGGTGCATCCGTGGTAATTGTTAGGGTACATATCCACACATTAACTATCAGGAACATGCTGATCACACCCCTGACTGTTACTATGGAGGCCTTACACTTAACATACATTTATTTTTGCACTAAACGTGTATTAAGTACAAAAAAATGGACATACCTTAGGAAAAGGGCTCCTAAGACTTTAATTCAGTCATAATTGTAAAGGAAATCATACCTAAAGTGAATCGTTTATACTTCAATTTTGTACTCCGCTTTGTACGTCTGTAGATTGTAAAAGTGCTGTTATTAAATTAAATTAAAATCTTTTTTCCTTTAATAGGGCCTATACTTCTTCATTAAATTGAGAAGCATATGGAATATTTCATAGAATAAGAGCGGGTGAGATTAAACCATTGCTTAAGGTGCACCCCAAGTGCAGTTGCAGGAAGTTGGTTGTTTGAGAGGAGCAAAGAGAGCAGAGGTAGTGGGTTATATCTCTCCAGACAGAGAAGGGAGTAATTTTTGCACTGTCTGCTGGAGAGGAAACCCCAGAGGCTTAAGAGAGAGAGGGAGCCAGAAGTGGTGTCTCTCAGCTCCTAGAATTAAAACCTAGGGCAGGCCAGTCTGTTTGTGATCTGTGAAGCCAGTTGCTGGATATTGGGACACAAGAGAAGGAACTGTTCTGAGTTCCAGGTCTGAATTTCAGGAAGAAGAGTACCCTGAAGAGAAGACTATAAGAGGCATCCGCTTCCATTTCCAGTCTTAGTAACTAAAGTGTTGCTGCTCCAATCTGAAGGAAGATTACGGGGGCAGCTGCATCACTTTCAAAAAGGAGTCCAAAGGATTCCAAGGAAATGGGAGGTGAAGGAGAGAACTAGATTGAGGCGTGAAGGTATCACAAAGTGTCTTTGGGATTCAGGGAGCCCAGAGAGGAAAGGGAGCCCTTTTACCCAGAAGAGATTAAGAAGGTTTGCCTAAAGGAAGGACCTACTCCCCATAACACTGCACTGCATACTTTCCAGTCTTGCAGTATTATCTGTAAGTAAAAAAACATTTTGGGGATTTAAAGAATGTCTTCAGTAAGTACTCTGAGGCCGATACTAAGCAGCAGCAGCAGCTAGCACATTTTGGGTCGTATATTTACTAAAGTGCGGCAGGTAGCACAGGTCTAATGCATATTTAGCTTCAACCACCTCTGATCAATTTACTCAGAAGACAGCTGATATTCAAGCACAGATAACAACAGTGCGACAAGAGGTGATGGGGAAGAAAACCAAGAAGCTTGCACGGGACAACTCAGATTATACGGTGGGATATGTTTATCCCTGGCAGAATGCCAACAGGAAGGCAACCCGACGGTCTAAGAAAAAGGTCCAATTTGCGGATTATTCTGACGAGTCAGATGAAACTAGTACCAGCACCTCTTCAAAGGAACGGAATTTTTCCAAAGACAAGGGCGAGTCTGTGAAAAAGAAAAGAGAAACCGAAGACAGAGATACCAGGGGACGGTCTCAAGAACGACGATACCCCAAGAGAAAATAGAGGAGAATTTGGTGATCAACATCTCCGGTCAATCTCTCCCTCCGGAGTCTCTTTCATTATTACAGAAGGGATTATCATATGTACCCAAATTGTATCATGATCCTTTTCAGTTCCGTATAGATTTCGCAAAATTTATGCGCAAACTGCATTTAAAAACTTTTTTTGTATCTGAGAGTGCGGCTGATCAGGAAGTAGTTTCATCTGATACAGTTTTGCAGGTCCCAAGAATTCCCTTACCTTATAAATCTACCTGGGTTCCCCCAAATCCTGCTCCACTGGCCCTACAAGTGTTTCAGGATTTAGTCTTGGCAGACGTTCGACGCCTAGAGGACACCACGAGGAGAAGCAAATCCTTCTTAACAAGATCTGAAGAACAGGCATTACGTCACTTACGGGAACGTAAGGATTTAGTTATCAGGAGAGCAGATAAGGGGGGAGCAATAGTGCTTATGGATCGGCACTATTACATCTCAGAGGCATTACAACAATTACAAGATGAACATACCTATAAGGTTTTGGAGTCCGATCCTACGCCTCTGTTACGAGCAGAAATTAAAGAGATCACGTTGGCAGCTTTGCAACAGCATTTGATGAATAAGAAAGAATTTCGCTATTTGAACAGCGAATCCAGTTCCTTAGCACAGTTTTATACTGTGCCTAAGATCCATAAGAATTTATCCTCCCCTCCTGGGCGCCCCATAGTGTCAACGAGGGGGACTCCCCTGGAGCCGGTCTCCACGTACATCGATTCCTTCTTGCGTCCACTTTTGGGACGAGTTCCATCTTTTTTGAAAGACACCACGCATTTTTTGAACGTCCTAGATAGCAGCGCTCAATGGGCTGAAACAGTTGATACCATTTTGGTGACATTGGATGTGACCGCGCTGTACACTAGTATTCCGCAGGAGGCAGCATTGTCGGTAGTGGAGAAATTTCTACAGGATCGGGGCAATTTGTCTAATGTCACCATCAGTATGTTGTTGAAGTTATCTGAATTGGTGATTTGCCATAATGTGTTTCAATTTCAAGGAATAGTTTACCAACAGATAGCCGGCGTCGCCATGGGGGCTACATGCGCCCCGTCGATTGCGAATTTATATATGGCCACTTTTGAACAGCAGTGGCTGGAACAATCGACATATGGGAGTAACATTGTACAGTGGCGGCGATTCATTGATGACATTTTTTTGATATGGCGGGGGACGGAAGAAGATTTACAATCATTTTTTGATTGGCTTAATTCCCGAGATTCCCATATTAAGTTTACAATGCAATATGATAGACATAAGATTCATTTCCTGGATGTGGAGATCACAAGGGGTTGCCATATGTGGAACACCACTATCTATCGAAAGGAAACTGACCGCAATACTCTTTTGCACTTCACAAGTGCCCATCCGCGGTCATTGAAAGCGGGGCTCCCCTTTTCTCAATTTCTTAGGTTCCGCAGAAACTGTTCAGATGTTTCAGATTATCAGCGGAAGTCTAAGCAACTGATAAAGAATTTCTTGTCTAGGGGCTACCCCGAACAATTGGTACGACGCGCCCACACTAGAGTTTTGTACAATGAACGAACATTGTTACTCATGACTTCGGGTCAAGCACGCAGTACCCGGGAGAATTTGGATGTCAACAGGATTAATTTTATCACTCAGTACTCCCATTTGAGCAGTTCAGTTCAAAAAATTTTAACTACACATAGTGCGATTTTGACTACATTCCCGGGGCTCACCGATAAGAAGATCCGGTGTGTGTGGAGTAGGGGAAGGAACTTTAAGGAACAACTTAGCCCCTCAAGAATCAGTTGTCAGGAGGGCAGTGAGCCACCTGTTCAAACATTGGGACATAGACGGTGTGGACAGTGCAGTTTATGTGAGGTGACTTTGAATGTGGTGGATTTTGAACATCAAGGGATACATTATCATATACGAAGCACTACAACCTGTCAATCATCTTATGTTGTTTATGTCATTCGCTGTCCATGTGGGATGCTGTATATTGGTAAGACAGTAAGAGCTTTACGACTACGTTTGGCAGAACATCGTAGTCGACTTAATCGAGGCGTGGTGGCCCATAGTCCAACATTGTCTCCTGGAAAAGCATAGCTTTGAACAACTGGCATGCTTTGCAATTGACCAAGTTTTAACTAGTAGGGGCAGCTGGACGAAAGAACATCTGTTGACTCGATCGGAGCAGCGTTGGATATTTCAACTGAACACAGTAATACCATTTGGTTTAAATGCCTCTATTGATTGGCACCTTTGCATATAAGGGACCTAGTATATAGCCGTAAGTCAGTTTGCAAACTCGTGAAAGGATCTTCAATGTCATGGATAGATTCTTCCCGTTGGACCCCTCTCAAGGGGGAGGAGTCTAGAGGAGCCCTTTAAATTTCAGTCAGTCTCAGAAAGCCGCATGCGCGGAGTTCTCTAATAACTGACGGGGAGACGAGAGGAAGGCGTCCTCCGAGTTGATTCAAGAGCGAAAACAGCTTTTTGCAGGTAAAGCAGATTTCTCTAATACATCACATACCCTTGTAGTTTTAAGTGGAATAAGATAAAGTTTGGCATGGTTTGTCACATCTTTCAGGTCAGTTTGGGAGAAACAATTCCCCTGAAGAACTTGTTACAACGAAACGCTTGGGCGCCTTAGATCACTGGCGTTGGGAGTGATTTCAAGCAGTATGATACTTCCGATATAGCCACTAGAGGTCTAACAGTAGAAGACATGGTGGAGAATGATCCTATTAGAAGAAACGTGACGTCCGGAGTTCGGTCATAGAAGTTAAGTGCGAATTTCGTTTTGAATACATTGGACTTTACTATTCTTTGAAGTATCATCAGCACGATTCTGCATGCATTTTTTGAGATTGAATAAAAGAGGAAAATAGAAAATAGAAACGATACTGCAGCATAGTCGAGTGGTATAGTAACTGATCTTTACAGTTGGGCAATAAGCACCATTTTTTAAGATAAACAGAAAAAAAGTGGACATTAAAATATTAAAAAAGAAGAAAAGAAAATCAGAAAAACATAATAAATGAAAAATATACAGCGAAGCAAGTAGACGGCACCGATAAAAGGTCATTGATGTGAACAGCAGCAGGAGTTTTATACAAAACTTTTTTCTCAAACTGAAGGATCGCTGCGTTGTTTTAAACTGAGACCTTGGTAGCCTGATACTATGTTTCTCTATAAGATTCCAATAGTTGCAGTTTGAGCTAGATTGATCCATCATATTCTTTATAAGGAGCAAGCTCGACGGAATTAGCCCACGTTTAGTAGTTAGAATATGCATTTTTACTGTGGCAGGCCAAAGTGGCCACCATAGGCTGCTATTGCCATACTAACTGCATCACTAGCATGGTAGTAGAGAATGCTGCCAGCCACCCTGCATCCCAGGAGCCACCCACAGGAGCACCGGGACACAGGGTGCATCCCTGCTGTCCGATCCGGGCCCCAGCAGCCCCTGTTGGGGTTGGGCAGTGAGGACTTGGGGGTCCGGGGCTGTGGGCAGATGGAGCTGTGGGGAGGATATCCCTGAGGCTGAGGGAGGGGCATGCCGGGCCATCCTTGAGTCCAAATCTGACAGCCTCGGGAACATTTTGCTCCCGTGTTTCAGAATCGGGTCCAAACCGGCCTGTCCTGCACTGGGCCATTTGGACGGCCCGGACGTGCCCCTTCTGGAATCAGGCTCTTTGGATCATGTTTACTAAAGGCTTTCTCACATTTTGTGTCTTTGGGAAAAATGCTTAATAAACAGGGCCCTTTGTTCTTTATCTGCAAACCTTCAGGTATTACAGAATCCGCAATGAAGAATTTATCTGAAAAAGAGCATGATCAGAGGTATAGGTCTTGGCTTACTTACATTCTTTTCCTTTTTTATGTAGTGTCACTAATCATTTAGCTTCCTGGGGATTTTCGATTGGCTGTAATTCAACAGTTGCAACTAGCTGTGAAGGGCTACAATGAAGAATGATAGCGGCCTTTAAGATAAATCACACTCTAGCAGTCAGATAATAATACAGGAGCAGCTTTAAATTGGCTTTATAGCTTGGCTCCGAATTCAGTTCTTCCATCTCAATTCATCTAAATTTGGAATATGGAAAAAATATGGAGGAGTTAGAGCAGTGGGCTGCAAACTAGGGGCGCCAAGTTCAATTCACACAGCTGCTTTATGTGGTCTTCAGCAAGTCACTTAACCCTTCAGCGTCTCAGGTACCAACTTAGACTTTAAACCTAATCGAAACCATGGGAGGATTCCCTAAGAACTCTACTATTCCTCAAATGCTATGGAGCAGACCCTCATTAATCTACTACTACTTAGCCACTGAAATAGCAGCACCTTGAGGTGTGTGCATAGTTAGAACATAACTCTCCCAGTTCTCATCCCCCGTACCCCATACTCCATTTTATTTGTAATGTTATATGGAATGAGCACAGTTCTTATTTATTAATGTTAAGTTGCACACTGTTATTTGTAAACAGCATTGACTTGTAGAAAGACGGTGTAACAATATGGTTAAATAAATAAGCCTCAAGGTTTACACTTATCACCTACTCTTTGAAACATAGCACATACTCTCTGCATGTGTTTGCTTCCTGATTTGCATGGCCCACCCTCTTGTACTTAGCTCCTGTGCTCTGAGTTGTGCTGGCTGTTCAGCCTACTCCCTGTCATCACTCTGTTCTGGACTGGCCAGTTACTACCTTCCTGAATGGATGCTAGGGGCACAGAACCTCCTTACCACACGTTCCTATGTCATTGGTACAAACATGTAACAAGACAGCAGACTCCTGCCCAGCGCTATCTAAAACCTTGTCTAGGTGGCACGTGAGGTCTGCTACCTTCACACCAGGCAGTCATGTTACCAGGCGATCCTCACATCCACCAGTTAATGATTGAATTACCAACTATAACGGTTGTCCTAAGCCTTCCATCATGAGCACATGACCCTGGAGAAACCTCCTCAGTGTGAGAGGGTTTTACATCACCTGGAGGACAGGTCCTAGCTACAGGATCACTTCCTGCCATACTAGGGTGATGCTGTCCTGTCACGTGACCTCTCTCCTCCATGGCAATAGAGAGGCTGCCAGACTGGAGGTGGGATGTCAGTACTACGTCCCTGTAGGTCTCATTTATATACCTCTCTGTCTTCCTTATGTCCTCCAGGTCTGCTAATCTAGCCTCCAGAGATCACTGAGAGCAAAGAGCTCCTTGCACCTAGTGCACATGTAAGACCCCTCACCAACTGGAAGAAAATCATTCATGTGACACTTAATGCAAAAGACTGGAAAGCCCCCATCTTGCTGCTGGACTGCTGTCTGCATCTTAGTTTTAAGGTTTTGTTTAGGTATTTAAATTGTTTACTTACTTAGGTTTGTTGGGGCTATTTATACTAATACAACAATACCTAATACGTTTAATGGACTTTGTGCATCTCAAGATTAAGACAGGAAGTGCCATGTTTCAATTTTAGAGACTCTGCAGTCCCAGTGGCTGCAACTTAGCACAGCTGCAGGAAACAGGGAAATCGCTCCCACAACTGTGTAATGAGTGCACGCTGTGACAGGCTGCAGGGAGGAGGGTGAGAGAAGGTGACTGGGTGGGTTTGATGCTGGGGGGGGGGGGGGTAGGGGACCAGCTGTCACAGAAGACTGCTTTTGGGAGGGGGCTGGCTGGCACTTGAGGAAGATGAGGAGCTAGGACTGGTAATGGGTGGATGTTGGGGATGGGGAGACTGGGCGGCAAGGGAAATGATGCTGTGAGGGTCTGGGACTGCAGGAGAACTGATGTTGGGGGGGGCTGGAATTAGAAGGGAGCTGGTGCTGGGAGGAACAAGGACTGGAAAGGAGCTGATCTGAGAGGGCCTGAGACTAGAAGGGAGCTCATGTTGAGAGGGACAGGGACTGGAAGGGAGCTCATGCTGAGAGGTTCTGGGACTGGAAGGGAGCTCATGCTGGGAGGTTCTGGGACTGGAAGGGAGCTTATGCTGAGAGGGATTGGAACTCTACAAAGCTAAGCTTTCAGACTTTACAATTGCCTGTTTTTTTAATATACATTTTCCTTGCCCGATTTATTACCTGTTTTATTCTCTTAGAACACTACTTAGGCACTGTGGTGGGTTAGGGTAACTGCACCAAGGGAGTGGGACATACAACAAAAAAAAGAAACCCCACAAAAAAAAGACCTTGCTCTTCTTATCTTTCTTTCTCCATCCCATTTACATCTGTACACAGCCACCTTGATCTACAGTTTAGTGGCAAACAGCCTAACTTTTGGCTATAAGTTTAGGAATATTTAGATTGCCTACATTCCTTGCATAGACTTTAAATCAGATATCTGAGTGTGCCCTCAGTTCATATAAGGACTACTGGCCAGAGACACCTTAGCTTCCCACCTACCCTAACTCTCACCCCACCCGCCCCAGGGTTGCATTGCCTTTATGGTCATCATATACATTGACATCTGTCCTTTAATTAGGTGTTACACCTATCTTTTCTCCTTCTTCTAGGACCACTTTATAACACTCTAAACCAAGAAGGACGAATGTAGACAAACCCATGCTAGCCCAGAGCATCCACATACATTCCCCACAAACGCCTCATGATGCATGCAACATCATCCTCATTGACGCCAGATCTATCAGGAACAAGATCCACCTAATCTATGACATCATCACTGATGACCAACCGGACATCCTCTGTATAACGGAAACTTGGATCACTGACACTGACTCAGCGATATTAAACCAGATAAATAAACCTGGATACAAATTATACAACTGCCCCCGCACCAACAAAAGAGGAGGAGGAGTTCTCATCGTCGCCAAAGCCAACCTGCAATTAACAAGCACATACCAGATTTCAAATATGGACATTGACTTGCTTAAAGTTGAAAACACAGCTCTATCCATCTGCCTAATATACAGACCCCCCTTGCCACACCATGAATCACTTGCCTCAGCACTAGAGAGCATCTCCTCCACGCAACTCAGGAAATTCCAAATCATCTTGGGAGACCTGAATTTAGCATCAATGCCGCCTACTCACGCAAACACCTTCCTGGAAGCCATGAACCAACTAGGATATCAACAACTAATACATGAGGCCACCCACGACAAGGGCCATACCCTAGACATGGTCTTCACACCCACAAATCAGCAGCACAACGAAGAGAAACCTCTAATAAGGATAACTCCAGTACCATGGTCCGACCACCATCAAATTGATCTACGCTTAAGCCTGCCATCCTTACCCAAAGACTGTGGTGAAGAGCGCCCTCCTGAGGAAATGGAGACTGAAGGAAATCCTGAAAAGCAGCAGGATTTACACAGGATTTTCAATCCTAGAAGAAAAAAACCCTCTTCTGTTGAGCTGAGAATGGAGACCAGCCCAGGGGAAGAGTTGAGCAGTGCTGATTGGGCACACCCAGGGGTTGGACGGGGTGTGGCTGGAAAAGAATCCCTTTTTGAAGTGGTGAATGACGCTGCTAAAGAGAAACGGAAACAGAAAAAGAAAAGCCATGAGCAGATGACCTGTGAGCAGAGGGCCTGTGAACAGACAAGCTGTGAGAGGACATTTGGAACGTCAGATGAGACTGAGTCAAGCAGTGAGTGCAAGTCCAGGAAGCACTTTGGATGCACATCTGAGCCTGGTAGCAACAGAGGACCTGCAAGGATTTTTACAGGTGCTGTGAAAGGAAGTCCTGTGAGAAGTGGACGGAGCCCTGGTTTAGAGTCCTGGGAAAAGGCAGAGCCCTTAAATAGAAAGCCTCCAAGGCAGACACCTGCAAAAGGTAACTCATTCTATGGGATACAATTTGGACCGGAGAGACCCAGAAGCACTCACAGCTGGAAAGCTTTTGAGCTACCTAAGAGGAGAGGAGCCTGGCAGAGAGAAAGCAGTTCCAATAGGAGTCATGATAGAGAAGGTAAAATTCAATCTCCTATGTTTGGGGCTTTGTTAAAGGATCCCAATTGTTACCCTGATTTATTTAAGCCAAGAGCTGAAGGGGGAAGCATTACTGACCGGGAGAGAAACCCAGTATGGGAAGCATTACTGACCGGGAGAGAAACCCAGTATTTGCTGACAACTGCTTGTCAGGAAATGAACAGGCTGAATTGCTCCTCCAGGAGTTTAAACAGTTCTTAGAGTTGAAAGCAGGCAGACAGCCTAGTTCTGTGCAGTCAGAAGATTTAATGCAGATAGATTATGCCTTACCTTCTACAAACTCTGACAATTGTAGCATGGACTGTTCAATATGCTGTAAGGAAATAACAGTATAAAGAAGCTTGCTATACCTTGTATGGAAAGAATACAACGTAGTAGTTTCTGCTGCCATGCTTGGAAACTTGATTGTTTGCACCTGAGTTTGAGCTCACACTGTGAAAGGAACAGTGACTGTTATGAGGCTGCAATGTATGTGAGTCACCTCTTGAGGCGGAGCTGAGTTAAGCTCCATAAGAAGGAAAGCTGATCCTATTTTTGGTTGTCTTATATTCCTGAGTTTCTTCTGTTCCTATTTAAAAGCACCATTTATGTTCATGTATTTGAATTTTGATGCGCTGGAGGAATTTCCCCAACACAAATAAATATTCTTGCAAAAGCCTTACTGTCTCTGGCACAACTACATTTATTCCTGAGAGAAGGGAGAACAAACTACATTACCCATCATTCCAAGGGAACAGTTTAACTCCATTCCTCATGGGACAATAGGCCACTCCTGTCCGTTAGCCCTAGGGCGGGGGCAGGAGCGTCGCAAGTGGCGTAGTTTGCAGGATTCTACGCATGCGCTAAAGGTGCCACGCGGAAGACCTACAGGAAGGCAACTGCCCAGGAGGAGCCCGGCTGCAGACTATCCGGAAGGGAAGAAGTCACAGCATCGGAGGGCTACTGGCTGCAACGTCGTTGAACTGCCTGAAGCAACACCTAAGCCAGGTAAAAAGTATCCACCCAGGAGAGGTCAGGATACAGGGCAAAGGGGTGATTGCTGGGCCGGGTTGAAAAGAAAAAAAAAAAAGAGGGTTTTTTTTTTTTTTTGGTGATACCGCACTTGGGTTTTTTTTGTCTTTGTGTTTATATTCACAGAGGTTCCAAAGATGTCTCTAGATCCACAGGAAGTGTTTAAGTGGATGGCCACGCAGCTGGAGAGACAGAGAGACTTGATCTTGGAAACCCAAGAAAAAAATGCTGCCGGCCTTCAAGCTCAGCAGAAACCATTATTGGACATGTTACAAGCATGGGTAGCCGAGCAGAAGAAACCATCGGAGATACCAACCGCTCCCCCAGGTTTTTCCGCAGCAGCTGTGCTTAGCTTAAACGCTGGGACTATGTTCAATTTTGGGCAATTGAAGGATACAGATGATGTAGATGATTACATTGAATGTTTTGAGAGAGTAGCACAGTTAAGCGCTTGGCCAAAAGAACATTGGGCCATTCGCTTTGCGGCGTCCCTTACAGGGGAGGCTATGGCCGCATATAGAAGCATGCCACCTGAGCTTGCTGGAAATTATGATGAAGTTAAGAGAGCAGTCAGGGAGAGGCTTGGCCTTACACCGTTAGTTTATCACAATCTCCTGCGAGCAGTAAAATTAAAACAGAATGAAACTCCAAAAGCCTTGTGTTATAGGATTCGTATGCTGATAAACAAATGGCTTGATCCAGGGGGTAGATCTAAAGAGTCCATCATAGATAGTCTCATTGTAGAACAGTATTTGAGTGCTGTACCCGCCAAAATACGGACCTTTCTGATTTTGCAGAGCTATAAAACCCCGCAAGAGGCTATTGACCTCACAGAGCGCTTCTTGGAAGCCAAGTTAATGGCCCATGAAGGCGGCAGGGCTTCTACGGGGACAGCGACACGCGAATAGAAAGGAGGTGGAGGTTAAGTGATGAGACAGGAAGAATGTGTATGCCAACTATGAAGGGTACAATTTCGCCTAGGAAATGTTTTAAATGTGGGCGAGAGGGTCATGTGCAGAAAAATTGCTGTTTTAAGACTGCTTTAGTAGCAGTAAATGCACAGAAGGCCAGAGAAGGATTTCTCATTGAAGTAGAGGTGCAGGGAATTACCACCACCGCGTTACTTGACTCCGGCGCGGAGCAGACAATGCTGTCTAAGACGCTGTGGCAGCAAATCGAAGCATCGGGGGTAGCAATTCAGCCTGTGCACAATGTAAGAATCCGCTGTGTTCACGGAGGCACTTCATTATACCCTGTGTACAACCTCCAGGTGAAAGCGCTAGGAGCTATTAGGAAGGTCCCCATTGCAGTAGTGCCCCAGCTACCAAACCATATGATTTTAGGAAGGGACTGGCCCCATTTTTATAAGGAGATGAAACAGGGCCTAACCTTTAAGGAAGCCATGGTTGCTACAAGAGCCCAGGTTAAGGACTCAGAAAATGGAGGAGACCCTACAGAGGAAGCTTTAGGAAGTCTTCCCTCACATGAGGATCTATTAGCCGCACCAGGAGGGAAAGTTAAGAAAACAAAACCAGAGAAGCATAATGAGAGACATGATCGCTCTCGGCATAGAGCAGAAACTCAGGCTGGCCAAGAATTACCCTGGGTGCCAGAAGAATTAGTGGGGAAATTTCCGACATTCCCCCACGAGCAACTAGCGGACCCTGCTCTGAGTCAGGCCTTTAAATGGGCCCAGAGCGATAGGGATACCCTACCCAGATTTTTTCTTGATACTGGAATACTTTACAGAGAGAGCAAGGATCCCTATACTGGCAGTATACGCAAACAGGTGGTGGTGCCCGCAACTTTAAAAAACCTAGTTTTGAGGCTGGCCCACGACCACCCGGTCGGAGGACACAAGGGCATCCGGAGCACTTTAGACCAGATCTTGGCAAGGTTCTATTGGCCGGGTGTTTTTAAGGAAACCACAAGGTTTTGCGAAGCATGCCCAACATGTCAACGAGTTTATGCAATCCATCCAAAAGAGATCCCGAGGATATCATCCCCGGTTATTACTGAACCAATCCACAGAATGGCTATGGACATTGTTGGTCCTTTAATCAAAACTCCCCGGGGGTTTCAGTATATTTTAGTGGTCATTGACCAAGCAACAAGGTTTCCTTGGGCCATGCCACTGCGCAGTATATCAGCTAAGGTCATGGCGGCTGAACTTATAAAGCTGTTTTGCGAAGTTGGGTTCCCGCGCAAAGTCCTCACGGATCAAGGAAGCAACTTCCTATCTAAATATTTAGCCCAAGTTTGGGAGGCGTTTGACATCCGCCATATTAAGACCTCAGCCTATCATCCACAAACCAATGGTCTCGTAGAAAGACAGAACCAGACTATAAAGAAAATGTTACGCCGCAGTCTGGAAGGAGATATGGCCAATTGGGATACCATGCTCCCGTTTATCCTCTATGCCTGTAGGGAGAGGAAACTGTCATCCCTAGGGACAGCACCATATGAGCTAATGTACGGTCGATCACCCCGTGGGGTATTGGATATCCTAAAAGAGCAGTGGGTAGAACCCGACGCACATGAGGTAGGAGTACCCGAGTTCCTAAAGGACTTAAAAGGTCGCTTACGCCACACCACACAGGTTGCGGAGGTCAATTTAAGGAGCAATCAGCAAAGGCAGAAGTCCTATTATGACCATGGCACACGGCCGCGCCAGTTGGCCGTGGGAGACAAAGTTATAGTGATGGTGGCAGGGCCAGACCCGAAGTTTGAGAGCCAATGGAAAGGGCCATGTAGGATAGTCTGGCCGGTGGGTCCAGTCTCTTATCTTGTGGAAAATAGGAAAGGACACCAACAAGTATACCACATCAACCTCTTGAAGCCTTGGCATGATAGGGCAGCCTAAGCTTAGGTAGCCACCATTGTCCCCAGCATAAAGGTTGTGGAAGAGACACAGAACATCTCCGAATCCATGAGTAGAATCACGTGCTGTGCCCCTGGTCAGAAGCCAGCCCGTGATATCTTAAGGGGGGGGGGGGGGATCTGTGGTGAAGAGCGCCCTCCTGAGGAAAAGGAGTAGGAGGAGTAGCTCTATATGTCAAAAGCAATATTAAAGCTGCTGAAATGCAGGGGACGTGGGGAAAAAGAAGAAGCAGTATGGATTGTGTTGGAAAGAGGAGATGGAACTATCATCTATGCTGGTTCAGTCTACTGGCCTCCACTCAAACCGAAGAAATGGATAGAGACTTGATTATTGATATTGCAAAAATAGCCATGAAGGGGAAAGTGATCAAATTGGGTGACTTTACCCGATGTGGATTGAAGTATTCCTTCTGCAAATCTAGAAAGAAGTAAAAAAAATTGTGGATGCCTTCCAAGATGCAGTGCTTAGACAAATAGTGATGGAACCAACCAGGGAAAGTTTGATGCTGGATTTAGTACTCACCAACAGAGAAAGTGTGTCGAAGGCCCGGGTGGATGCCCATGTGAGCAACAGCGATCATCACACGGTGTGGTTTGAGATAAAAGCCAAGGCAGAGCCCCTCACAGTGAGCTCAAAGTCCTAGACTTCAAAAATGCTGACTTCAGAAAGATGGCTAAGTGCCTGAAGGAGGAATTGGCAGAGTGGGAGGAGGTAAGGGAAGTGGAATTGCAGTGGGCTAAACTAAAGGAGGCAATAAAAGAGGCAACAGATACATATGAAAGGAAAGTAAATAAAAAGAAGAGGAAAAGGAAACCTATTTGATTTTCTAAATAAGTGGCTGCACAAAATGAAGGCAAAAACACAGCTTTCCCAAAATTCCGAAGTTCACAAACAGAGGAACACAGAAAAGAATACACAATCAAACTAAAAGAGACAAAAAGAGAAATAAGGATAGCAAAATCAAAGGCAGAAGAAAAGAAGGCTAGAAATGTGAAGTGGGGCGACAAAATGTTTTTCAGGTATATTCGGGAGAGGAGAAAAATCAGAGGTGGAATTGCAGGACTCAAAAGTGCTGGGAACGGATTTGTGGAAAGTGACACTGAAAAATCAAAAATGCTAAACAAATACTTCTGCTCTGTTTTTACTAGAGAAAATCCTGGAGAAGGACTGCCTATGATTGACAAATATACAAATGCGAATGGAGTAGATACCACACCATTCACAGAAGATGATGTGTTAGAACAGCTTGCACAACTGAAAGTGAAAAAGGCCATGGGATCGGATGGGATACATCCCAGGATACTGAAAAAGCTCAGAGAGGTTCTTGCAGGGCCGTTAAAGGATGTTTTTAATAGATCCTTGGAGACAGGAGAAGTTCCACAGGACTGGAGAAGGGCTGATGTGGAACCTCTTCACAAAAGTGTCAATAGGGATGAAGTGACAAACTACAGGCCAGTAAGCCTTACCTCGGTGGAGGGAAAAGTAATGGAGGCGCTCCTGAAAGAGTGAATAGTGGACTTTTTTGAAACCAATAGGTTGCATGATTTGAGGCAACATGTTTTTACCAAAGGACGAGCATGCCAAAGAATTCTGATTGAGTTCTTTGACTGGGTGACCAGAGAACTAGATCAAGGGCATGCGATGGATGTGATCTACCTAGATTTCAGCAAACCTTTGATACTGTTCCTCATAGGATGCTTATCAATAAACCAACCAGCCTGGGGATGAGTTTTATTTCTCCAGTGTTGTACATTCCAAGTTTGGCTTTTGGGGTCCCCAGTTTAATTATCGTCTTCAGATTTCTAAATTGTGATCCCTGTTCTGTATTTGGTGATGGTCTGCCTATGTTTTGCTTGTGTGACCAAGCTGCAAAATTCTGTGTAGTTTCTATGTAGCAGTCCCACTTCCTAGTAGGAGATGTATTGGCTTAATATTTACAGTGCTACTTTTTGATAAATAAGGTATGGTGTGGTGTGAGTCCTGGTATTGCTGTTATGATATCGCAGCTCTGCTATGAGTTCTAAATGAGCAGGGTTTTGTAGTACTTCCTAATATACCTGGTAGTTGGCACTAGAGAATAATAATGTAGAAATATGACAGCCTTTCTTTATCCTCACTGTACATTCAAATTGTTTTTAGAGGTATGCTTGCTAAAAATTAATGTGCATTCACAAAAGTTAATGTGCGCTAAGTGAAACAGCACCTCTAAGGGGTATATTTACTAAACCGTGCTAATGTTACAAGCAAAAAGTGCAGCGTTAACGTGAGGCATGCCATATAAGGAAGGGGGCATTCCAGCGTCAAGGAAGCAATGACTCTGTATTGCGCAATAGAGGGCGCCTTGGCTCGTTAAGGTGCGGTAACCTTAATTTCATGCCGGCGCTATGTTAGAAGCTATAGAGGTGTAGCCCACTGGTTAATACAATGACTGCTGATCCAGAGGTCATGGGTTTGATCCCCCAGGAGTCTCATCTAATAAGGCTGCTTAAGGCAATCCCTTTTCCTGCCTGTAACACTCAGACACATCTCTACAATCTGTGCTGCCAGCAAAAACACCCTCACCTCAGTGCCATAATCTAAGGTGCCTTATAAGGCGCCCCATAGGACACAATATAAAGTGCCCTGTCCACCAAGGCACCTTAAAATGTGCCCTATAGGGCACCTTATAACAAACAGTACAAAAGACGTAGGCAGGTGTAGGTTCTCACCAATACTTTATTGTTCCATATATGAAAAGGAGGAGACCTGACCCGACACAGGCCGTGTTTCAATAAAATCTTCCTCAGGGGTTGGCTCACCTTATACTAAAAACACATTATAAATAAAGTGAAATAAAAACAAAAAACAAAAACAAATAAAACAATTAAACATGATTGAACTAATTACATTGTATATAAACATCGTGAAGAACGCGATAACAAAGGTAATAAATAATAAAATCATTAAAGAATAAAACTTAAAACCATAAAATATAAATATTCTTAAACTTATAAATGTGAATAATAGATTAAAAAGTCACACTCAAATACATTAAAAGCCATGAAACATTAATAACTTAATTAAAAGTTAAAATCAAATAGCTCCCTCTTAAAACTAAAATATACATAATAGATGTGTGAACATTAATGACAAACAGAAGTCAATTATATATTGATCATGATGTGAAAGAAATAAACACATAAATAACATTATCTGCACCACATGAATAAAATCTATAGATTGTACAAACTCATCACTATAAAACAGAGAAATAAAAGTGAAAAGCAAAACCTAGGAAAAACCAGCCAGGAGAAATTCAAGGAGGAGGAGGACAAAATAAGGAGCAGAAAATGAGTTTACCTGACCACCTTATTGGGAGCTATATCATTGCATATATTGTATGCACAGGGATTGAACCGCACTTGTAAAACTGCAAAGGGGAGAAAGAGAATATTTAAAATAACAGAACAAAAAGGTCTGAAAGATTTTTTATCAAACGTATGAAGCGTATTAAGCTTAATGAGGGCTATATCAATGCATGTATTGTGTGCACTAGGATTAAAACTACATTTGTAAACTACAAAGGGGAGAAAGAGGAAATGAACAAAACTAAATGGTCTAAAGAATTTGTTATTTTCTTCAAACCTATGAAGTATGTTAAGCTTTAAAAATACCATTATCTCTTAATGCTCCTGTGTATTAGATGGTCCTATAAAAACTTTTTACCCAATGAGACACCGTGATCGTAAAAAAACTTTCATAATTTATGTAAGTTTAAGGGCTTTCTGAAAAACTGTTCATCAGAGACCGCCGTGCTCTCGTGGAACTATCGGATGCTTCAAGGCTTAGCGTCTCAAATGTACGAATCATCTTATACAGAACAAATATTAATTAAAATAAACATCATGCACACTGAGCAGAGTAAAAGGACTAACTTTCACTGTGGCAAGGTCTACTTTGATATAAAAACCCGCACTTGCGGAGTTATTTTAAGACTTTTTTACATTGTGAACCGTGCCAATTCAATATCATCATAAGAAGGAGAATATTATAGCGCTCAAGAGAAGGGGGAAGAAAAAAACTGTGTAAGACTATTCAAAACTGATATACTAAAAGGAAGAGTCCCTTTAAAATTGCTCATAAAATGTAAAAGCACACATTATATTATCCACTTACTTCGTGAGATGGCTATTAAATCGGGAACCTTAAAACCGGCATCGATGGCTCAGCGGCACCGTGCTTTACTAAAAAACGCTAGCGCATGCGTGCAGGCATTAGAACCTCATTCTGGGCGCTGAAATGAATATGTAATTTTGGACAATTTAAACCATAAATAAATAAATAAATCATGCAACCTAAAAGGGACAATGTAGTAAAAAAGGGGGGGGGGGAACACTTTTCATCTTTGAAACATGAATACTGTGACAGGTGCTACTATAATGTGTAAACTCGCATTCGTAGGAACATTTCTTAGGACCTTCTCTGAAATGTGAACCGTGCCTATTCAATACTATAAAAGAATGTAATATAGTGCTCTAAAACAAAAACTAGTGTAAAAGTACTCAAAACTAATATTATAAAAAGGACTCTTTAAATATGCCCATAAAACTATACAAAATATAATATCAACGTACGTAATGAAAAAGCTATTAATTCAAAAACTGATTGTAGGTTATTGAGTAATTCAATTCTTGGGCCTCCCAAGGCCACTGATCACCCATTCTGGTTCCACCACAAAAGTAACAATCTGAAATGCGGAGACTGGAGACCACAGCTCCAGCCAACTCTAAGAACAAATTCTGAGAAGGGTGAGGGATATCAAACCTGTTTATATGCATGGTCTCATAAAAAGTGTTATGTATATGGTACCTTGATGATCGATGGGCTTGGGTATTTAGTCTGATATATACAATGGTCCTTGGATCTGATCCAGAGCCTGCAATGCGTAATCCAAATTTGTACCCTTGTTTCCATGCACTGGGATTCATTATGTGTAGTTCTAATGGGTTACAGGCACCCTTCTTACATTTTTCTGGATTCTTTACATATGGCTTCACTAGAGCAGCCATCCGATTGTCTCTAGTATTCTCTACCATACCAGTTTTCCATGTGGCATAGAACACGCATTCCCACTTTGGGCAATAATAGTCTTGGACTGGTGCTGTGCTATATATATTTGCTAAAACTCGTTTACCTGTGCAGGCCCCCCATCCAGTGGTTCCTTCGAGACACATATACTTATCATCATTAGCATAAGCTTTCTCCCAATTGGCACATTTAGAACGACTATCTCTATTGATGGCATCACAAGCATCAAAATACAAAGTAGCACCTTTTGTGGGATCAGTAAGTGGAGGCGTAGCATTAAGTAAAGCTCCATCTGCATCATCCCATCGTATTTCTAGAGTATAATAGGATGGGTTCTGATGTGGGTTAAAACAAACTTTAGTATTTCCCTTAGTACAAACATTCAGTTCAGTGGTGTTGTATATACACCGACTTACTGTACCAGTGCAGGTATAATAAGAATGATAAAGCAAAGTCTGAGTCACTTTCATTCCAGTCCGAGTAGAAGTAATGCAGGCAGTGCATGGGGGCAAAGCATGAGCAAGTTCAAAGCACCCCAGGCAAGCAACCAAAGCAAAATAGAAACTAAGGGGTATGTTTACTAAAATGCGGTAAACGTGAATAACGCGCGTTGTATGACATTAATGATCGTAAGTGCAGTATAACGCGCGTAATCATGCGCCAATGACCGTTAACGTCATACTACGCGCGTTAACCGTAGTTAACGATCGTAAAGCACCGCGGCGCGTTAAAACAGCGCAGAAGGTGGCGAGTGGGCAGAGAGAAGGGGTCAATGGGCGGAGAGTGGGCATGGAGAGGCTCCCCTCACACTAACGCGCTGAAATTCACAGCACAATTCCAACGCGAATGAAAACCTGCCGTTAAAGGGGAGAGAAACCATTTAGCTGTCAGCAATGTAAAGCACAGGCAGAGAAACCCCAAAAAAGTGATAAGTGTGAAACATGTGCACACAACATAAGAGCACAGAAACACTGAGAATGACCCAAATAAATGGATAAAAACAAGAACCAAGTTGAGCAACAGTGGTATCAATGCGCCCCCACGCCCCTGAGTAAGCCTTATAGCACAGAGAGAAAATGTGGAAGGGACGAAACACCGTCCCCATACAAGGGGAATGGATCCACAGTGAAACAACGCTGTTCACGGTGTCCTCAACCACCAGACAGGGTGCCTATGGCGGGCACATGTCCCGCAACAGCATGGCGTGCATGTTGGAATGGCAACTGGACAGATGCTGGAGAAGGGGATACCGAGGGCCGCAGGCAGCACATGTCAAGGCACCACCAGGGAATGCACCATCTATGTGAGAACATGGTGGCGCAGTGCACAAAAGCACTGTATCCGAAAACAGAAAGTCACAGGTTCAAGTCCCAGCTGTGGCTCCTGCCAACCCACACTGCATATTTTACCCACCATTGCAAAGTTCTAATACAGACGGAACCTTATTTGCAGATGACCAAAACATGCCCATAACACCGACATCCCACCCCACAGAGCACAGACACCATAAACCTACCCAATACCTATAGCAGAGCCCCCCAAATGCAGCCCTGGAGTGCCAAACACCCATTCCATCTCCCCACTGCCTCTGAGCAAGATGCCTGTGGTGCATGTCTATGCGCCACACCCATGGTCTGCAAATGTATCTCATGCCCTGCCATGAGGGACAGCATGAAAACCTGAACAGTGTATGGCACACCAGGACTGGAGTTGGGAAACCCTGGCGTAAAACAGCAGCCAACAGGGGCATCCACACCCACATCCACAGGCCCAACAGCCAAAGCCACCTTTGAGAGTCAGGACATTGTGCTCTGCGTGCATCTCCCAATACTAGCAGCTGCATACCATAGTAATGCCACCATACACGTCGGAATATGGTCCACACCCCACAAAAGGTTGCTATGACCACTGGCAGATAGCAATTCATAGCCTAAGTACAGGTTTTCCCTCAGTGAGCTGCAGCATAGTAACCTCTCTGATGTCTGTGGAGTGTGCTACAGGTTCCTTGTCTGTCAGTGTTTACCAACCTGTGCAGTGACACCTACAGTTGTGCGTACCCTAAGCATATGTGCACTTTGCCCCGGACCACTGTTGTGGGCAGGGCTGTCCAACAACCCCAGAGCTACACAATGCTGGCATAGGTGTGGGGAGTGTGTGCCCCACTATCAAGTGTGCTGTGTCGGCAAACACCCCCCACAGCCCTCAGTGCTAGCACTGTTGCCAGTATAGGCCGGCCAATGTGCATAATGAGGAGCAAGGTACCCTGGGAATAGGCCATAGAGGGTGGCCGACCTGGCTGCATCAGCACAAGGCATAGGGCAATGGCGCAGACACTGTAGTGTCTGGCCACCACTTGCACAAATAGGGTGGCCATAGCATGTCCAGCTGGGAGGTCACACTCACCCTGAATGAGCAGTGACCACTGCAGGGCTAGGTTCCCCCATAGTGTGCTATGGCAGTTCTCACATGTGATATTGATGGGTTCCAATCACTAACCTATCTGTTTGGTGTGTATGCTGACACCCCTGTTCTGGGTGCCTGCATCCCATTCAGGACCATACACCCTGGCTAGCTGATGGATTGTCTGCAGCTAGTATGTATCGTGCTGGACCACCTTGCAGTGTGCAGCGGCTGAAGGTGTGCTGCTGAAGAGTGTCAGAAAATGTTGTGGGGTATCTGGGCATTCCCAAGCCTGTCAACTATTGCCCAATGGATGTGTAGTGCTCAGTCTGTTGCCCAACAGGACTGGGGATGATGGGTCCCCCCTACTACAGCTACCACTGCAGTGAGGTGAACCTGTCCTGCACCATGAGCCCCGGAGGGGGGGGTTGTGTGGTGGTCACCTAAGTCTCCTCCCCCCCGTTCCACCCCCCCCTTCTGCCGGTACTGTTGCCACCAACACCAGATATGCATTACTGCAGGTGTACATGAGCGAGACATGCAGCAGGTCACCGATGTAATGACAGTGCATCTAACGGAACTACAGAGACCACACTGATGGGTACCTGGGGTGTGTCCGTCATGAAAGGTGCTGTGGACCTGTTGCTGGCCACCCCACCTCAAACTCACGGTGGTCACAGTACCCGCACAAGGTGACTGTCTGTGGATACACTGTAGCAGTGCCACACATGGTCTGTTCCCCCTACTATGGCGAGCTGCTGTGGAGTTGCACATGGTCAGGACCACCATCAGCCTGAGGAGATGGGGGGGGGGGAACCCACAACATAGGACCATCTAAACACAGCTGATTTGCATGTGCAGTGCATCATGGGCGTGACTGCTCCAATCCAACCCTGTGAATCCCTGCAGATGGACTGTGTGGTGCAATGAGGTACCTCTGTCCAATACACACAAGCACCCCATAGCCTCCCATAACACCCAGACGTAGAGACAATCAGGGACTCTGTCTGTGCTGTTCTGACCACACACCCTCCACATTCCCTTTAAAAAGAAGGGGCATTACAAATGCGTGAGACATCCCCACCTGGAGGACATATCTGCCCAAAGGAATGTGAATGGACCCTGATGTGAGGTGTGTGCAGCAGAAGATGGTATGAAACATGATGCTGATGCTGAAAAATGTAGCAGAGGTATGAGGAAGCGGGGTTTGTAACGTGCAGATCATGCCCACAGGCTCCCATAGGTAATAGTCCAACACAATCAGAGATAGTAGTACCAATGCTAGGTGCAATATTCACCCAGGGATATGTAAATGTACAGTGCCCAGAACAAAACCAACGCATGTAGTAACGCACGCACACGCCGTAAACACCGCACGTATTCATGCCCGCAGCAACGCACGTAGTTACGCCCGCAGTAACGCACGTATCCAAATGCCGTGACATGCGCATGTAGCTCTGTGCGTGGCTACACCCCCAGCAACGCACGTGGCTACGCCCCCAGCAACGCACGTGGCTACGCAGCACTGACACAGTCGGAACAAATGGCAGCCATGTCCAGGAAGCCAGCATTCAGCCAGGGAGATCTATATCTCCTGACAGAGTTGTTCTGCCTCCGACAGCAGCGGCTCTTTCCGGGCTCATCCAGGAGGCAGAACCTTGGAAGGGTCCGGAGGGCCTGGGAGCGCCTGTCCCATAGATACAACAGGAGCTCTGACTACCCACGTGAGGTAAGTGCATGGGGACAGGCACCCCAAATGATGAGGCTAAACAAAAAACACCCAGTAACCAAAGCACAAAGAAACTATGCATTGCCAGGGAATAGCAGGTGCTGTCACATCTGGCTGGTAGCAAAGTCTGCCACACACCCGAGAAAAAGACCCCCCAGCCCCAAGGGGGTAGCTGCAACCATGGCAGGAGTGCACCACAGACCACATTGGTATGGTATGGGGCGCCTTTGCAGGCCAGGGATGTCCCCCATCCACAGGAAACCCCAGTCCCACCTCTCAGGCCAAGAGGCAAAGAGGGGTCTGCAACATGCCCCTGTCAACCAACACAAGTACAAAATACATCCGCCGATGCTGCAGGCCCCAAATGAGGGCTCCCCTCCCCATCCCTGTCCAATGTCAACTGGTTCTTTGTGTGATCACAAAAGACAAACCACAGCCCTGGGATGCTGCAGGCCTCAAGAGAAGGTTCCCCTCCCCATCCCTGTCCAATTTCAGCTGGGTCTTTGTGTGATCACACAAGACAAACCACAGCTCTAAGATGCTGCAGGCCCCAAATGAGGGCACCCCTCCCCATCCCTGTCCAATGTCAACTGGTTGTTTGTGTGATCACAAAACACAAACCCCAGCCCTGGGATGCTGCAGGCCCCAAGAGAGGGTTCCCTGCACCATCCTGGTGCCTTGGAAACAGGTCCTGTTTGTGATCACAAAACACAAACCACAGCCCTAAGATGTTGCAGGGAGCACTGCAGATGACACCCTCCCACCCCAACAGTGGTTGATTGGCACTGGCAGATGTGTGTAGGTGGCACACAGAGATGTGTTGTGTCATGTACGCTGGGTTGCACACACAGGGCACATGGGGTACAGACCTGAGAGGCATGTGCGTGGGCCACACATGGGGCTGTCCCCTGGAAGAGCATGGGGCATGAGTGTGTCACCCAATAGGGGCAGGCTCGTGTTGTATGAAGAGAGAGAGTTAGCTGCTGAGGCAGGGGACCCCAACGTGTCTCTGTGGTAGCTAAGGTCAATGTTTGGTGTCACCCCTACAGGTGGAGGACCTGCGCAAAAAGGCGAGGGAGCTCAGGGGACGCTACCCAAGATTTGTGGCCAGGGTGCAGCGCGAACGGATGGCGCAGCAGAATGGTGAGTACTGTGACATGGCCCTGTAGGGCACCGAGTGGTGGAACCACAGGACCACTGTGACTGCGGAATATGATGTGTACCCAGGGGATGATATGTGTTACCTCTCCCACAGCTGATGCACGTGCAGCCATTGAGCCAGCGAGGCAGGAGGAACCGGATGTTGCTGCGGCCCGGGAGGAGGCCAATGACAACGTGGGCTTGCAGGGCGGCGGACTAGAAGGGCCACCCGAGGATGGTGATGGAGGGCACGTGGGTGCATCCCCACACCCCAACGAGGGAGAGGAGGGGGACGAGGAGGATGAGGGGCATATGGGAGGGGATGGGGAGGATGTGGATCACATGGAGAGTGATGCGGCGGAGTTGGGGGACCGGGGAAATGAGGGGGGGGGATGTGGGGGACAGGGGAGGGGAGAGGGAGGATGTGGGTGGCAGGGAAAGGGAGGGGGAGGTGGGGGAGGAGGGGGAAGGGGATGTGGAGAGGATGGTGGAGGCAGGGGGGGGAGGGGCTGTACAGCATGGGCGGGGGGGGACAGGTCCCCAATGGCACGCTCCGCCACAGGGCAATGGGTGCACCAGCCACCTGCCCCATGATCATGGCGAAGCACGCCCTTTGGACGTGTGTCTGCCACACATTGCCGCAGGCAGGTCAGCCGTGCATGCAGCCACACAGACACGGGGAGATGTGTGTCTGTGCGGCTGCATGTGCGGTCTGCGCCTGGCTGCAGCTGTGCGTGCCCAGGCACACACCCAGAGGCAGTTCGCCCTAATCCAGGGGCAGGTGCTGGCGACCCTGTCCATAGTGGCTGACCGTCTGTGTGAGCGCGATTAGCGCCTTGTCGGTGCCGCACCCGGTCAGCCACCATCCGACAGGGGTCCCCGGGGTGTGTGGACACACATGGCACACCCGCCCTGTGATGGACCGTGCCATTGCCTCTCCATCATAACGTCCACAGGGATGGGAGTGCCCAATGCTGTGTGGCTAGGAGGCCTAGTTGGACCATGCTGGTCTTTATCTGCCATCATATACTATGTAACAATGTTGGACTATGTGTGTCCCAGTTCAAATGTTGTAAATATGTTTTAAATATAAATATGTTTTAAATGTTCTACGTTTCATATATGAACCTGGTGGTCAGATGTCCCTCATTGCTAGGTGACAGTGCTGTGCGAGTGATGGGTGTGTCAGTGTTCACTCTGAGAGGCGAGGGAGGACGTGGAACAGGTAAGGGCTGCGGTGAGAGCACCTCCACAGACATGTCACAGCTACGTTGCTGAGAGGGTGGGGCAACGAGCAGGGGGGAGAGTGGCGTGCATGAGTGACGTGCGACAGCAGATGTGTACGAAGGTGTGGGGTGCGCAGCACAGAGTGACAATGGGACATATGGCGGGGGAGGGTGGACGGCCTGTGTAGCCTATCCAGCATAACCCCATAGTGTTAGGCGGTGGTGGCAAAGGTAGGACGGCTGAGGTGTATGCGTAGGGGTGGGGTTAGGGTGAGAACACAGAGGGTGCACCTCAGGAGGTGGTGAAGCTGGTGCCTGGGGGGGGGGAGTGAGCGGTGTTGCCAGCTGTGACTGTGTAGGGCCCGGAAACAGCTGGCTAGATGGCAAGCACGTATACCAGCATGCAGGGTGGGAAAGGGGGATGGTACAGGATGGTCCAATGATCCACTGGGAGACGCATGACCACCTTGCTGTATGGTGTGATGGGTGTAATGGCTGGCCCTAGGGGGTGCAAGAGCATACTGTCAGTGGAGTGCATTGGCCCATCGGTGGTGGCACCCACAGGGGTGTGGGGGTCTGGGGGTGGGCACAGCAGAGGGTGGGGACGGGGGCTTAGCGGGATAATGCCCAGAGGAGTGGTACAGTGCGGCGTGGCTTTGGATGGGGTGGAGCGCAGTGTGGATGGTGTGACAGGTGACAGTTAATGGATGTAGCTTATGGAGCCAAATGTGGTATTGGGATGTGCCTGATGGGGGGCAAGGGGGTATAGGTGTATATTGCGGCCACTGGTGCACAGGGTGATGGGTAGGCCTTACCAGGGGGTCACCCTAAGGTGTTGGAAGCTGCAAAGGTGTGCTCAGGGGACCACAGTGGACATGTGTCACGGGTGCGCCAAGGTGGATGGCTGTGGGAGCATGTGAACCGGAGTACGTGACATGTGCAGTGCACATACTGTTTGGGTTTAGCGTGATGGGAGCGGCCAATGTGGCTCCCCATGCAGGACATACAGTGTACCTACACCAACACAGAGACTAATGATGGGTGAGGGCTCAACAGGGTATTGGTCCACGGGGTCTGTGAGCCCCCACGACACAATGCAAGCCACCACGGCATGGGAGTGGTGGTCCAGCAGTGCAGCTTATGTGATTGGCTGCATACCCATGATGGACATGGCTGAGGGGGGGGACAATGGCTGATGACATCAGTGGCACTGTGTCGTGCCCTGGTCACGGGCCAGGGGGTGGGGTGGGGGTGTGTGATTGTCAGGCCCCAAATGAGACAATGAACACATGTCTCCTTCACTGGCCACCTGTGTAGCCCTTTATTTTCCCCTCCCTCTGCCACCCCTTGGTGTTTGTCGCCCCCCTGCTGCAGGTGCTGTTGCTGCTGCAGGTGTATGTGGTGTTGGCTCTGGCTGCTGCAGATGGACAGTGACTGCTCCCCTGCCTGCCGCTATCCGCTCCTGGGCATCAGCCATCCTTTCACATGCCGTGGCCATGCGGTCGACACCAGCAAGGACCCCAGACATGGTCCGCTGCAGGCGGCATGCCAACCGCAGTTGGCGCCGCTGTGCCCGGGCCACCGAACGCAGTACATGCCATATACCTGTGGGGAGAGGCCATAGTGCAATGTGAGACAGGGTAAAAAGCAACACCTGTTCGGAGGCATATCAACCATAGCACATTAGGACACTCACCCTCTGCATCTCTATGGGCTGCTGCAGAGTGCGCCTGCATCTCCCCGATGACATCTGCCACAGCAGCCAGTGCCTCATTCCGGTGTCGCTCTGCCTCATCCGCAGGCCCGTCCCCAGTGCCTGCAGTGGTGGGTGTTGTGTCCCCGTCTGCAGTTCGTGGGACCTGCATGTCCCCATCCCCCAGGGGTGCAGCCTGCTTCTCTGCTCCCACATGGGCCACCTCAGACACAGTGTCCACTGGGCTGGATGGTCCCGCGGCTGACTCGCCCTGTGCCTCCTCCTGTGCGTCGATGGCGCTGACATCACCTGGGTGCCACAAGGTTACATTGGTCAGATGGGGGTCTGGCTGCCTCCCCACCCCATCACATACCCCCTCAGGCATCTGTGGGTTGTTGATCCGCGTGTGTCTGGCCCATGGCTCTAGTGGCAGCCCACTATGTTTGTGCACTCCCCATGCAAGTATCCCCTGTGCCCTGCTTCCCCAGGCCCCCCACACCCCTGGGTGCTGCCGCACACCCCATGCATGGCCATCACCACCCTCATCCTGCCACCACCCAGCCTGTCCTAAGCAGGTGCAGTGTGCCTTCCGGTTGGCCATCTCCCTACCCGTGTGGCCCTACTGCCCCTGCCAGCCCTGCACTGTGAGCCATGCAACATGTCGGCACCCTCTGCTGTCACTGTGGGCCTGCCACCCCTGCACAGTCTCCCATTCACTTACTTTTGCCGCCCACTGCCACCCATAGACAGGCCCCCCACCGTGGCTCTTGAATGGATGCTGCCTCTGTGTCTCAGTTGCCCCCCAATTCCCAAACAGCCACATACTGCCCCCCCCCCTCTGTTGTGGCGCACACCATGTGTCTGTGCTATATCCCACAGTTGGTCCGCACTCCCCCCTTACCTGCTTGTGGGTGCGCTGTGTCCAATGCAGCGGGTAGGCCATGTACATATATTGGTCCAAGTCTCTCGGCCAGGCGACGTTCAAGGTCTGAGAGGTTTGCCACCTGAGCTGGGTCCCCTCCAGTGCCTTGGGCCCCTCGTTTCTCCCTCACAAACTCAGTCCGTATGTTTCTTTTGATGTCACAATAGCGTTTTCGCAAGTTCTCAATGTCGCGGTGGGGTCCCCCTGCTGCTGCCACTGCTGCCTGGACCTCAGACCATGCCCTGGTGCGAGTGGCTATTGTGAGGGTTGAGCTCTGGCGCCCAAACAAAAGGTCATATCTCTCCAAGATGTTTGCCAGGAGGAGATCATTTTCCTGCTGGCTGAAGCGTATGGCCCTCCGCCGTATCTCTGCTGGGACTGGGACCCTGGGCTGCCTTGGTCTCCCAGCTGCACTTGCATGTGCACTTGGTGCTTGCTCAACCCCAGATGGCCCTGGCACCTCATCTTCGCCAGATGTGGTTTGTGCTGATGGGTGGGTGGGCTGGTCCACTGCATGCTCCTGCTCCTCTGCCTCCCTGCGCTCCATACTGTCGCGTATGGTTGTGCTCGGGGGTTTGCCATACACAGCCAATCATACATATAGGTTTTCATGGGGCGTGGGTCGCGGGGCGTTGGCTATGCGCACAGCCACGTGCACAACCACGTGCGCCACGAGGCACATTCCGACGCGTGGTGCTACGCGCAGGAAGTGACATCATATGTGTTTGTGTAGGCAGCAGGTGCCATTTCATGGATCCATCTTACAAGTGCCTTTATAACAGTTTCGTTGTGTGTACTGCTGGCCCACATATTCCCACGTTTGATATATTGCTATGTTTATCTGCACCTTAGTAGTAGCGCTGGACGCTGTAGCACTACGTGACGCGTACGTGACATCACTCAGACGTTGCACGCTTCGTTACGCGCGTTACAACGCCTCTTCCGTTCCGTGCTCGTGGGCACGTTCATTGTATGTCACTCCTATATTGGCATCTGGGTGTGGTTTCTAGTGTGATACGCAGTTTCTTTACACCCTGATACATCTCAGGGACTCACGTAGATGATTGTGAAACGTAGATGATTGGCCGCGGATGCATTATGGGAACGCGCGACACAGCGCGCGGTGCCATTTCAAACAGGTAAGTTTTATGTTTGCTGTATTCTGGATCTTTCTATTCCACCAGGTGTGTGGTGATCATGTGATGTCCATCCCCACCCCGACCACTATTTCTAACCCAGCTATCCTCCAACCTGTGTCTATCATGGCTCAGACTGCGCATGCAGGTGGTGCAGTGGTTGCATTGGTCGAACTGGCTGGGCTGCTTTTTCCGGAGGAGGGAGATGTTTTTCCTGGGGCTGCGGCCCTGGGCATGGGTGCAATGCCACTGCAACTCAGGCCTGCAGCTGTGGGGGCTGCACAGGCGGGTGTGGGTGACCAATGGCGCCGTAGGCGTGCTGAAGCACAACTCCGCCTGGAACGTCTCTACAGGCCCAGGGCCTTTCTCCAGGACCTGAGAGAGGGCCAGGTAATATCCCTCTACCGGCTGGACAGAGGAGCCATTAGGGAGCTCTATCAGGAACTCAGATCTGACCTTGAGCCCCTGACTGCCCGGTCACATGCTATACCGGGTATGACCAAGCTCCTGGCTGCCCTACATTTCTTTGCCTCTGGCTGTTTCCAATCCTCGGTGGCAGCAGTGGGTGGGATGAGTAGGCCGACCTTCTCCCGCTGTCTCCACCAGGTACTGCGTGCCATGGTCAGCCGGGTTTGGAATTACATTGCAATTCCCAACGGGAGGCAACATTGGGCGGCCCTGGCACAGGCATTCCATAGGATTGCTGGGATACCACACGTGATGGGCGCTATAGATTGCACACATGTTGCCCTTGTCCTGCCACGCGACAGGGAGGTTGTGTACCGCAACCACAAACACTTCCATTCCCTCAATGTGCAGGTTGTTTGTGATGCAAGTATGCGTATCCTGAATGTGGCCCCGTGGTTTCCAGGGTCTGCCCATGACTCCTATATCCTGCAGAACTCGGCAGTGTTTGGCCAGTTTGAGGCTGGTCAATATGAGGACTACGTCCTGCTGGGTGGGTATTCAACGTGTATGACATGCACCTACTGTAGGTGGTTGTCTATACACCATTGTCACCATTGTCCACTGCATGCCTGACATTGCGGTGTTATTTCTGGGTGCAGACTATTGGGTGTGGCACACTACCTCATGCCGTGTCACTGGTGTTTCGGTCACAGACATATGTGCAATGACACCCATCTCTCTGTCTACCATGTGTTTGTTTGCTCTCACATGTGTGTCCCAGCGGCCATGTGGTGTCGCCTTTTCCGAGGCCTTGCCCTTTTTTATTCTGAGTTACTGTGTCCAGGGGCACCCGTGCTGCATATGATGTGTCCCCTCCATGCCTGTGAGCTACACCTGCAACTTGCCCATGGCCTCCACATCTGGGCACGGGCATACTGCACTGGCAGTTGTACACATGTCTCCCAGTGGGGTCAGTCACTTGGGCAGCCCATATGTTGCATGGTTGTACGTGTGCCATCCTGTGGGGGGGGATGGGGTCACAGACGCATCCTCGTGGTGGTCATTCTGTATGCGCGACCTTCTCTCTCTGGCCATGCTGGGGGCTACACGTGAAATGTGCTGTGGGCGCTTCAGCTATGACACATGTCTGCTGCATGTCTGGGCACCTTCTTCGGTGTCCCCTGCCACCACCGCCTGTTGCTTCCCCCACCCCACCCCCGCAATGTATCCCAGTGGCCTATGCTGTGTGTGCACCAGATCAGGCCAGCCACCTACTTGCACACCTGTGCATCCCTGCACCCCCGGGTATGCTTTGCCACTGTCGGACATCTTGGCTCACAGCTCCCACCACTGCTCTCTTTTGGCACAGTTTTGGCACATGTCCTGTGACACGGTTACATGGGTGTGCACTGCCCCTATCGGCATGTCATGGTCATTTGCCTCTGGCCTCGACAGCCTCTGATGCACTACCACTGTGTGCACTGCTTTTGCCTCATATCTGTGTGCACGGCCTCTCGGCTGTCCAGTTCTGTATTGCTACGTCTGTCATTCCATTGGTGCCTCAGCACGCATGTACTTTGCACCATTGTTTTCTGCAGGTGATGCAGGATATGGGTGTCGCACCTGGCTGCTTACCCCTGTGCGTCTCCCTTGGCCAGGTGCAGAGATACGGTACAATGAGGCCCATGCCTCCAGTCGCTCAGTGATTGAGCGCACCTTTGGCGTTCTCAAAAGTCGCTTCAGGTGTCTGGATAGGACTGGCGGGGCCTTACAGTACGGACCGCTGACTGTGGCAAAGATCATCATAGCCTGTTGCATCCTCCACAACATTGCTCTCAGGCACAATGTTCCAGTCGATATTAATGAGGATCTCGGGGTGGATCCTGTGTGCCCTCCTGCACCTGGCCATGGTGACACACGTGCGGGGATGGCAGCCAGGCAACATCTGATCGAGGAGCTCTTTTCCTGTAAGTTATGGGTGTGCTGGGGACGTGTCTCTGGGTTAGCCATGTGTTAGCTGGTGTACGGATTGTGCAGCACTGCCATCTCATGTCTCCATATCTCTGTCATGTTCTTGGCTCCACAGGATGAGCTTCTGTGTTCCGGGCCCACACAGATTGGCTGACTATGCTGCCCGAAGCTGTGCTGCATGTGGGGAGTGTGTGTTCATATATGCACCATTCCTGTTGACTCGGGTGAGTTGGCAGATAGTGAGGATTGCATTGCTGTTGTCACGGTTAGACACATATATGTTGTTTTCTCTCCACTGCTCCTATGGTGATGCACATGTCTTTGGACCACTGCTCCATCACCCTTAGCTTCCATCTGTCACACATGTGGCCATTACCTGTTCACATCTTGGGAGTCTTCATGGTGTATCTTAGACACATATTGTGAGGCTGTGTGTGTACTCGGGCACAGGACATTGTATTGTTGGAGGGTATGTTGAACAGCCACTGCCATTGAGTCATTTGACAGATTTGTGCCACTCATGCATGTACTGTGATGTGTGTCTCCATTTGTTGTTCAGTGTTGGGGGTCCTGCCATCTGAACCTTCTGGCATGCGTACCTTGTCACACAGTGTATGTTACTGTTTCTGATTGACCTATCTACATGACCGGTCATTCTGCGCTACCCTGCCTATCTGTGTTGTAGGGATGTGTTTGGCCACCTCTCCAATTATGTTCCCTCATCCCTCTGTTACCTTCTGCTTGTGGGTTAATGTACATTGTGCACATGTGTCATATATTTTTCTCAGATGTGTCACAGTTTTGCTGGTGGTCCAATGTACATCAACATTGTGTTTCCGCAAAACACAATGCACCGTGGACATGTTCCACTCACAGCTACCCATGCAGACGTGGTGATGTCCGCCGTCCATTGGTGTCTGCATCCACTATTGGGGCTCTTTGTGCACTTGCCTGACACGGACATTCCCAGTCAGGCCACTGGTATACCTTTCAGGTGGGCCTCACCTTCCATCCTCTGGGAAATACACCACATGCTGATGCTGCATTTGGCCTATTGCTATCAGGATGTCCTTCGTTGTTATCTCTGTGTGCCACCACTGCTGCACATGCTCTGGACCCTTGGGGTGTATGCGTGTCATGTGCATTTACATGAACATATTGGGATGGTGTCCTGGTCTTCAGGGACATCTCCTGCAGTGGTCCATGTGCACTGTGCTCAGTGTTGTGGCCATGTCATGTGGTGCTATCTATGCATTCTGGGTGTTGCTGTTTTTATGTGTGTGTCTCCTTTCTGTCCTCCAGGGGTTGTGGGTGGGTGTGCCATTCCCTTACCTGATATCTGCATCTTTTCACACAGGACACTGACAACAATGTTGACACATGTGCTCCACTGCATCTGGTGATCCCGTCATCCATATGTGCTTGGCCATAGCACCCATATGAGCGTGTTCCTGGATGTTGGTGACACAGGGAGATAGTCCTCTGCACTTTGGACACAGGCCTTTTTCTCTTACTCATTGCTGGCCTATTGTTACTGTTCCTGCGGTGACTTGCCTGCCATTGCTGCCATGACCTGTTTGGGTGTTTCGTTTTTTGCAGTAGGGGGGTGATGAGCTGTACATGGGTTGGTGATTTTTGAACCGTCACTGTTGGCATGGCATGTGGCCTTGTCACTCTGCATGCTTTCACCAGAGTCTTTTGTTTGCTGGGGATGGTGTCTGCTGTGCATACAGTGAGTGCATACACTGTGCGGACATGTCATGGTGAGACCCTCCACCTCACATATTACTGTCTGTTTGCAAAGTCTGCTGAGTTAGGGCTTTGGATTTTGGGTGGCACCAGCGGGGGGTGGTCAGGGTGTGTAGGCTCCACGGGCAGAAACAGGTGGGTGGCGTCGCAACGTGGGTTGGGTGTGTCCTTGCGACGTTGGCTGCCACACAGGCCCCATGTCGTTCTTCACGTCGTATGGTGCACCGGAATGCAGAATATGCTTTCTGCTTGGGTCTGGTGATTGACTGTTGGGGACAGATGTTTGCACCTTCGTTGTTTTGGATATTTGGGGGTTTGGTCACCCCATTTCATTGCCACTCGTGTGCTTGACGTTTTGGGTGACACCTGGCAGTTGTCTTTTCCTTCCTTGTTTGCTGCTTACTTGGCCATATGATGTGTGCAGCCCCATCACATCTCCGCTCACCCATCCATGGTTGAGCTGTTCATGTCCGTGTGGCATGTATGCTGCCCCTGTGCCACATTGTCTGGACTAATTGTAGTTCTCCTCCTGGAGTGGTGCATGTGCTGGCCTACCTGTGTATTGGTGCTGCTGATGTTGGTTGGCCTGGGCCTCATCCCTGATCTTGTTGGTCATTAACATGCTCCTCTTTCAGTCCATTGCCCTTTCCACAGCCCATCCACATGGCCCTCCATTGGCATAACCCCTTCCACCCCTCATGTGTCACTCCCCTGATCAGTTGCATGTTGTTTACACTGCATTATATTTCCTGGTGTGTGTGTGTGTGTGGACCTGTTCATATGTGTCTTCCATCCCACCTGTGAACTGTGTTGTTGGCTGTGGACCCCTCCTCCACATGTGTACTGCATCTTGGCTACGCTCTGTGGTTCCATCGCCTGACACGCAGCTGTGGTTTTGGATGTTGACATGCTGTGATCCTGTCTGCATCCATTTCTGTGTGCCTCAGGGTGTTGTTGTGTTCATTTTTTTTCTGTAGTGCTTTCCATCCTAGTGGTCATAGCTTTGCACTCTCTCTGTTCCCCTGTTTTTATGCCTTTCCTGCACTGGTACCTGTGGTCGCTGTAACACTCATTTCTTGGCTTCTATGTCCTGGCCGCTCATATTATCCTAATCACATTTGCTGTCCATCCTTTGGTCCATCTATCTGCATCATTGTGGTGTGAGATGTCCTGTATGTTGCTGTGGACTGTTGCCCCGTATCCTACCCTGCTACCCTTGTCTGCATAGCATCTCTTTTTGCTTGGTGGACCCATGCCTGTTCTGCATTTTAGACTCACTCCTCTGGCCACCTCACCCTCCACTGGGGGACACATATTCTCCTCACCTGCCACACACTGTTTTTCCGGTACTCCAGGGTGCCAACACCCTTTGCTGTGATGCTGTTGCCACCGCCATGTTTGTCTGCGCTGTTGCCAGACCACGTGTGATGCTGTCAGGGATGAGGGTCCGTTAACTCCCTACTCGCCCTCCTGTTCATTGTCTTTACTGTGGGTTCTAGGTGGTGTTTGTACTACATCTGTCTCTGTTCCATGCAGGTCCTGCAGGCCCTCCAGGAACACCTTGCAGCCCCTAGGGCACACTGACCTTGGCAAACATACCATTTTTGGAGCACCGTGCCATATTGTTCTATGGGCCACGGTTCCATCAGCACTCTCCTATCCCTATGTACCTCATATTGCACTTAGCTTTGGACACCTGTCTTGACACCGTACTGGTACACCTTTTCAGGCTTCTTCTTGGGCACACTGTTGGGCTACTGTCTTTTGCTGCTCTATGGCAGTGGCACACATATTCATTTCTCCCTTCCGGGCCAGGTGCTGTGGGGGTGCCTACCCCCTCCTATGGTCATCTCGGGACTGCTGCTGTGCATGTGCAGTGCACCATGGGTACTGTTGCATACACCCATATCCTTAGCACCCCAGCAGGCACCTTGGGTGAAGACATGGCGCCCCTCGGTGCACAGTCAGGGGGTTGTGGTTCAGGTGTTACGGACATCTGCATTTTCTTGCGCACACTAACCATAGTATGTTTGTTTTTGCTTTTGCTTTTGCCAGTGACATTCAGTTTTGGAAAGGGGTCTGTGATGTTATTGGGCCTTATATATTTGGTAATGATCATGGCCTTGGTCTTGATTGTGTTTGCCATATGCCCTTGTTTGCTGAGACCTTGCTTTGTTTCCTTGTCAGGCATCCCTTGTATGTACATAGTGCAACTTCTGTGGTTCTGGTGTGGGTGTTTGGGTCATTTGACAGTTCTGCTCCAGTAGCTGGCCACCTCATTATTGGGACTGTGTTATTTGCACTAGCAATATGAGCAAATAGTTACTTCTATGCCTGGGGGGCCCCTAGGTCATGGGTTTCAGCACACAGTGGATCATTTGGCGCCCCTTGGGGGGCATTTTGTTATCTTGCTTTACATTGGTGCTGACAGCAGCAACACCCTCACACTGCAGACTCCTCACAGTGACTCATCAGGGACCCTATAACATGCCCTATGGGGCGCTTTGTGACACGCCCTATAGGGTGCTCTGGCAGACAGTGCACATTAGCCTTTGCCCTCTGGTGTGGCTTTTAGGGTGCCCTATATGACACCTTCGGGTTATATCCCTGTGAGTGGGTGTTTGCCAGCAGAACTTGTTGGACGTACAAAACAGACTACCTATAACATTACTGATCTAGTGTGGGGGTCATGACGCACACTCATCCACAAATACGCCCACCTGGCAGGGACACATTCACTTAGTACAGGGTCCATAGTTGTGCCAAACAAAGCATGTCCTGGTGGTGTTTGCTGCTGGCTTACAATGGCAGGACAATTGGGTTGTCCCCTGCCTTGTTTCAAGCACAGTTTGACGTTGTCTTTCCTTTATTAAATGAATTGTGTATATATTTGACTTTGTACGTTTCACACACCTGGTTCTAGCTGCAGATTCACACTGTTTTCTACCTTTGGGGGCTGAGGCTCTCTTGATTAAACGGCCATTCCCAACGAAGGGAGGTGGGCATTTTTTCCCACCTCTCAGGTTGTTTGTGTCTGACAAAAATATGGGGTTATCTATGGTTTAAACAGAGTGGTGACTGGTTCTACATATGAGTGACTACTGTTTGTGGAGGGTACTGTTGCAGGCAGCTTTGGTCCTTGGGCACACAGGGGGAATTGAACTCACAGACCTTGCACCACCTGACAGTGTCTTACCCATTGTGCTACGGATCAGGCTGCCTTAAAGGACACCTTTTCTAGCTTCTTATGGGGCACCCTGTTGGGATACTGTCTGTTGCTACTTTGTGACAGTGACGCACACAGTCATTTCACCTTACCATACCAGGGGGCTATGTGGGTACGTACCCCTTCTTGTGTTCATCTCTGGACTGCTGGTCTGCATGTGCAGTGCACCATGGGTATGCCTGCATTGGTACAGATCCTAGCCAACACAGCAGGCAGTTAGGGTGGTGTCCTGCTGCCCTTCAGTAGCCAGCCAGAGGGTTGTTAGCAGCTATGGGGCTGCAGGCCAGTGGTTCCTTCATTGCCTGTGGGGCCAGTAGTCATGGGTTCAGACCCACAGTGGACTCCTTTTATAGGGCTGTCTGCTGCATTATATATTTTTAATACACATGACTGCTACCAGCGACAGCCCCTCAGTGTAATATAACCTTACTGAGCCTCATAGGGCGCACCATGTGTCACCTTATCTGGCTCCCTTTACGTTCCCTTATAGGATGTTCTATGGGGGACATTTTGATGTGCCTCAGCGGACAGTCCACTTTATAATGTAGCCTATGGTGTGCGTTATGGGGTGCCTTCTGCGGCACCTTCTGGTACGCCACTGTGTGGGGGTGTTTGCTGGCAACCCTACAAAACAAACAAATGCTCCCTCACTCACTATATAATGTACAGGATGCTGTGTCAGCCAACCTTATGCATCTGGCACCCTGGGGACTCGAACCCATTATGCCTGTATCAGCAGTTACTGCAGTAACCATTGTGCTACAGCTCTGTATTGGTGATGTATGTCTGGGTGGCTTCTTATGCTTAACGCGCGGTGACGCGCCAAGGCGCCCTGTAACGCTCGTTAGTTTTTGGAACGCACGTTAGGTGTTACGATGTCCCGCCCATTTCCTTATTTGGGGGTTTTGATTATTACCGCGGCTCCTAATGCGAACTGCACTAATGCGGTTTAGTAAACATACCCCTAAGATGCATGTTGATTGTAGTTCTTCTGGATCTCTGCTGGAAAATCTTGACCTCGACATCCTCTTCTTCTTGACACAATGCTGACCCGTTTGCTAATGCAGCAATTCAACGGGTGTCTATGTTGATTGAAGATCCTCAAATGTCCCGCTGTGATGCCAACTTACCAATTATAGTTGGCCTGACGAAAGTTTATGGAAGCACAATTATTCGATGAAGAAAACAAATGTCTTTGCTGTATGAGAAACAGCAATCCTCTTCGAAAGACTTGTCTACTGTAGGACACTGTAGTTCATGAGTGTCCCCAATGAGTTCTAGGTTGCTGGCTGCCTCCGTAGGGTAAGACGCAAAGGGATGTCAGGGTGTGGCTCTGCTGTCCACTGGTCCTGATCTGGAACTGCTGCTGGCTTGACTCTGCTATGATGAATCCAGGAATCGATTTCTGCTACCTTTACTGCAGTTGGGGTAGACAGGATGACGGTGTATGGCCCCTTCCAATGCGGTTCCAGCGGTGTCTTCTTCCAATCTTTGATACACACAGAGGTACCCGGCTTGTAGGGATTCAAGGGTTCCATCAAATTGATAGGCAACTGGTCCTGTATCCACGTATGAAGAGTCTGCAGAACAGAACTAAGAGCTAGAAGTTCTTGTCTGGTTATTTCTGAACCAATCTGTGGCAAACTACCTTTAACACCCTGCACTATTGGTGGAGGTTTGCCATACACAACTTCAAAAGGGGAAAATCCTGATGATTTCACAGGAGCTGAGCGTATTCTAAGTAATGCTATTGGGAGAACCTGGGGCCACTTTAGGTGGGTCTCCTGACATAGCTTGGACATCTGAGATTTTAAAGTTCTATTCATTCGCTCAACTTTTCCTGAACTTTGGGGTCTATATGCAGTGTGTAGCTTCCATTGTATCTGTAAGGCACTTGCTAACTGCTGGGTAATCTGAGATACAAATGAGGGCCCATTGTCTGACCCTATTACTGCTGGAATTCCGAATCTGGGGATAATTTCTCTTAACAAAACTTTAGTAACTTCTCGGGCTTTTTCAGTCCTGGTGGGGAAGGCTTCCACCCACCCAGAGAAGGTACAGACTAAGACTAACAAATAGCGGTATCCATTGGCTTTTGGCATTTCAGTAAAGTCTACTTGCAGGTTGTGCATGGGGGTTACACCTCCTGACTGAACTCGTGGTGGGGGTGTGGGACCCTGTTTGGCATTGTTCTTGGCACAAATTAGACACTGGCGGGCTACTGAGGCTGACAGGGCTCCCAATAAAGCGATACAAAAATATGGTTTAAGTGCTTTCTCCATAGCACTCTTCCCATAATGTGTGGCTTGATGAAAGGCCTTGACAAAGGCTGGTCCCAATGATTCAGGGATCACTATTCGTCCTGGGGGTTGACTGCCCTCGTGTGGTGGCAGCTCAATCCATCCATCTTTCAGTACTCCCCCTTCTTCATTACAGTAGTACTCCAATTCTTTGGTGGTATATCATGGTGTCCATAAATTAAGGGGTACTGGAAACAATGCTGCTTGTATTGGCATGGCTTGTGGTGAAATTTGGCCTGTCATGGCTGCTTTACGTGCTGAAGCATCAGCAAATCTGTTTCCTTGGGCAACTTCTCCTTTCCCTGCTTGGTGTCCTCGACAGTGTATGACGGCCACACGTGTCGGGGCCCATACTCTGTCTAGTAACATCAATATTTCTGGGCCGTATTTGATTGATTTGCCTCCCGACGTAATGAGCCCTCGTTCTTTGTAGAGAGCTCCATGTGCATGCAAAGTGGTGAAGGCATATTTTGAGTCCGTGTATATGTTCAGCAGAAGTCCCGCAACCAATACTAGTGCTCTGGTGAGTGCTGTCAATTCTGCTTTCTGGGCTGATGTGCCTGATGCAAGAGCTGATGATTCAATGACTTTCTCCCGGGTGACTACTGCATACCCGGCACAGCGTCGTCCATTAATGATGAGGCTGCTTCCATCCACGAAATAGGTCTGATCAGGATTTTCTAGGGGCACGTCTGTCAGATCAGGTCGACTTGAGAATACTGTATCCATGACTTCTATACAGTCATGTTCTGGAAGGTCTTCGCTGACTGGTATCAGTGTGGCTGGGTTCAAGGCATGGCTCACCTCTAGTTGTATTTGTGGATTTTCACATAGCATGCTTTGGTATTTCAGCATTCGAGAATTGGTGAGCCAATGATTTGCTTTTTGTTCCATAAGGGCAAGTACCGCATGTGGTACTGTGACGCGTAGATTCTGTCCTAAGGTGAGTTTGTCTGCTCCATTCACTAACAATGCTGTAGCTGCAACTGCTCTCAAACATGGTGGCCATCCTTTGGCCACAGTGTCCAATTGTTTCGATAGGTATGCTACTGGTCGCTCCCAATGTCCTAATTTCTGAGTCAACATGCCTAGAGCGTTCCCGTGCATCTCATGCACAAATAGGTGGAAGGGCTTGTGAACATCTGGCAGCCCGAGTGCTGGTGACAACATCAATTCTTCCTTCAGGGTCTTGAAAGCTGTGTCTTGTTCAGGTCCCCACTCTAGTGGCGACTTTTCTTCTCCCTTGGTGGCTTCATATAGTGGTTTAGCAATCTGAGCAAAGTTAGGTATCCATATCCGGCAGTACCCTGCTGCTCCCAGAAAGGCTCTAACTTGCTTCCTGGTAGTTGTGGTTGGGATACTGCACACGGCTTCTTTCCTTTCTCGTCCTAATTGTCGGCTTCCTTTTGTCAGGCGAAAGCCCAAATATTTTACTTCTTTTTGGCATAGCTGTGCTTTTGCTCTGGAAACTTTATATCCAGTTTCATCCAATAGTTGCAAGAGGTCAGTAGTGTCTTGTATACATTCACTTTCCGATGTGGCAGCTACCAGTAGGTCATCTACATATTGGAGGAGTACTCTTCTTTCAGGGGCCACTGGGTAGCTTGAAAGATCCTGGTTTAGTGCAGCACTGAAAATGGTGGGTGAATTCTTGAATCCTTGGGGCAATCGTGTCCAAGTGAGCTGGCCCCGTCTCCCTGAGACAGGGTCCTGCCATTCAAAGGCAAACAGCAATTGGCTAATTGGGGCTAATCTTATGTAAAAGAACGCATCTTTCAAGTCCAAAACAGTGAAGTGAGTAGCTTCAGTAGGGATCAGTCCTAAGAGTGTGTAAGGATTTGGCACAACTGGATGTATGGTCTCAACTGCTTCATTTACTCTCCTTAGGTCTTGCACTGGGCGGTAGTCACCTGTCCCAGGCTTCTTTACTGGCAAGAGAGGAGTGTTCCATGGTGACTGACAAACTTTAAGTAGGCCATACTCCAGTAGTCTCAGCAAGTGGCGATGGATGCCTTCAATTGCTGCTCTTGGAAGTGGGTATTGCTTGACATGTTCTGGTTCTGCACTAGGCTTGAGATTCACAATTACTGGAGCTATATGTTTGGCCAGGCCTGGTGGATTGCCCTCTGCCCAAACTCCAGGAGGGGCATCAATGCTTTTCAGAGTAGGTTCAAAATAGGTATCTTGGATTGGCTCGGTACTATAATATCTCCATTCTTCTTCTCGAGGAACAGTAAGCACCATCAGTCCAGCAGGTTTTGAATTTACTGTCATTTGCATTTCTCCTTTCTCAGTAAAGGATATTTGGGCCTGTAGCTTGGCTAGCATATCTCATCCCAGTAATGGCACTGGGCACTCAGGCATGTAAAGGAATTGGTGCATTATTTGTTGTCCTCCTAAATTTCATATGCGGTTTTTGAAGAAAAGGCTTTGTGGCTTTAGCACCAGTCGCTCCCACAATGGTGACTGCTCTTGTAGAAAAAGGGGCTATTTGTTTATCTACTACAGAATGTTCTGCTCTAGTATCAACCATAAAGTCCATGAATTGATCTCCTATTTGTATACTGACCATAGGCTCCTGGAGACCTAAAGCGAATTCGGAGCCCGGTCTGTCCTAATCTGCTTCATCTAAATCGGAGGCCGTTGCTGCTGCAACTCCCTGTATGGCCTCCGCCCGTTCTCGTTGAAAATATTCTCAATTGGTTCCTCTGCGGTTCTGGGGTCGGCCTCTCTCTCTTTCCCTCCAAGGGGCGTGTGCCCCGTCATCCTGAGAGGCCTCTTCGAGTCGCGGGCATGCACGTCTCCAATGTCCTTCTTCCCTGCAATAAGCGCATTGGTTCGCGCCTAACGGGGGCCGGTCATCTCCTCGTCCCCGCCCTCTTCCTCTGCTCCTTCGACTAGGGACACCTCCCCTTCTCTGTTCCACTATGGCCGCAGCCAAAAAATCTGCTTACTTCTTCATCCTTCGATCCCTTTCTTTCTGTCTTTCATTATCACGATTCACAAACACTTTATGAGCGACTTCCAGTAACTGTGTTGCATTCATGCCTGCAAACCCTTCTAATTTCTGTAGCTTACGTCTAATATCTGGTTGTGACTGGTTTACAAAAGCAGCATTCACCATGCATAGGCTTCCTGGTGCATCTGGGTCATAGGGAGTGTACATCCTGTACGCTTCAGACAATCTTTCATAGAATACTGCTGGGCTTTCGTCTATGCCCTGATTAACTTCGGTCACTTTAGAGAGATTCATTGCTTTCTGACCCCCCTTTCGCAGACCTTGCATAAGGCCTTGGCGAAACCGTGATAGAGCTCTGGATCCTCTATCAGTATTTGGATCCCACTGGGGGTCTTCATTAGGGAATTCTCTTTTAGCTGCTTCGCGATTATCTATTCCTGCTCCGTCCCTTCCCTCTGCCAGGGGATTGTCTGCTAGCCAGTCAATAGCTGCTCGCTTAATTCGTGTCCGCTCCTCAGTAGTGAATAAAGTAGACAGGAGCTGACGGCAATCTGACCAAGTGGGTTGGTGAGTTTCCATAATAGTATGCATCAATTCTGTTAACTCTTGGGGCTTATCAGTGTAGGAAGCATAATGCAATTTCCAGTTCAGCAAATCAGTAGTGGAGAAATGCACATACACTAGACTTAGGGGTCCTGCTACTATCTGGTCATTCTCATCTCGCACGGGCATTCCCGGGACTTGCCGTAGTGGCATCAGTTTCTTGACAGAAGCTTTCTGTGGCTTAATAGAAACTTTCTTGGTAGGGGCTTTCTGTCTCACAGTGCGCTTAGTCTGAGGCGCTTTGCTTGTTACAGATGAGCTTGCACTGACAGTTGATTTTACGCTATCAGTCTCGCCCTGAGAGGACACTTCCTCTTCTTCTTGCTCTGACTCATCCTTCTCTTCAGTCTCAGGTGAGCCAGTATCCTCGTTAAGAGGGGGATCATCTATCTGCCCTTCCAGGTCTGGGTCTGGATCTGGGGATGGGTCCCGCTGTCGCTGCGGTGCTGCCGCAGGACGCGGAGGTACTTTCACTGGGTGCTGGGCTCGGGGCTGTCTAGTTACCGCTTCCGGGGACTCAGGATCTACCAGAACAGGTTTCTGACTAGGTTTCTCAACTGTCCCTGTCTTCTGGGTCTGGTCTGTTAATGCTAACATTATTCTGCACTGTTCTTCATAACAGCGCTGTGCCCAAGGGGACGGAGTCTCACAAATATTTAACCAAGAATCTATATAGGGGTACTGATCAAGGTGCGCTGCTCGCACCTTCTGATGAACTGATCGAACAATTCCTATGCTAAATGTTCCATCTCGGGGCCACATGGGGTCTATGATGGGCCACTCCCTAGTACACAAAAGCTGTAATCGTGAGGCAGTCATTTTTACTCCATAATCTCCTGACTATCCTTTATTAAAATACTTGATCATACATTCTAACGGAGTGTGCCTAGTAGATCCCGCCCCTCCCATATCGATGTGTGCGCGCAACAACAAACAGAAGGGAAAAGGAGGTCGGACCGTGGGTAAGGGGTCCTCACGGTCCTAGAAACATTTAAGGGAAACAAATAACAAGACAAGACGACGGTCGCTTCCTCCTTTTTACGACCTGGACGCGGTCGCCCGGCCAGGAAATGCGTTACTCAGGAGTCCGCCTTCACTTGGTCCGTGCTGCCAGACCTCTCATTCACACTTCATTCACACAATCATGCTAGCAACGTATCCCAAAAACAGCCCAATCCTGTCTCTGCTGACTAGGCTATATCAAATTCCAAAATCAAAATCAAAAAGACGATAGTTTCACCCCGCGCATACTCATGCGGGGTTAGTCGGACCGTCTTGAGAGGTGATCAAGCTCTCTTACCAAATACCAAATTCCAAAGTTTCAAAATTCAAACAGCAGTTCTGCTCTGACTCATCTGTCTAGACATACCAATTCAAAACTATACTCACCGGATCCGGTTCCCGTTCCAAAGCAAGCGCATGAGTTGGACCTCGGACTCCCCTCACGGGTTCGAGGTGTTGGTTCCGTCCGGGTCCGGCACCCGCCGAGGCCTGGCCCAACTCCCTCCGATGCAACTGGACCGGTGGCGCCTGGGAGCTGAGCCCACGTCGGGAGGGCACGATCCCGGCAGGACCAAACCTGTAGAGGCAGGACCAAACCTGTATTGCCCTGTATACCCTCTATTAACCACACTTCCCGGCCAACGCACCAAGAATATGTAGCAGCAGAGCGCAAACAAACCAATAATACCAGGAGTCTGTTCAGAAGGTCCAAATCATTTATTTGTGCACAAGACTCAAGCAGAATCACATTCAAAATGGCTGAGCAATTGTTTCTAGCAAAACAACAACTTTTATACTGTTCTTGTCCATTCTAGGTATAGGCAAACTTCTCATTGGTCCCGGTAACCCCTTTCACCCCCTCTATTGGTCCCGGTACCAATACGTAGCTCCAATGACGACCTTGGTCTGGGCTCAGCACCTGCTTACCCCCCTTTCAGTCCTCATTACAATGGTCATTTCTTAGGCTCTCGTTACATTTTACCTCCAAGGTCACTGTCTAACTAAAACATGTGGGAAAGCAGGGCACTGTAACTTTTCTTTCAGCAGAGTTAATTAATTCCATAGAAGCTTCACTCTCTTATCAATACCAATTAAAACTTGTTTTTCTACATTCTCTAAGTTTCGATTCTGCTTAGCTATACTTAATTGTGCTCATTTAAGTTTCGATTCTATGGTAGCAGCATTTAGGGGAGTGTGTAATTCCTTTGGGCCTCTCCACAGGCTTCATTTACAGGTCAAGCTGTTTAGGCCTCTCTGCTTATTTCAGACACTATGGATCATAGGCCTTCGCCTACCACACCACAGGATGTCATGTTAGTCTCTGCATCACCTGCCACCATGTGGGAAGGCAGTGCCTGGAGGTAAATGTTGGGGGGTGGAGGGAACTATCACATACATGTTTTGAATGTGCCCCTGGTAGCCTATGTTCACATTCACAGAAGCTATGAGGGCTACTCAGTGTCTGCATGTTTTACATCAGAGGCCCTGCATGACAGCCTCACCTGCTTTCATAGATATCTAGTGTGACGGCCACAAGGACATTGTTAGAGTACAAAGAGGCTGGGAATGTTGGTGTATGTGTAGTCAGCAAATGTACCAACATCTAACCCCATGTCCAACCTGCCATGCTTCCACGTGCTCTTGGTGAGGGGGGAACTGCGTCAGAAGCATGGGAAAACGCATGTGCTGCACTAGCCATTTTTGCAGTGTCCATGGCCAAGGACATGACATAATATGGGAGTACGAGCATGGCACTATGATCAACGATCACAGCCAAGAGCTATGTAGGGGGATACAGTATTTGGGTATGTGACAGATGTAAGCCATTGTGGGCCAACATCCACTTGCAGCTTGTCTCTGGCTCACTTTCCAGTGCACTTTGCATTGCATTAACTGTCCCCAAGTTCAAAATAAAAGGGTACACAAATAAAAAGCAGATGATTCTGGGCATTGCCTAAAACAGAGGAGTTTGCACAAGATGGATATGAGTAAGAGATTAGGTAAATAGCTGAGTCATCTTACCACAGGTCTGGCACGAGCATGGCCTGGGTGCACACATCTGTTCATGCTGAGAGGATACTCTCACTCTGATCGATCTGTGGCCATGTCATGGCTATGTATACACATATGTTATAGTAGTTCAAGCTGTAGTGCCATGGGTACTATTTCTTTATTTCAGTCTAGTTGCTAGCTAGGCTGCTAGATGTCCATGCTGTTTGTACAAAGCTGATGTCTTCATAGTGTCTATGTGTACATGCAGTGGGTGATGACTAAAAGACGGGGCATAGATGGTTTGTGAGTGACTGACACAGCCCAGTGTTGTTCAACATTGGCAGGCTGATTAGATTTCTAGAAAAAGAGACTACAGCTTTTCTGGGGCTAACAGAAACCTGCTACTGACTATGTTTTTAGCAGACCCTGCTGGTCAGTGTCAGTGCCCTCCCCTCCTGCCTAGACAACACTCACTGCATTCCGGTTCCTACAAAACAGCTGCCCCAAACTTAGAAAATGGCATAAAATATTACAGAAAAATCTCTGACCAGCAAGCATGAGACACAAGGACCAGATAGGACATACTAGTCCCACATGCCATAGCATTAGACAACATACACAATACCTACAGCATTCTAATAATAAAATAAATCTGTCCCCAAACCTGGAAAAATTATTTAGTACAGTGCTTGCTCTGGGGACCAAGTAATGTGTGCCCTTCCTCACATTTAGGGTGGCTGATGAAAAAGGTCATTTGTATATGTGGCAGCTGTTATGTGCAGGAAGCACACAATGTCCCTGCACATTACAGAGCTGATGTGATGGATTGCTGCATTCTCAAAAGGAGCAAACGTTGCATATAGCTGCTCAAATTATGAGGTGCATCTTGGGAAATGAAGGGGTAACCAATACCAGCACACATAGGGGTATATTTACTAATCCGCAGTAACATTTCCAGCAGTAAGGGCAGCGTTAAAGTGCTGAAGCCATATAAGGCAGTGGGTGGGTGGGGGGCATGCTGGCATTAGGGTGCCTTGGGCCCTTTAACATGAGCTAACAGGACCAAGTGCGGTAAGGTGAAATGCACCTTAAGTTAAGGCTCCATAAGTTAGGGAGCCTTACGTTAGGGCACCTCAAAAGCCCTAACTCAAAGTTAAGGTGCCTTAACTCAAGGTGCCCAAGGGCGTTAAGGTGGTTTAAGGTGACAAGCATGCACCTTGAGACACGGAAACAGCAGTAACCTAAATGCTGGTTAGAGCACCAAGGAATGTCAATTGTGACAACGCACCGCCTAGCCTGAGGCGTAAGCAGGCCAAGGGGATGTGAGCCACACAGTGGGGTGAGTTTAAAAGAGTCCTTGTTAGTGCTGAAGCCTTCCTACTGTAGTTGTGGAGTGAGTGACGACAGCCAAGGTTGGGTTTCCAAAGTAAGTAATGCTTTATTCATGCATAAGGTATTTGCACAAAGTATAGCAAAGGACACCGTACAGGACTTACTCCCCCGCCACAGAAGTATAATGGTAACCTTCTGTACCAAATAAAAGTTCAAGTGTTTATACAGCTTCTCCTGATACTTCTCAGGGACACATAAAATATTTACAAGCTTTTATCCTTCTTCCAGCTTCATTACTACAACAGGGCTTTAATCTTCTAGTATTGCTTTCTCAGTACCTACTGGTAATAAAGAATCTTTCTCCTGTTGTACTTCTTTCTAGTGTCAAACAGCTTCCCATAGAAATGGCAATCTCCACAATGCTGGCTTATTAATGACTGCCTTCTTGTGTAGGAGCAGTTTCTCTCTATTGCCTTCTATTCACAGCTGTACCACATGAAGCTTTGATTCATTCCATTCACTAGAACGCTGCTATCTCTCATGCAAGTTCTAGAACATTGGCTTAAGGCTTCACAGCACTCAATCATCAATTAGGAATACTTATGGTTCTTCACTCTAACATGCAAATTCCACATTCCATTTCTGACTCACTGGAACTAGATAATGGAGCCCCCAATTCCATTGCTTCCTCTTGGTTCTCAAAGGGTTCCCTTAGCTCTCTGCACGAATGCTGCCAATTATCCTCTTGCTGGCAAGCAGGTGTGTGCTCCTCTGAACTAGAGCTTAGGTCACGCTGTTTATACCATGGAAATGTTTGTAGCTTTCTAACAGGGACTTTTCTATAGTCCCTCCTCCTTCTATTAACTTTAGGTATATATTCAGGGTCTGGTTTACCCCTGCCTCTTTTAGCAAACAGTCTATTGTCAGTTCCTATAGACTGACTTCTCTCAAAGCTATTTACTTTATAAGGCTTAGAAGAGTTTGCTCTGACCTGGTTTTTGCAGCGTCTGCCTCTGGGGAACTCCCCTGACTCTAAGTCAGTATTCCAGGCTTCTGAATCCAGCTCTGGGTCACCTCCAGGGTTTTCTCTCTCATGGAGTTGAGGTCTGCCTGTGTCTCTTCCCGGACCACTTGCAGGAACTCTCCCTTCCCTGGTTCTCTCCTTAGTTCCTCTGGGCTCAGCCTTTCTGCTTGCACTGCTCTGTAACCAGTTCCTCTTCTCCAGGCCTTGCTCCTCGAGGGCTTGCTGCTCCAGTGCTTGCTCCTCGAGCCCCTTCTCTCTACTAACTGCTGCTTCCTGGTTATGAGTGCAGAGTGGCCCAATCCGGTCTGACTCCTCCCACCTCCCTGATTGGCTATGTCTGTGGGTTAGCCTAGAGCTAGGGTGTGGTTCTTTCCCTGCTCTTCTCTGCAGAGAAAGTTTGTGCACAGGAAACTTAACCCCTTCCTGTCCTGCCTCTCCAAGCATCTGAGGTGACAGAAAGTGATTTAAACCCATTTTCTCCTGTTTCTGGGGCTCTGCCTTGTCACATAACCCCCCATTTAAGATATTCCGGGCTGGTTGAATAAATGCAGAACAGCACGGAATCTTACTCTGGTGATCAGGACTAGCAGTTGTATCCTCTCTTATAGCTAACTGAGCTAAAGCTACGCGGTCATGCCATAACCGCAAAACATTCACGTGGAAATTCTGTTGTTTCCCTCCTCTAGTTTCTACGGTATATGTGGCGGGTCCTACCTGTTTGATGACCCGGCAGGGTCCTCTCCAGGTACTTTCAAATTTCGGACGATGGCCCGGCACCATTACAATGACCTTTTCACCGACCTCTAATCGTCGAGGTCGCGTGCGTCGGTCATAATACTTCTTTTGCCTAGCTTGGCTGGCTACCATATTGTCATCCCCTATCTGGGACGTGCGTTGTAACCGGCCCCTTAAATCTTTTAAAAACTGGGGTACCTCCACCTCCTCTCTAGCAGGCTCTACCCATTGATCCCGTAGAATGTCTAACACACCTCGGGGCGCCCGCCCATACAACAGCTCGTATGGGGATACCCCCAAGGAAGCTTGTTTCCGCTCGCGACAGGCATAAAGTATAAAGGGGAGCATCATGTCCCATTCAGCCACCTCCCCCTCCAGGCTTTTTCTTAACATCCTTTTAATGGTCTGGTTTTGCCGTTCCACCAGACCATTGGTCTGGGGATGGTAGGCCGCCGTCTTAACGTGCTTAATGCCAAAGGCATCCCAGACCTGGGCAAGATAATGAGACAGGAAATTCGTACCCCTGTCCGTGAGAATTTCTCGCGGGAACCCTATCTCGCAAAACAGTTTCAGTAATTCCAGGGCAATAGTGCGTGCTGACGTGTTCCTTAAGGGAACTGCCCAGGGGAAACGCGTGGCATGGTCCACGATAACTAAAATATATTGAAACCCCCTGGGAGTCCGAATTAAAGGACCTACCATGTCCATTGCCAAACGCTCTATAGGTCTAGAGATACGCGGTACTGGTATCAGCGGTACTTTCCCCGGTAGCCGAGGCGTAACTTTCTGACATGAGGGACAGGCCTCGCAGAACTTCGCGGTCTCACGAAAGACCCCGGGCCAATAAAAACGACCCAAAATTTGGTCTAAGGTACCTTGGGCCCCTTTGTGCCCCCCCAAAGGATGATCGTGAGCTAAACGTAAAACCAAATTTTTAAACGTATTAGGCACCACTAACTGCCTCCGGGTATGGTCCGAACTGGGGTCCAAGCTTTCTCTATACAGCACGTTCCCTTCCACATAAAAACGCGGCAACGATCCCCCTCCCTTATTTGCATTATCAAAAGCATGGGTCAGGGCTGGATCTTGCCTTTGCTCCTCCGGAAAAGAAGGAAATTTTGCTACTAACTCGGCCGAAGCCCATGGTAGCTCCTGCCCTGTCGCTAGCTTGTTTCTATTCAAGGCCCGGCCTTGCTTTTCTTTACGTTTCTCCCCCTTCTGGGGTTTTACCCGCTCTCTAGAGGGCGTCACCAAACCGCTATGGGAGGGTAAGTCTGCCAGGGAATCCTTAGCGGGGACCTGGTTCTTCACCCTAGCTTTGCTTTGGGCTCGTGTGGATACTAGACCTAACTTCCATCCTTCCTCGCTATCAGCAGCAGCAGCTAAGCCTTTAGCTAGGCCCTTTCGAAATTGCGGCCAATCCCTGCCTAATACAATAGGATGGGGCAACCTTGGTACCACCGCTACTGGGATGTCCTTACTTAAACCCATTCCCTTTACTGTTACTATGCACCTTGGGTGTGCTGTGGCAGCCCCATGCACGCATTGAATCTTAATTTTATCCTCAGGGTGCTCTTTATCACTCCCGCTCTGAGGTCCTATCTCCTTCCATAGGCTTTCCGAGACCATAGACTGGTCTGTGCCTGAATCTAACAAGGCTTCAACCGGGATATTATTTACTGTGACCATCAGCAAGAATCCCTCCCCAACCTCCTTGGACTGGGTGGTGATTAGTGCTAGCCTAGTGCTACAATTCCTCCTGAGGTGTCCCTTTTGACCACAGGCAAAACACTTTCGCTCATTCATACCAGGGCTAAACAAAGGCCTAGATGAAGACTCACCCATCTGTACTCCTCCCTTCATTCCTCGTTCCCTCAAGACTGTACTTTCTGGAACCTCTTTCCTCCTCTGACCTAAGGCCTGCGCCTCTAGGAACCGGTCAGCAAGGGCAACGGCGTCCTTAGTATTGTGACCGTCTTGGAGGATTAGGAAGGACTGTACTTCCCGGGGTAGTGCTTCTAAGAATTGTTCAAGTATAATATCATCTATTACTGTGTCTATGCTCTTACCTTGTGGAGATAGCCATTTGTATGCCAAAGCCTTTATCCTATGGCATAAGGCCTGTGGTGTCTCGCCTGGGGTTAACCTGCACCCTCTTAAAAGTCGGCGATACACCACGGGTGTTAGGCCTAATCTGTCTCGTATTGCTTCAACGACAGCTCCATAATCGTTGGCTAGAGCACTGGGCATTTCCTTGTAGGCCGTGAGAGCCTCTCCCGTGAGGGATGGAGCCAATCGGATAACCCAGTGTTCTTTGGGCCATCCGCTCATGGTTGCTATGCGCTCAAACACTTCGAGGTGGTCATCAATATTAGCGTCCTTAGACCACTGGCCTAATGATAACATTCCCTGTCCAAGCATTCCAAGTCCTGTGGCAGTTCCTAGCGAACTGGTCACATTTTGTAGAGTCTCCGACGTCCGCTTCTGCTCTTTCATCCAGGATCCTAGCATGTCCAACACCGGCTGCTGCTGGGCACGTATCATCGCCGCCATCCTCTCTTGGGTCTGCACCGATCTTGCCTCCTGCTCCAGGAATCTCTCCGCAACCCAATTCATCAAAGCTTTGGGATCCATTTCGATGTACCTGTAGGGAATAGAAAAAGAAACACCAAGTGCGGCACCACCACAAAAGCACCTTCCTTTGCTCCCAGATTAGCTCTGCCAGATTACCACCCCCTTGTAGCAGTGTCCTAAGATGACCCTCTTAGCTACGGGTTACCTGCTACAAGTGGAGTATCTCGCTTGTCAGCAGTGTGGTATCCTTTAATAACAGGAACTCTGGTCCACCTCAGCTGAAACTTGTAATCTGCAGCACTGGTAAGCTCTTCAGGTATCTAGGTGAAAAAACTCCTTTTTTTTTTTTTTCAAAGTGTCCACTCTTCAGAACTTTACTGGTATCTGTAGTTTATCACTTCTTCTGTGCAAGGCAGCATTTTTTTTTATAATCCTGCCAACTACGCCAAAACTCCACCCCCCTACTATGTGACAACGCACCGCCTAGCCTGAGGCGTAAGCAGGCCAAGGGGATGTGAGCCACACAGTGGGGTGAGTTTAAAAGAGTCCTTGTTAGTGCTGAAGCCTTCCTACTGTAGTTGTGGAGTGAGTGACGACAGCCAAGGTTGGGTTTCCAAAGTAAGTAATGCTTTATTCATGCATAAGGTATTTGCACAAAGTATAGCAAAGGACACCGTACAGGACTTACTCCCCCGCCACAGAAGTATAATGGTAACCTTCTGTACCAAATAAAAGTTCAAGTGTTTATACAGCTTCTCCTGATACTTCTCAGGGACACATAAAATATTTACAAGCTTTTATCCTTCTTCCAGCTTCATTACTACAACAGGGCTTTAATCTTCTAGTATTGCTTTCTCAGTACCTACTGGTAATAAAGAATCTTTCTCCTGTTGTACTTCTTTCTAGTGTCAAACAGCTTCCCATAGAAATGGCAATCTCCACAATGCTGGCTTATTAATGACTGCCTTCTTGTGTAGGAGCAGTTTCTCTCTATTGCCTTCTATTCACAGCTGTACCACATGAAGCTTTGATTCATTCCATTCACTAGAACGCTGCTATCTCTCATGCAAGTTCTAGAACATTGGCTTAAGGCTTCACAGCACTCAATCATCAATTAGGAATACTTATGGTTCTTCACTCTAACATGCAAATTCCACATTCCATTTCTGACTCACTGGAACTAGATAATGGAGCCCCCAATTCCATTGCTTCCTCTTGGTTCTCAAAGGGTTCCCTTAGCTCTCTGCACGAATGCTGCCAATTATCCTCTTGCTGGCAAGCAGGTGTGTGCTCCTCTGAACTAGAGCTTAGGTCACGCTGTTTATACCATGGAAATGTTTGTAGCTTTCTAACAGGGACTTTTCTATAGTCCCTCCTCCTTCTATTAACTTTAGGTATATATTCAGGGTCTGGTTTACCCCTGCCTCTTTTAGCAAACAGTCTATTGTCAGTTCCTATAGACTGACTTCTCTCAAAGCTATTTACTTTATAAGGCTTAGAAGAGTTTGCTCTGACCTGGTTTTTGCAGCGTCTGCCTCTGGGGAACTCCCCTGACTCTAAGTCAGTATTCCAGGCTTCTGAATCCAGCTCTGGGTCACCTCCAGGGTTTTCTCTCTCATGGAGTTGAGGTCTGCCTGTGTCTCTTCCCGGACCACTTGCAGGAACTCTCCCTTCCCTGGTTCTCTCCTTAGTTCCTCTGGGCTCAGCCTTTCTGCTTGCACTGCTCTGTAACCAGTTCCTCTTCTCCAGGCCTTGCTCCTCGAGGGCTTGCTGCTCCAGTGCTTGCTCCTCGAGCCCCTTCTCTCTACTAACTGCTGCTTCCTGGTTATGAGTGCAGAGTGGCCCAATCCGGTCTGACTCCTCCCACCTCCCTGATTGGCTATGTCTGTGGGTTAGCCTAGAGCTAGGGTGTGGTTCTTTCCCTGCTCTTCTCTGCAGAGAAAGTTTGTGCACAGGAAACTTAACCCCTTCCTGTCCTGCCTCTCCAAGCATCTGAGGTGACAGAAAGTGATTTAAACCCATTTTCTCCTGTTTCTGGGGCTCTGCCTTGTCACACAATGTAAAGGTGATAGAAGAAAGAACAGGTGGGAATTGATGGACCTGCCATATCAGTGGGCACCCTAAGTGGCAGTCAGTAAATTGGATGAGCATGTGAGAGGCAGCTATAACAATGCACAGGAAGGTGGAGGTGGAGGAGAAGGAGGAGGAGGGGGAGGTGGAGGAGGAGAAGGAGTGGAGGTGGAGGAGGAGGAGGTGCAGGAGGAGGAGGTGGTGGTGATGGAGGAGGAGGAGGAGGTGGTGGTGGTGGTGGTGGTGGAAGAGGTTGCGGTGGAGGAGGAGGAGGTGGTGGAAGAGGAGGAGGAGGAGGTGGTGGAGGAGGGGAGGAGGAGGAGGTGGAGGGGAGGGGAGAGGAAGGGTGGGGTGGAGGGAGGGAGGGGAGGGGAGGGGGAGGGGAGAGGAGAGGAGAGGGGAGGGGAGAAGAGGGGGAGGAAGGGGAGGGGAGGGGAGGAGAGGGAGGGTAGAGTGGGATGGGATGGGGGCAGAGGCATACATGGACAGCCACTCATCCCCCCAACATCCATCAGCCTCTCCAGGGACCCCATTACCACCTGTCAATGTTATGTCTCTTCAACCTGGGGAAGAGATGGTTGAGGGGTGTTGTCAGAGGATGGAAAGATACCCCTATGATGAGAGGCTAAAATGTTAGGGCTCTTCAATCCTGAAAAGAGACGGCTGAGGGAAGATAAGATAGAGGTCTATAAATTAATGAATGGAATGGAATGGGTAAATATAGATCAATTGTTTACACCAGAGCTACTCAAATCCGGTCCTGGAGGTCCGCAACCCTGCAGGTTTTTGGGATATCCCTAATGAATATGCATGAGATATATATACATTAGAGATATCCTGCTAACCTAACTGGTTTGTGGCCCTCCAGGGCTGGATTTGGAGACCCCTGCCTTACACCTCTGTCATTTAAGATTGTGAGTGGGCAAGGTACAGATGTCCTAGACATCAAAATGGTAGATAGAATGTGTCACATTCCTCTTCGATTCTCACTACCACCAAAAAGTTGTCTAATAGACAATATTTTGGTGGTGGTGAAAAGTGAGGAGGAATGTAACAAATTATATGTAACCTTTTTGATGTCTTGGACCTCCAGGACCGGATTTGAGTAGCTCTGGTTTACCCCATCAAAATGTAGAAAGACTAGGGGACAGTGTAACCCATATAAGACTAATAAGAAAAAATATTCTTATCCTCAACATGTAATCAAACTCTGGAATTCGTTACTAGAGGATGTAGTAAAAGCTGTTAGTGTAGCTGGGGTTAGAAAAGGATTGGACAAGTTCCTGAAGAAATGGTCCATAAACCATTATTAAAGGGGATCAGATGGTGGATGGATTTTCTTCTCTCTGTAGAAAATCAAAAGATTGAGAAGAAAAGATTGATTAAAAGCTCGTGAACCTTGAGAGTGACTCTCACTTGAGCACAACATGGGAGGCTCCACTAGACCCCAGTCTTTTCAGCAGCCATAGGAGGAGGGATAATTGGTTCAGCTCCATGAGCTTAACATGATAAGAGCTTGTTGAGCAGTCAGAAATTGGAAGGATTTGGAAGGAAATAGAAGAATGCAGCAGCCTCACACATCTTCAATGCCCCCTCCCTCCTCCCTTCTGCTGTCTCCCGAAGACTGCAGAAACTCTCAGAGGGAACAGCCTGCCAGCCACCCTAAGCACAGTGCTCCAAAGCCAGCTCCAAAGCCTGGGGTTCTCATAGGGTGAGTACCAAGACTTGACCTCTCATCATTGTCCTTGTTGGGGGCTCCCGATTCCATCTGCCTGAGACGCAATTCAGGTGGACCATTGGCATGGTGTTGGGGTTTCCTGCCATTTTATGCATCTGTTGATAGCGGTTTTGCCTATTGTGAGCCTGGCAAACAAGCGGTCCTAGTGTGCGTTCCATCCAAGTGGCTTCAATGTATGTTCCTATCCTAGCACCTGTAGTGCATGTTGCAATAAAAGCACAGTTAAAGTGCAATCATTTGGGCTGTGACATGGGTTCAATCCCTCAGAGGTCTCATCTTATAAGGTTGTTGGAGGCAATCCCTTTTCCTGCCTGTAACACTCAGACACATCTCTAAATCTGTGCTGCCAGCAAAAACACCCTCACCTCAGTGCCGTAACCTAAGGTGCCCTGTCCGCCAAGGCACCTTATAATGTGCTCTATAGGGTGCCATATACAGCGCCTTGGCTGACAAGGCACTTTATAATGTGCCCTATAGGGCGCTTTATAGGGCGTCTTATACAACGCCCTGTCTGACAAGGCACTTTATAATATGCCCTATAGGTTATGGCACTGAGGTGAGGGTGTTTTTGGCTGGCAACACAGATTGTAGAGATGTGTCTAACTGTTACAGGAATTAAAAGGAAATGCCTCATTAAATAACACCACTGAGGGATCAAACTCATGACCTCTACCTCATCAGTCATTGTATTAACCAGTGGGTTACACCTCTATAGCTTTTATTACAGCACTGGTTGGCTACAGAAAGACTGTAGGTCACCGCACAAACTGTCTGCTGTGGTTAACGGGATAGGTTAAACCCACCTGTACCCATGATGCACTGCACATGCAGAACAGCAGTCTACCTCTGATCACAGGATGGAGTATGCGTCTCCACAGCACCTCAGCCTGGTAGGGGGAACTGACCATGTGTCTTACTGGCACAGAGTAGCTACAGACCGTGACATTGTGGGTGGGTCGCTACAGACCGTGACTGTGGGTGGGTCGCCCAGCACCAGGTCCGCAGTACCCGGGTTGGCTGAGATAGCCTTTGCTGCAGGTCCCCATCAGTGCCAGTGCGTGGCAGGTATTCCTTGCAGACACACCTAGAATAATCCTGTGTCCATCTGCATTCCACAGTCACTTCTAGCCCTTGTGGACCATGATTCACCCAGAATAGTGCATATCCAGTGTGGTTGCCATGGTCACATGTTGTAAGTGCAGGGATGTGTCTGGACTGACATGTGGATTATGTAGCACCACTTATCATACTCTCTGGGTGAAGGTGATGGACAGGATCTACCCCAACAGAACCACACTCTATATCTTTGCAATGGAGGCAGTAGAGGGACATGATTAAGGGCTGTGAGACCAGCAACCCCAGTCCAGTTGGTGAAAGGACACCATCCATGGCAGGTGATACAGAACTGTACTTAACACATAGGACACTGGCAGTAGGCCTGGCAAAGCTCAGCTGCCCCCCACCACAATCTGACATTCACCAGCAGAGGGCACAGTCAGTCTGCACCCTGCAAGGTATTGACACCATACATACGCTAACTACAGACAATCTGCTAGCCAGTACATGTTCCCAGAGGAGCTATGGGTTCCAAGATGTGGGATGTAAGCACAAACACCAAGCAGGTATGTCAGTGATTAGGCCCCAAAAAAGAAAACTCACAGATATCACTGGAGAGAAACAGTGTAGAGTACTATGTGGGAACCTAGAGATGCCATGGTCACTGCTCAGTCAGAGTGAGAGTGACCTCCCAGCATGACATGCTGTGGCCATCCTGTCCATGCAGGTGGTGGTCGGCCACTACAATATCCCAGCCATTGCCCTATGCCCTGTGCAGATGCATCCTGCTCAGACCGCCCTGTCTGGCCCATACCCACAATACCTTGCTCCTCATTGTGCACATTGTCAGGCTAACACTGGAAACTGTGCAAGCATTGTGAGCTCTGTAATGTGTAGGCAGCCTGTGATAAGGAAGCTTATCATAGCTCAGGTAGGAGCTATAGAAACGATGATGTGACTCTGAACAAGCAACCTGTCAGTTCTGGTAGAAGCAAGAAAACAGAGTTTTCACATAAAAGACTACCAGTCCAAGAATGCACCAGGTTTCCAGCAGCCATGAGGGAGGCTGAAGTGAGGAAATGTGTGTGCAATTAAGAGAGCTATGAGGTAATCCCTAAGCACTCATCTCAAAGGGCAGGGCCTGATTCAAGACAGCTGCACTGTGTTAGGGAGCAGCACACATTAGGACAGAATAAGAATAGAGCTTATTCTTCAGATAACAGTTACTACAAGCTCCAGCCTAGCTTCAGAGAGGGTTACAAGAACAGCTTCAGAAAGAGATACAGAGACAGCAACGGCTACAAGCTCAAGCACCAGTATCATCTGGAGAAACAGAAGCCAAGCCAAGCGGATAGAGAAAGAAGGAAACTCTCTGGAAGGAAGAGAAGAAAGCCCATTGGAAGGTCTGGGAGATTCCAAGGCAGTACCCATACTGGGAGGTATTCCAAATGCCAGCAGAGTCCATTGGACTGGATTCAGCCAGAGGAATGGATTGGCAGAGATAGGAATCACCAGTGGCTACCTGGAAGAGAGAAGACTGCATGTGGAAGGGACCTTCAGACCAAGGCCAGAAGGTATGTGAGAGAAGATCCAGTGTCCAGGGATCAAGATTGGAAGGCTGGACATCAGAATTGGATTACATATTGGCCAGGCTATACAGAGAGAAATAATGATAGCAGGAGAGGCTCAGGTATGAACACTGATCCAGACCCTATCTATAATAGAGAATGGCAGCAAGGGAATAAGCATTCTCATGATAGTGCCTTAATGAAAGACTCATCTGTGCCAATGTATGATATTGACCCTATGATTGTTGATGAAGGGGGAGATACAGCAGATGAAACTATTTATATGGACTATTCTCTATCTAAATGCTAGCTTTCTGTGAGCAAACACATCAGCCATCACAAAGAAACCTAACTTTGTTCTTTATTTCCACTGCAAACAGCTCTTAAAGCAGGATTTGGGCTCACACAGTAGCAGCCAGCCAGCTAAAGGCTTTCAGCTGGTCCATTGATAGTAATTAGGGCTGCACCTGATTGTGTGTGTGAGCAAGGGAGAATCACTGCTGAGATCGGCGTGGAAAATAAGCAGAAGTTAACCTAACCAGCAAAGTTTATTCTTTACTTTGTGCCTTTGTATTTGGTAATTATTTGCTAAGAAAACATTAGCTAATTGCCTGACAAGGTGAAGGTTGTTTCTGGTTTACTTTGTGACTTTTTGTTATCCATTTTAAACACTGCAAGCAAGTAACCTCATTTATAGTGCTATCAAGCATACATGTGCTGGGTGAATTAAACCCCATCAATAAAAGAAGTATTTTATTGATCTTACCACTTGGTTTCACAACTCAAATTATTGTCATCAGCTGCGTTTGGGAGTGAATGAACTACAATACCCACAATACCTTGCAAGAATCATATGAATATATGCATCGTCAAGATTGTGTAAGTTCTCACCCTAGGCAGCCGTCTGACAAGCCACAAAACACTGGATAGACATACACACACTCCCACACCTATTTCAGCATTGTGCAAATATAGAGGTGGTTGGCAGCCCTGGCCGCCACACTAGTGCTGGGCACAATGCAGACATTGCTAAGGTACTCAATACTGTTAGGGTCACTCTCCGGAGTGGTAAACACTGTCAGAAAACAAACAGAAAGGAAACACACTCCATATATATCAGAAAGGTTGCTATGATGAATCTCTGTTAACAAATTGTGCTTAATTTAGGATTTGTTATCTGAAATTAATCATAGCAACCTTTTGATATATATGGAGCGTGTTTCCATGTTTATGACAGCATTGCTAAGGTATGCAGGTGCTAGTCGTGGTAGCTGCTGCTCCGTGCAGGGCCCAACAGCCTGACTCTCCATGAGGCTTTGGATAGTGGAGTCTGTGGGTGTGGATGTTTGTGCCCCTGTTGGACGATGCTCTAGGGCAGAGGTTCCCAACTCCGGTCCTGGGGGGCCAAACACCATTCAGGTTTTCAGGCTGTCCTAATGAATATGCATGAGATACATTTGCATACAATGGGGGCAGTGCATACAAATGCATTTCATGCATATTTATTAGGGACAGCATGAAAACCTGAATGGTGTTTGGCCCTCCAGGACTGCAGTTGGGAAACTCTGCTCTAGGGAGTGCACATGTTTATGTTATATGTGCTCTGTAGGGTAAAATATGGGAAGATAGTCTGCAGGAGCCACAGCTGGGACTTGAACCTGTGACCTTCTGCACCTGAATACACTGGCTGCGTGTACTGCACCAAACCATTGCCACAAAGGCAGGTTATTCCCTGGGGATACCATGACTGTTCTTCAGACAGACCTTGTCTATTGCACTGTACGCAACCCACCTTTGCCTTGGTCTGCTGTGGGCAGATGCCACTGCCCCCTCCACCACCAGCAGCCCTCCCCCATCATGCTGACATGCCCTTATGCCGGTGGTGCTAGTGGTGCGCAGTCCCAGGCCATCCAGTGTGCCAGTAGGCAACTGCCTATGGTGTGGGGTCTGGGGTAGGGGTGCCTACGTAGACATCCACGTGTCTTCCCGGCACCGCCTGCCATTTTTATCTGCCCTTTGGGGTACCTGCTGAGTACTGTCCCCTGGATGGGACACTATAGCACACACACTCATGGGCATGTTTGACGTTGGTCAGTTGCTGTCTTGCTTATTTTCCGTTTCTGCGTTCCTATGTGCAACCTAGGCATCTGCCTAGTCCACCCTGTGCCCCAGCTGCCCCACTGCATGTCCCACCTGCAGCCCCCTGTACCGCATTTGCAGCATCACCATAGTGCCCTTTCATACTTGGGCTCTATGCTGTTGCTGCACATATAGCACTACTATCACTTTTCTTGGTCTTCCTGCCTTTGCTGTACATTGCTGACTGAAATGGTTTCTCTCTCCTGCAATTGTGCCTCTAATGAGAGGTTTTCACTCGCAGTAATTTTTTGACTCTTCATTCCACAGCGTTAGTGTAACAGGAGCCTCTCCCCGCCCACTCCCCGCCCATTGACCTCTTATCTCCGCCCTCTCTCCACCCTCTGCGTCCCTTAATGCTGCCGGTGACGTTATCACGCAATAAGTAACGTTATCACACGATAATGTTACTTTATCGCGCGATAACATCACTTATTGCCATTTGTCTTCTTCCAGGAAACATTGTTTTACCTGTGGCAAGTGAGGTGCCTCATCTCCAAATTCTGGACTCTACCTTTCTTGCATGGCAGCTTCTGAGTCATCCTTGGAGAGCCTGTTTCTCCTCTCTCAGCCAGGGGATGCAGTTTGTCCGGTCTTGCCTGCCTCAGGGCAGAAGGTGACAGATGGCACCATGGGTAAGGATATCTAGTCTGCTAGAGTCTGGCGATCATACTGTGAGATGCTCCTTGTTCTCCAGAAGGTCTGCAGTGACTATGCCCCCTGGTACTGGGGGGGGGGGTCATTTCCGAGAGTAGAGATTCTGAACCCCTGATTGTCCTCTCTGGAATTATTTTCCTTTTTGCAGCAGGTCTAGTCCTTCTAGCATGGACATTCAGACCCTGAAGCCTCTGGGTTCCTTAGGATGCAGTCTCATGAGGAGCAGGCTGACAGTGGAAGCCCTGTTTGATTGCCTTTGGCTAAGCACCTCTGGTGAGGGGCACCCGCTGGAGATGGAGAACAACGGATCTGAAATTTTGACTGTGATTTGGATTCAGATGGCTCGGTATTGGGCTCTGATGTGGATGAAGAAGTACTCTCACCTTCAGAGGATTGTGATGAGGCCAGTGTGATCCACCTATTCAGAAAGGAGGAGCTGGCAGCATTGATTGCCATGGTCTTATCTACCTTGAGCTTGATGAATGCTCTTGGTACAGAGCAAGAGCCGAAGGTGCACCTACTCCTTCAAGGGGTGCAGAAATCCACTACTGTCTTCCCATTCCTGGATCTGATCAAGAATCTTATCTGGTTAGAGTGGCCAGCTCCAATGCCAAAGTTTTCTGCATCTTCAGTCGCTGCAGGGAGACAGGGTCCAAGGGCAACAACACCCTGGCCCAGCCTTGGCCAAGACAGCATCTGCTGTATGTGTTTCCTGGCGCCTCTTTGAGAGATGGTGCGACGCTCGGTAGTTGGCTCCTGAAGTGTCCAAGATGCCTCTCTGTTGACCTACAGGATGGCCTGGAGAAGGGCCTTTCCCTTAGTTCTCTGAAAGTTCAGGTGGCAGCTTTGGCCTGTTTCCAAGGTCTGGTGGCTATTAGTCTCTAAACTTTCACCCGGATGTCTCACACTATCTCCAGGGGATTTAGCATCTGCATCCTCCCCTCTGGTCTGTGGTCCCCTCTGGTGCTCAGAGCCCTTATGTTGGTGCCCTTTGAGCCATTGAAGCATGCTACCTTGAATCTTTTGATGCTGAAGAAGGTCTTCTTGGTCGTGATTTGTTCCACAAGGCAGATTTCCAAGCTGTAGGCTCTGTCTTGCCAAGATCCTTATCTGTCTTTTTCAAAAGAGACTGTTTCCATTCAACTTGTGCCTTCCTTCCTACCTAAGGTGATTTCCCCCTTTCATGTGAACTAGGTGGTCTGCCTGCCCTCCTTCTCCAAGGAGCAGTGTTGGGGAAAGAATTAGGATCTTCCTCTTGTGGATGTGCTTCTTTAGTACTTGAGGTTTACAAATTCCTTTCGTAAGTCCGACCATCTTTTTGTGCTTTTCACTGGCCCGCACAAGAGTGACATGGCAACTAAGTCAACTTTGGGGTGCTGGATTAAGGAGGCCATTGCCTTGGCATATCTGTTGCAGAATGGATTTGTTCCACTGGTTTTTGTGAGCCTATTCTAACCGAGCACAAGTGTCTTCATGGGCTGAATGGAGCTCGGTAGGTCCTGCAGATATTTGTCGTGCGACAGCATGGGCATCACTTTACACTTTTATCAAACATTGCCACTTGGATGTCCATGAGCAGCGGACTCGGCTTTTGGCTCAAGGATTTTGTGAACTGCTTTGTCTTTTTCCCACCCAGTGGAAACGTAGCTTTGGTATGTTCCACTTGTCTGACTGGTCTAGCAGGACGATGTGGTAGGTGGCATTTTACTTATCAGTAAATATCCTTTCCTTGAGTCCTTCTAGACTAATCCAGGTCCCGTCCCCTGGAACTGTACTCTGTTCTTCTGCTGCTGGATCCGCTATGATTTTTATACTTGTCTCTGCAGGATCATCTTCTACTGACAGCCTTGTTTATGCTTTTCTGTACTTAGTTTTCTACTGTTGATTACTCACAAATAGGGGTGACCTGCAGAGAGCGGTGGGTGCACCCCTAAACAAAGGCATGGGACGGGGAGACCTGTATGGAGTGGCAGGCGCACTTACTCTTGCCGCCTTGCTGGGCAGATTAGATGGACCATACTGGTCTTTATCTGCTGTAATATATGTTTTACACCATCAAAATATAGAAAGACTCGGGGACATGCAGTGAAGCTACAACGTAACCCATTTAAGACTAATAAGAGAAAATATTTTTTCACTCAACACATAATCAAATTCTGGAATTTGTTGTAGTAAAAGCTGTTAGTGTAGCTGGGTTTAAAAAAAAGCTTGGACAAGTTTCTGGAGGAAAAGTCCATAGATCATTATTAAGAAGGACCCAGGAAATCCACTGCTTGTCCCGTGACAAGCCTTGTGGAACCTTTGTGCCTTTTTGGGAACCTGCCAGGTTCTTGTGACCTGGATTGACCAGTGTTGGAAACAGGATACTGGGCTTTATGGACCTTGGTCTGATCCAGTATGGCATTTCTTATGTTCTTATAATGAGGGAGGGAAGAGACTGAATGTAGTGCTCCCATATACACAGAAACTCCCTCTTCTTTGGTGAAATTCTACCCTCTTGCTGATGCAGTGTATCACAGCAATGTCAATAGGAAAGTGAGCCTTTCTGCAACTAATAGGAAAAAATTATCTTTTCTCCCACTAACCCTACATTTCTAACCAAGAACTTAACCTGCTTCCATTTTCCCCAAAAGTACTTCTCATATCAAGAATAATCCCCTTTGCATCCAACTTAACAGCTTGAAGTACTCAGCTATTTTCCCCTAAGAGACGCTAACAGTAGAGCAGCTCCATAAAGACTGACCCAGCATGCCCACCACCTGCCTACATTTCAAACAAATATCCCTTTGCTTCAATTTATTTAAAGCTCACGTTTGTGAAAAATATTCCTTGTGTAGCAGTTTAAATTGCAACTCTCTCAGAGATGTGTCCAATGCACTCAAATGAATGCTGTTTTATACTTGGTTTAACCCGGTGTTAACTTTAGTCTGACAATGTCATGTAGTGAGAGTAAACTAAACAATGTGAGCGAGATGAACAGTATGAGCATGCAGAGTTCTAGGAGAACAGAAAAGGGATATTTTATTTATTTATTTAACCATTTTTTTTTATACCGCCTTATCCTGAAATCAAAGCAGTTTACAATATAGCAACAAAACTTTACAGAGAATTTGAGGTCTAGGTAAGGGTGGCATGCGGGAAATGCTGGTAAGCATGACTTACTTACATTGTGACATATATATAACTACAGGGCAGCATCTGACATGGATCTGAGGGGATTATGTTATGAGGGTAGTCTGGCAACTGGTGTGTTCGGAGAGAATGTTGAAGTGTTCCATGAATAGGACGTTTTTCAGCTTCTTCCTAAAGTCTTTTAAGTCTGTGGTTGCCCTTAGTGCCTCTGGCAGAGGATTCCAATATATGTGTGTATATTTAGAATGCTCTGTCTTCTGTGCTAATAAGGGCTTCCCATGAGTGGTTTGAGAGAATGTGGTTGGGCAGAGAAGGAAGCCTGCATAGTATAGCATCAAAGGAAGAATTTACGACACTAACATTGAACCATCCTACCCCTAAGCTCATCCCCTGCTGTAGGCACCATATTGGCTGCACCACATGGTCAGCTATTCCATCTGCACTCAAGCCAAACAATTGGGCATCTCCATGAAGGTTTTCAAGCTCACACTGACCTCCTGCCTCATGTTTCTGATGCCTACAGTGATCTTTGGCCGCACAAATAATGTCAATGACAGCTTAGACTTCAGTCCTCCAGCAACCTATTGGATGAAAATATATTTGCTTTGTGTAAGGAAAAAGAGGATTTATTTTACGAAGTGCTCAAGTGTCTGTGTGTCTCCTCTGTCACCTCTCTCTTCTCAATCTTCCTCTTTTTCAGTCATTCTCTTCCTCTCCTCTATGCCTCCTCTGTCCTACCAGCGTTATGTAGAAGCTTTCTTTGTATATTTGGGTTTGGGAGGGAAGATCTTAGAGGAGGAACAATGGCTAGTCATTTGCTCTTGGAACAATCCTCCCTGCATAGAAGGATGGCTGCTTTTGTGATTAGCCAGAGAATGGTACTGGGCCCTCCACTGAAAAGGTTTGAATCAGCAGGCGTTTAATTGACAGCAGAGGAGGAGGATGGAGAAAGTGCTGCCTGCCAGATTGAGTCATCAGCTATTATTCTCCTAGTTTTTCAATGTTTTTCAGCTAAGAATTTTTTTGTGCTTATCCCAAGTGCTGAAGAGAGCTTAGGGTAAGCACAGAAAACTCTTTTAGTAGTTGCAATCAATTGTATTTCATGTTCAATTTTCTTAAGGATCGTGGGATTCTGATAGCACATCTTAAGGAAGCAAAATCTGTAATTATGGAAGTCATTTTACAAAGGCTTTCCATGTGCAAAACTGTGTTTTATATCTAGGAAGAGACATTCTAAAATAATGTGACTGATACACATATAAAAGAAGGCAAAGGCAGCGATCCTACACATACTTTTAAACATTTTTAAGTGGGCATTCCCAGAGCAAAGTTGAGTGGAGTTTAGAGTTTGCGCTTAGACTATAGAAAATGTGAAGTATAATAAAAAACAGATTAACACCTGTATATTTGTGTCTGCTCGAAAGCAGTTGTAAATGTACACATGTGCCTGCTACTGCTAGATGTGCCTATAAGTGGTGATTTTAGAAGGGAAATTATATGTATACTTTGCTTTTCCAAAACTGCCCTAATTACATGTATATTGGCCGTATTCACTTAAGCAGACAGTACACAAATTGCCCTCCTCAAGTCACAAAATACAGTGTGAGTATGGTTTATGGAGCATGAAACACAGAGGAGTCAGTTTTCAGAAAAAGCACTGACACCTGACATAGGTGGCAAAGGTTTGGCAGGCTAAATTAAACAGATTTTCAGCCAAATCTAGTTGGCTGGAATTAGGATACTTAGATTTTGTGCTTAAACTTGGTCACCTAATGCTGAAAATCAGCACTAAGCAACCCTAAGTCCATGTACACCAGCAGACTATAAATTTGTTACCAAGCCCCATGTGCTTTCCTGAATAAATAATATAGCTGACCAGTGGCCTTCTTTCCATTCCCTGATCCCAAGGTATCCAAAATGTAGTGAGTTAACAAGTGCTCAGATATTCTTTTCTACATTTCCTTCTGAATAAATGTGATGCACAGACAAGTGAGCCCAAGAGAGTGATAGTAGTGCTCCATTAGCAGCAACAGCATAGTGCCCAAGTATGAAAGGGCACTATGTTGACGGTGCAAATGGGGGCAAAGGAAGTGTCACATGGGTCATGCAGTGGGGGCTGCTGGTGCACAGGCAGACTAGGCAGTTGTCTAGGTGGCATTCTGTGGATGAGGTTTAACTGACAGTGTAAGTACAGCTCCAGCATGTGCAGCCAGCAAGGATGGAAACACCAAACAGCAGCACTGACAGGGTCCACTATCCACAGCTGGTTGGAGACTAATAGCACATGGTAACAATATGTGGTGAGGCCAAGGCATGGTAATAGTGCCTGCAAACAGAGCACACATTATTAATCCTTGAGCTGATATTGAGACAGGAGTGTCAAGCAGGAATGCCAACCACCTCCACTTTTGCACAGTGCGCCAATGAGAGTGTATGTATGCATGTGTATATGGCTCGCCTTTGTCCTGTGGCTTTCTGCACTGCACTTTGGCTCACATTGTCCACGTTTTTCCCAGCCTGTTTGGAAAATGTAATAAGGTGAGGCAGAGGCTTGTGGGTATTGCCTGAAACAGCACAGATTGGCATGGATGTGTCTGCCACAATGGTAGGGTCACTGGCTGAGATGCCATTGTGCCCGTCTGCCATGTGCATTGCCTGGGTGGCCACTGTATGTTATGCTGAGATGGCACTCTCACTATGACCAAAAAGTGACCATGGCATGGCTATGTATCCACATAGAGATATCATGACATCAGCTACCAGTGGTGTAAATGTGTTCCCTTGCTGGGGAATGCCAATCACTGAGCAAATGGCTGAGTATCGCAAGGCAGAGAACTTGTGGGCACATTACACACATGCTGACCAGCAAGCCACCTGCAGTTGTTTTGTACTTTCCTGCCACAGCCCAGCAAAGGGCAGTAGGGGTAGTCTTACTGTTAGTCATCAATGGTTGGGGGAGCAGTGGTTAATGGCCTACACACTGGGGTCCTAGCAGAATAAGAACCTTACACCAGCCTATACACCCCCACTGCAGTGCCTGTCCATGGCAGCAGTTTATTGTCACTGGCCTGTACTGCTATGGAAGAGCTAGTATCCAACCTGGTCAGAACAGAGAGCTGAGCTGTTATTCTCACTACTGCCTACAGTATGCAGGAAATAAGAAGAAAAGCATAACATACTATAGACAATACCTACTACACACAAGCAGTGATATGGACCTGCAGCATAGTCACCACAGACCATCTCTAACCATGCAGGTTCAGTGGACCAGGTGCTAGGCACCCCTCCTCACCCTCAGGGTGACAGCTGAAACTGCTTTGCAACACGCTTGCTGTTGTTATGTGCATGTAGCACATGCAGCCAATGCATTTTACTGAGCTGATATGCTGTATCAGTACATTCTCCATTGGTTCTTCTGCTTCAGACTGCTGATTTGCATGTGCAGTGCCTCATGGGTAGTGAGGGGGTCCAACCTATACTGGCACAGACAGCAAACAGTTTGATCAGAGATCTGCAGGTTCTACCCATCCATGTAGAGCTGTATGGCGGTATAGCCTACTAGCTGGAACAATATCTCTGTGGTCAGAGGTCTAGAGTTTGATTCCCACCTGGGTTTGTTTGCCAACTTTGCATAGTCCTGGCTCTGCTGTGACCTGCAGACAATCATTCATCTACATTTCTATGCATTATGGCCACACATTGGGTAGCCCAACATGGCATTCCCCATCATGGACATCTGTGAGCAGGGCTTTAGTGGCTCTACCGCAATGCATTGCAGTGGGTCAGTGATGTATATGCAGCAGATGTCTGGGTCAACTGGTATGAATGCATTTTCTGTTTTGCCATCATTGTGACCTCCAGCTTTACGTAAAGAGGATATATCTCATACATTCAGGCACCTAACACTTGTTGCATAGTCATCCCCTGCACTGTTCTGCCATCATTACTTGCCCTACATGGGGTAAATGAGTTCAACTTGTCCTTTTCTATCATGCCACTCTGTCAAGTGTATTGTCTTGCAGTTGCCCAGGCTGAGGCACCAGTCCCACCTGCACAAATGGTGTTTCATGTATTCCATGGCACTGCTATGTTTGATTCACACACACCAGGGCCGGCCCGTCCATTGAGCAAGAATGTTTTTTGCACAGGGCCCCGCGTTTCATGGAGCCCCACGCAAAAAACATTCATTAGCCCAAGTACATTTAAAAAAAAATACTGGCTGCTGCTGCTGCTGCCACCGTGGCAGCGGCAGAATCAAACGTCAATGCCGCGGGGCCCCGACTGCCCGGCAGAACCTCCCTCGAGCATCAGCTCCCGAGTCCCTCCCAAAGCGCGGGCTTTCAGAGCCGCGAGAGCTTCTCTGACCTCTCGCGGCTCTGTTAATCCCGCCGGGGCTGATGAGAAATCCCATCAGCCCCGGCGAGATTAACAGAGCCGCGAGAAGAAGGGAAACTCTCGCGGCTCTGAAAGCCCGCGCTTTGGGAGGGACTCGGCAGCTGATGCTCGAGGGAGGTTCTGCCGGGCAGTCGGGGCCCCGTGGCATTGACGTTTGATTCTGCTGCTGCCACGGCGGCAGCAGCAGCAGCTGATATTTTTTTTAATCTATCTGGGCGGGCGGGGGTTAGGACTACTAATGAGCTATGGGGGGGACTAAGACTGGAAGTGGGCTGATGGGGGGAGGGGGTTAGGACTGGTAATGGGCTATGGGGGGTTAGGACTACTAATGAGCTATGGGGGGGACTAAGACTAGAAGTAAGCTTATGGGGGGAGTGGTTAGTACTGGTAATGGGCTATGGGGGGTTAGGACAACTAATGAGCTATGGGGGGACTAAGACTGGAAGTGGGCTGATGGGGGGAGGGGGTTAGGACTGGTAATGGGCTATGGGGGGTTAGGACTACTAATGAGCTATGGGGGGGACTAAGACTAGAAGTAAGCTTATGGGGGGAGTGGTTAGAACTGGTAATGGGCTATGGGGGGTTAGAACTACTAATGAGCTATGGGGGGACTAAGACTGGAAGTGGGCTGATGGGGGGAGGGGGTTAGGACTGGTAATGGGCTATGGGGGGGGGTTAGGACTACTAATGAGCTATGGGGTGGGACTAAGACTGGAAGTGGGCTGATGGGGGAGGGGGTTAGGACTGGTAATGGGCTATGGGGGGGGGTTAGGACTACTAATGAGCTATGGGGTGGGACTAAGACTGGAAGTGAGCTGATGGGGGGAGGGGGTTAGAACTGGTAATGGGCTATGGGGGGTTAGGACTACTAATGGGCTATGGGGGGAATAATACTGGAAGTGGGCTGATGGGGGAGGGGGGTAGGACTGGTAATGGGCTATGGGGGGGGGCTAAGACTGGAAATGGGCTGATGGAGGGGTAGGACTGGTAATGGACTATAGGGGGGCTAGGATGGAAATGTTCTGATGGGGGGGGTTAGGACTGGTAATGGGCTATGGGCTTGCTAAGACTGGAAATGGGCTGATAGGGGGGTTAGGACTGGTAATGGGCTATGGGGGGGGGCTAGGACTGGAAATGGGCTAATGGGCGGGTTAGGACTGGAATGGGCTGTGGGCAGGCTACGACTGGAAATGGGCTGATGGGGGTTAGGACTGGTAATGGGCTATGGGGGGGCTAAGACAAAATGGGGTGATGGGGGGCTTAGGACGTAATGGGTTAGGGGGCTTAGGACTGGTAATGGGCTATGGGGGGGGCTAGGACTGGTAATGGGCTGAGTGAGGGGGGCTAGGACAGGAAATGGGCTGATGAAATGGGCTGTTGGGGGGGCTTGGATTGAAATGGACTCATGGAGGGGTTAGAACTGGAAGTAGGCTCATGGGGGGCTTGGATTGGAAATTGGCTGAATGGAGAGGAGCTAGGATTTGACATGGGCTGATGGTGGGGCTAGGAAAGGAGTAGAAATGGGCTGAGGGGGGGCTGGGATTGGAAATGAGCTGATGGAGGGACTCGGATAGGACTGGAAATGGATGGGGGAGCTAGGACTGGAAATGGGCTGATGGTGGGACTAGGATAGGATTGGGAATGGGCTAATGGGGGGCTAGGACTGGAAATGGGCTGATGGTGGGGCTAGGATAGGACTAGAAATGGGCTTATGGGGGGCTAGGACTGGAAATGGGCTGATGCGTGGACTAGAAGGGAGCGGATGCTGGGTGGGGCTGGAACTAGAAGGGAGCTGATGTTGGGGGAGGATTAGAATGGGATAGAGCTGGGAGAGTGAAAAAATATTTTGTGTGGGAGGGAAGACAAATCTACAATTGGCCGGATATTGGGAGAGTAAGTGGGGATTGAGGATGGAGGGGTAAAATTTGAGTGGATGAAATAGGAATGAGGAAAGAGCAAAAGGAGAAAGATTAGTATGTTAAAGCAGATGTAGAGAGAGAATGGAAAAACACTAGAAGCATGAAGAAAAGACAAATGGACAACAGACCATGGAGAGTTAGCAGAAGACACGAAGAAACCAGAAGAAAGTGGCTGGAGCAATTGCAACTGAAAAAAAATGCACAAAAGGTAGAAAAATATCTCTTTATTGAATTTATTAACTGAAATATGCCAGCTCTGGGAAATGTGCGTCATTAACGTCCACGCTTTGTTTAGTACAAGAGGAAATTAATTTATAGTTTTATTTCTACAGTGTTGTTGGGTTTTTGGGGTTCCCAGTTTAATTATTGTCTTCCTGTTTCTAAATTGTGATTCCTTGTTTGGTGATGGTCTATGTTCTGCATGTGTAACTGAGCTGAGGTATTCTGTTTATGTAATTCCTATTTGACATTGCCACTTGTTCTCTTTCCCCAGTAGGTCATGTATTGTTATTCTCTGAAATGTATTGGTTTAATATTTTCAGTGTAGCCTTTTGATAGGTAGGGTCTTGTGCTTTGTGAGTCCTGGTAGTGCTGTTATGATACGGCGGGTTTGCTATGGGTTCTAAATGGGCAGTGTTTGTAGTAGTTCCTAATGTGCCTGGCAGTTGGCACTGGATTATAGTAATGTCGAAATCTTTTAGTCTTTCTTTATCCATACACTCATTAAGAGGCATGTTTACTAAAAGTTAGTGTAAGGTAACATTATGCAAATATTTATGCAAATGAGTTCCCTTATGCAAATGAGGCCCCGCACCGAGTCTCCGCACATGGCCCCACACCCCCCTTGGAAAAAAAAGACAGAAGAGGCAGGAGACGTCGGATGAACCAATGAGTCTTTTATTGATAAGGACCCCAACGTGTTTCGGCAACGCCTACCTCAGGGGAATTGTCACTTAAACAAACAATAAAAAAAAATTCAAAATCACATAAATACGTAAAAACAATTAAAAACAAGCGGCATGATGTCATATTTTTATGTTAAAAAGTTTTTATGTTAAAAAAATTTTTATGTTAAAATTTTTTTTATGTCAAATAAATCTTTGTGCCAATTAAATATTTTTATATATAATTTTTATTAATTATTATTTATTATTTATTATCTTTTATTTATTATTTATTTATTTATTAATTATTTATTTTATTTTTAATTTTTTTATTATAATATATTATAGTTTTTATATACTATACATTATATATTTTTTATATACTATACATTACATATTTATTATTTATTCATTTTATTATTTTATTGTTTTTGAGTGTTGAATTAGTCAATTTTGGTTATGGGTCTTTGTCAACCTGTAGTGGTTTTTATTATAATTTACTATAATTTATTACCTCACATAAGGATATCTCCATTTTAGTTTTGTGAGATAGTCCATAATGAGATATTATTGATGAATTTTTTCAGAAGCATTTCAATGTTTTTAATATTTTAATATTTTAATATTACAGCAAATTCTAAGACATATTTATATTTTAATACATAATCTTTTTAATGGTTTCCTAGTTATTGATCTATTTTAATTGCAAGCAACACTTGAGAGACACACACGTACTTGGTAGCATTATTTTGGTGAGCTATTTCCTTTTTTCTGCTATTCATTGCATAGTTCTTTTCACACTGACAGCCGTATTTGTAACTCCGCCCCCAGGCTCAGGTTACCTCACTTTTGGCGCCAAAATTGGCGTTCTTAAGTCTGTTCGTCGGGGAATTTTGTTTTCAATTTCCTTTGATGTGCGGTGTGCAGGACGAGCTCCTGTTATTTTCACTTACAGATTATGTTCAGAACGAGACTCTGATTGATCGACTGGTTTTGTGAGTACACCACGATGTTCTTTCAACACATTATACATTCTGGGATGTTTTTGGTTAATTATTTAGGTTTATAACATGTTCTCACAATTTATTCTCATAATAGCCATAGAACAAACGGGTTCGTTCAGTTCTGCCGATTCGACTAGAAAGAGATATACACAACAAGCAGTGCCCTAGTTGAGCACTTGAACGGTAGGAATACAATTTTATACGGGGGTTACACATATTCTATATATTTATCTGTCAGCAGGCACTTGTGTATTTTCGGTTTAAAAGAGAATCGTATTTTGCCTAGCTTATTCATGTACTCCGTGTTGCCTTTGATATATTCATATTCTTTGATCTTCTTTTTTTCACTGATTTTACTTTATTTATATTAAAGTTTTGCTGATTACTCCATTTTTATTATTTACCTGACTGTTACCTCATAATAGCCACATAACCAACGGGTTTGTTTAGTTTTGCCGATTCAACTAGAAAGATATTCATAACAAGCAGTGCTCTAGTTGAGCTCCTGAACGGCAGGCATACAATTTTATGCTTAGGATATAATCCATTTTTGTTAGTGTTATGCCCATATTTTGGTAAGTTTGGTGTCTTCATAGATCTTCCCCGATTTTTAAGTGATCCTGTATATGGCCATTTAAGTTGCACTCTTCATTAAAATTCAATGATTATAATTTATTTACACAATAGTATACCATGTTGTTTTAGTTTATTTTAATTATGGTTATTTATTCCTTCATCCTTTTAGTTTAGTATTAGGAGTATTTTTTACACATAATATTAAGCAATACATTTAATTCTTTCTTCTCTTTTTTTCACTATGTATATGTTTCTATATGTTATATATATTGGTTATTTAATTATATCAGATATATAGGAAGTATTTTTTCCTTATCAATATTAAGTTACATCTGTTTAATTATGTTCACAACTTAATTATATTGGTTGTCTGTGTTCTGTTTTCAGCCCTACGTTCGTCTGTGTTGCACAGTCTAGTTATGATTTTATATTGTATATATATTTTATAGGTTGTTAAGTTGAAGTGATTTATGTATGATACATGGTGTTATACACTTGACATCATGCCGCTTGTTTTTAATTGTTTTTACGTATTTATGTGATTTTGAATTTGTTTTTATTGTTTAAGTGACAATTCCCCTGAGGAAGGCGTTGCCGAAACGCGTTGGGGTCCTTATCAATAAAAGACTCATTGGTTCATCCGACGTCTCCTGCCTCTTGTGTCTTTTGATATTGCCCGCAGGAGGCCTGCTCCTCCTTGTGTTTCCCACACCCCCCTTGGGCCACCCCTGACACACACCAAATACTTTTGGCCTGTATGATCCCAAAGATCCACCCACTACATACCTTGCAAACTCTCTGCTTGGAAGATCCATGGCACAGCCCTGCACCCACCATTTGACTGTCAGGGAGATTCATGGTGGGGCAGCTTACTGGCAGTAAGCTGCCCCACCATGGCCATCAGGGGTCATTTGCAGCAGTTAGTCATATCATGCATACCTCTCTTGTGACTGCTCCACTTGAGCACTCATGGACAATCCTCCCTTTGCTGCCCACATCAGGAACATGCTGCCTCCACCCAGGTATCAGGTGAGTCAATTCTATCAACTACCAATTGTGCTTCCATCCATACCTTCTCCAATGGCTTCCCTGTCCCCCTTTCAGTGTTTCAGTGGCTTTCCTGTGTTAAGGTGCATGCCAGACACATTACCACAGCAAGTCCCGTTACTGCATGCTAAGTGTCCACTACCACCCCTTAATGTCCTGTTACCGCACGGTAATTATCTACTACCACCTCTTAATGCAGAATGTGCTATTACCACACGGTAAGTGTTCACTACCACCCATTAATGCCGGACCGCCTCTAAGATGCCCAGCACACTTACCACATGGTAACCCCTTATCGCTGCCGTTAACACATGGAAAAGACCGCTCCCTTACTGCCGTTTAGTAAACATACCCCTATGTCTTCTTCCCATTTCAGTGGAGGAGGTTTTTTGGGGGGAGATTTTGAAGACTTTTGACAAATAGGAGATGATCAGTGCTAACCACTTCATTTTCTACTCTGATCTAATCCTAACCCTGAACCCCTACAAGAATTTGTCCTGCAAAATGTACTAAAATGCACTAAGCAGTTTACACATGTTTTACTGTATAGTAACATTAGCTTGAGTCTGTAGTAATGGTTTGCATGCGGTCAAAGTAGCCAGTGTAGTAAAAATCGCATGTTTAATTTAATTTAATTTAATTAACAGATTATTTATATACCGCTCCTTCCATTGATCAGGTGCGGTTTCCATATAACAACAATAAACAGTGTGGTCTGTTTTTACATATAACATTTGTAGCTAGGTAAATACAGTTAACAATTAATAATTAACAATTAACAATTAGTAAACTATGTACAGATGAACATAATTAAACTATATACATTGTTTTGTTTTTCATTTACTTATTCGCTTTGTTTTAGGGTGTATCACTTCATTCTTTTGATGAGTTGTGTATTACTCGGGGTGGGATTATCCTTTATCCAGTTGGGGGGTGTGTGGTGTGCTGGTCAGAGATCCATAATGCTTTGTGAATAAGTGTGTTTTGAGTTTTTTTCTGAACTCCATTATGTCGGGTAATTGTCTTAGTTCTATTGGGATTGTGTTCCACAAGATAGGTGCTGCATGGGAGAAGGCTTTTTTGTTAGTGGATTTATTGGCCCTAATGAATTCTTTTGGAGTGGTTAGTTTATTAAGCTGGTCTCTCCTTTGTAGATTGTGTGTAGGTTCTATTTTGATAAGGTTATTTATGGGCAGGGGTGCTGTTTTTGTTATGGCTTTGTAGGTGGTTAATATAGTTTTATATTCTATGCGGCTTTGAATCGGGAGCCAGTGTAGATATTCTAAGATTGGGGTTATATGTTGGAAAGGTGGGGCTTTCGTTATGGTCCTTGCTGCTGCGTTTTGTGCTAATTGAAGTTTTTTTATGGCTTCCTTGCTTACGCCAAGTAAGGTTAGGTTTGCGAAGTCGAAATGTGGGGTTATGATTGCTTGTATGACGCGTTGGAAGTCCTGTAAGTGCATTAGTGGGCGGAGTTGCTTTAATATTTTTAGTTTAAAGTAAACTTTTTTTGCTATGTTTCTTACATGTGTGTCCATGCTGAGATGTTTATCCAGTATCACACCTAAGTAGCGTATTTCAGTTTTCAGTATGATATTATTATTTTGCAATGTTATATGCGAGGGGGGAATAAATGTTGTGCATTTGGTTACTATTAGGGCTTCTGTTTTTGAGTGATTGATGTGCAGATTGTTTTCATTTAGCCAGGTGTTGATTTCAGTGAGGCAGTCGTTAATGAGTTGTGTAGGGATATTTGGGATTTTGAATGGGACATACATCATTATGTCGTCCGCATATAGGTGATAGAGGACATTGAATTTTTTAAATATTGTACAGATGTGTTTTAGGTATATGTTAAAAAGCAACGCTGATAGAGCTGAGCCTTGTGGGAGGCCTAGTTCTTGTTTGTATGTTTTTGATGAGAGATTACCGATTTGTACCGTTTGTGATCGTTCTGTTAGATAAGAAGTAAACCACTTTAGGACAGTGGATTTAATACCTATTTGTTTAAGTTTATTGATCATTATTGAGTGGTGAACACTGTCGAAGGCTGCAGACACGTCTATGAATATGAGTAAGAATGCTTGTTTAGGTTTGTCTATTCCTCTCACAAGTGTATTGATTAGCACTGTTAGTAGTGATTCTACTCCGTGTCTGGGGCGAAACCCATATTGCTGGTCGTCAAGTGGGGCTGAGCTATCAATGAATTCTTGTGTTTGAATTTGTACAGTTTTTTCGATTAATTTGGCCATGAATGGAATACTCGATATGGGTCTGTAAGAATTAGGTGATGATTTGTCAAGGGTAGTATTTTTTAGAATTGGGCGGATCTGTGCGTGTTTTAGAGTAGCGGGTAGGTATCCACTTTTTAGGGAGAGGTTTATTATTGGGAGGATGAACTGAGAGAGTACAGGTAGGGAGTTCTTTATCCAGGTTACTGGACAGGGGTCAAGTAGAGATGTAGTAGTATTAATGTTTGTGATGATGGATTTGAGTTCAACTTTGGTTAAGGGTTGAAATACAGACCATTCATCTGTGTTAAGTATTTGTGAAGTGTCTACTGGCTTAGGTGGTATGGGATGGTACTTTATCTTGTTCATGTAGTAATTTGCCAGTGTTTGTGGGGTAATGTCTGTGATTTCATTACTGGAGTTGTGATTATTATTAGTCAGCTTTTGGACAATTGAGAAAAGTTCTCTAGGTCTATTTATTGCGTTGTTTAAGATAGAGGCGTGGTAGTTTTTCTTGGCATTGTTTATTGCGTCTTTATATTTGTTGAGTTGCGTGAGGTATGAGTCTTTTGTAATTGTGTTTTTATTTTTCCGCCATTTATATTCGGCTTTTCTTAGGTTCTTTTTCATTAGCTTTAAATCTTTATTGTACCAGGGGGTTTGATCTTTTTTAGGGTGTGTGTTTTTCTTAGTTATTTGTTTATTAGCTGCAGCATTTTTGATGGTTTTGTGCCAGTTCGTTACTGTTGCATCTAGGTTTATTGGTGATGTAGATAAATTAGGGATTATTATGTCGAGGAATTCTTCTTCATTGTATTTTTTAAATCTTGATGTATGTGCATTAGTTGTTGTTCGTTTAACTGATGTGTTTATTGTGATCTTAAAGTTGATAAGGTAGTGATCTGACCATGGGGTCCGTGTGCAATTGAGGGATGTTGGGTTATAGAGTTGGTAGAGTTCGTTTGGTAGGAATACCATGTCAAGGATACCACCTTTTTCATGTGTGCTAGTGTTTATTATTTGGTGAAAATCCATGTCTATTGTTGATTCCATAAAGAGGGAGGCATATGATGCTGGTAGTGATGGGGTGTTGAAGTCTCCAAGCATAATAATTGGATTTTGTTCAGTGGAGGAACTTAAAAAGTCAATTAGTGGGTCTAGTTTTTCTGATTGTTTGTCTGGTGGCCTGTAAATTAGGCAGATTGTTATGTTGTCAATTTTCACAATAAGGGTATCTATGTTGGTGTGTAGGTTCGATGTTAGTTTTTTGGCTTTTAGTTCTTGTTGATTGCTTAATGTATGAAGGGGTGGGGTCTGGATGGGTTATGGGTGGAGAGTATGCATGTTAAATACAGTGTATGTCCAGGTATGTTTGTAGTCTCTACCGAATGACCTTGAGTAGAATCTTGCTGGCGTGTGGGATCAGAGTGATTGTGCGATAATTTCTACAGTCTGTCAGATCACCTTTCTTAGTATTGGTATGAACACAAATCTTTTCTAGTCAGTCGGTCATGATGTTGTTTTCCAAATTTCCTGGCAGAGCCTTGTCATTATTGTAACAGCTGCATCAGATTGCTGTAATACTTCACTGGGAATGCAATTAATGTCTGGTGCTTTGTTCTTTGATAATGCTTTCAATGCTGCTTAAACTTCTTCTTTTCTCATCAATGGTTCCTATTGGTAAGGTTCAGGCTGAAACAGCTGTTGATCCACTTGAACTTTATAGTATAATGACACTGAGGTGCAAACATGATTTCACAAACATGGATGTGCCCGATATAGACATCTACAGGGGCATCTACGGTACATATTCCAGAACCTGGGTGTCTAGGATAGCCTGACGGTTAGAGTAGTGGGTTAGAAATAGGGCAGATGGATTCAAATCCCACTGTTGCTGTTGTTGACATTGTGATGAGTACTAAGATAATAGAGTGTTTTCTTCTGGATGTTTTTCAGTTAAAACAAGCACTTTTCAGATGCATGTTCCTACCTCGAGCAGGTCTAACATTAGACCAGACACCAGGAGCCGAATATTGAGTTAGAATGGCTAGGTGGGCGTATAGTGTCTCCGCCATCCTCCGGACGTTGCACAGAGGCTAACTGGGTATGGGTGATATTGCACCGCTGCCCGGTTAGCTTCTCCAGGTAAAGATAGGCCAACTTTTGCTGCACCTATCTTTTACACGTAGAAGCTAACCGGGTAGCAATACAATATCGCCGCTACCCGGTTAGCCTCTATCGCCTCCCAAAACCCACCCCAGAAAGCCCACTGTATGCTCCAATGCTAAACGATTAGCATCGGGGCATGTAGGGGAGAAGATCGGGGAGTGCTGTTGAATATCCCTCTGAGCAGCATTTTATACAATTTACAGGGTTGTAAACCGTGTAAATGCCTTTCGAATATTGGGCCCCAGATGTCTATGACCTTTCTCTTAGCAGGTAGAGATGCCGGATCCTGGGAACACCCCAACCATGCCTCTTCTGTGCTCCTATTCAGCCTTGGATGTCCTCACAATTGAGCTGGCTTCTAAAATGGCTCTGGAGATGTCTCTGTATTTAGGATGTCTCAAAGCCCATGTTCGGATATCCAAAGGCTATGAATAAGGCTTCTAAAATGGCCCCTCTGTGTATTTCCACTTTTTCTTGCTCTTAGCATCATCAACATCTTGACTCATTTCTCCCTTCTCCCCCAGGAGCATCTCTGTCTACTTCGGTCCATTCAAAATTCAGCTGCACAGCTAATCTTCTGCCAGTTACCCATGTCTCAAGTCATTTCACTGGCTCCCTGTCCTTTTCTGCAGTCAGTTCAAACTTCTCCTACTGACCTACAAGTGCATTCATTCTGTGTCTCCTCATTACCTCTGCCTTCTTATCTCTCTCTATACTCCCCTTGAAAACTCCACTCATCAGCTAAATCCTTTTATTTGTGACTTTCTTTTCTACTGCCATCTCCAGATTTCATTCATTCCAACTTGCTGCACTGTATGCCTGTAACAGACTACCTGAGTCGGTATGTCAGGCTCCATCTCTAGTTAAATGCAAATTCAGGCGGCATTTGGATTCTGACCCCTCCTTATTCTCCTGTTTACCACTAATGGGTGCTATAAATGTTTCCCCTTAATTCTACCCTAGTCTCCTGTTTCTTGTATTTATTTGTCATGGATAGATCGTGAGTTCTATTGAGCAGGGACTGTCTCTCACATGTACGTGTAGAGCACTGTGTATGCTTTGCAGCGCTATACAAATGATTAGTAGTAGCAGTAGACATGGATCACTGATTGTCTTTTAGCATTCCAATTTGAGCCAGGAATTTTCTTTTTAACTCTGGTAACTTTAGGAAAACCAGTCTTGTTCTTCCTTAATAGTTTCAGATTCTATTTCCTTGCCGGGCTGGGCAAACCACTAGACAAATTAGGTGGTCACCTAGGGCGTCAACTTCTGGGGCTGGCAAAGGGCAAGGCATTCAAAGCTAAACAATAGAATTTGACAGAAAGGGATGCGTGTGTGTGTATGTATGAGTGTGTTGTAAAGCTTAAGATTTGCATCAACACCTTGAACTAACTCTGGGACTGCTCCTGTTCTTTGCATGCATTATTGTAGTACAGTCAAACCTCGGTTTTCATTTGCCCCGGTTTTCATACGCTTCAGTTTTCAACGTCTTTTTTGGCTGAGATTTTGTCCCGGTTCTCATACATCGCTTCGGTTTTCAACGTCTTTTTTGACTGAGATTTTGTCCCGGTTCTCGTACATCGCCTCAGTTTTCGTAAATTACAGTACTGTAAATACATACACCATCGCGCTGCACACCAGTCTGTATACACTGCCAGAACGCCCGCCCGGTCCCGGCAGCACTGCCCCCCGGACTCACCGATCGCCAGCGTGATGAGAAGCGAAAGCCAGCTGAGCACGTAAATGAAACACATCCTCGAGCCTGGTCAGAGTTAGAGAGGCAAGGATTGCGCAGAGAGGAAGGCCCCGATCTCATCCACCGCCTGCCCGTTCTCTGGAGCGCCCCCTCAGGCTCGGAGGTAGCAGGGAAGAAAAGCTGTCAACATAAGCAGGAGATGTTGCATGAATGTGGGAGGCAGTTCTTTCTCTTGCAGGGTACGTCTGAAGCTATATCATTAAGATTTTCTGCCATTCTGAAGCATTGAGCAGATAATGTAAAGGTATTTTAATGGGCTGAATCCAATGTGATTCCGAAGGAGAGCTGGGCACAGCAGCTTGTCAGGGGTGGCTAAGGCCAGATGTTAACATACTGTACTGTACAGTACTGTACTTAGCTTACTTTCAGTGATGTTAAATGCTCATTTATCCATTTCATTAGTCATTTATATGAATTTCTCATTGTTTTCTGTATGTAAAAATATAGTTATTCTCTATAAAATGTATTTTTTATGAATATTTTTGGGTGTCTGGAACGGATTAATTGAATTTACATTATTTCTTATGGGAAATCTTGCTTCAGTTTTCATATGTTTCGGTTTTAGTCAGACTTTTTCGAACGGATTAATCATGAAAACCGAGGTTTGACTGTACTTTGCTTTGTCTTGTCTTTATACCGGTTGGAAATTTCTGTTAAGGTCTGTGATTATCTCTCTTTCTCCGCTAGCTTTATCTTCTCCATGTTTCTCAGCAATTTTCAGAGTTTGTTTGGTCACACATTTTGGCCGTTTTTGCTTTCACTTTTGCGAATACTTTTCACTTTCTTCAAGCTTGATGTCATTCCACATCTCTTCTGGTGCTTTTTCATTTTGTATCCAAAGCAGCGAATCAATTTTGCAGGCAGACTTTACATTTTGATGGTATATTTTAAAGGTCATACTTTGCTACATTCATGAGTGACTTGCTCTTTTTCAGCTTTAGCTTGAATTTGCATATTAGTAGCTGGTGATTTGTACAACAGTGTTTCAGATTTTCTCTTTATTGATATTATTGAGCTTTTCCATATAGTTAGACTTAAAAATAGTTTGAACAAAGTTGATTAGGGTTTGCTGCTTCTTACTTTTGTGGGTGAGCAATAGGGGATGGACTGATCAGAATGTGCTAGGTTATTTTAAGTGACCAGGATTGATCATTGCCTGTTAACCATTGTTGATCCAGCATGCCACTTATTGTGTTCTTATGTTTTCTCTTATGATCTAGGCTTATTTTCTACTCAAATTCCTGGTGGAAAACCTTTTCTGATTCTTTTCTGGTCTGCGATGCTTTGAAACCTCACATTAAAAAAGAGTTGTAAAAGAATCATACTCATCTCTAAAATTAATGTGCATTAGAAAAATGCTCTACCTATGGTACATAAACAAAAAGGACAAAAGAAGTTTTGTTCTAGATTTAAATCTGTCACCACAACTCAGTTGTGCAATACTTGTTCTGCTAAAAAAATGCACTTAAAAACAAAGACAGAAAACATTTTAGTTCTGTGTTTTTATACATAACAATTTGAGCTGCAACTCCCATTGCTATGTATTAAACTAAAGTGCAGGTAGCCATTAATACCAACCTCAGAAATTCTGCGAATGTGATGGAGTTATTTTTCAGTCTTTGTCATTATAGAATGAACTGTTCTTGAATACAATGAGGCCTCTCATCTTTAGCAATAGAACTTCAGTCTTACAGAGCTCTGGTTTGTTTGTGGCAGGGGAAATCTATTCAGGATAACCAAAAGAACAATGGGTAGCCATTCTTCCATGTTCAAAACTGTCAAGCAGCTATACACATTTGGCAGAACTGATTACCCATAGCTGAAATGCTTTTCTTCCCACAAGACTGAATAAAGTTGAAAAGACTGAATTATCTAGTTTCTTATCTCCTTGGAACCCACAATCCATGGCTTGCATTATGCATCAGTGGAACATTTTTAAGCACTGATGAGTTGCATTGCACATAAAAGTAATTAATATACTTTAGTCTCTATTCTTCCTCATCATTCAGCTTTCAGGTTTCCAATAAATATTAGAAATCACACAGAACACATGTAGGCTCAACCAAGTCTAAATAAAATAATATACTATGGGGTATGTTTACTAAACCATCCTAATGTTACCGGCGCTAGTTGCAGCGATAATGTTAAGAATGCCATAGAAGGAGTGGGCGTTCCAGTCCTAAGGTAGCAAGAATATGTATCGCGTGATAGTGGGCGCCGTGGCACGTTAACACGCGTTAACACTAAGTAAATGACAGCGCAACATTAGAAGCATTAACAATGTAGCTCACTGGTTACTGCAAGGACTGTAGATCCAGAGGTCATGGGTTTGATCCCACAGTGGTATAATCTAAAAAGGCTGTCTGAGGCATTTTCTTTTAATTTAAATCAGTGCTGCCAGCAAAAACACCCTCACAGTGCCGTAACCTAAGGTGTCTCATAAGGTGCCCTATAAGGCGCCCCATAGGTCACATTATAAATTGTCCTGTCTGCCAAGGCACCCTATAATGTGCCCTATAGGGCGCTGTATAGGGTGCTTTATAGAGCGTTTTAGGCACCTTAGGCTACAGCACTGTGAGAGTGTTTCTGCTGGCAGCACTGATTTAAATTAAAAGAAAATTCCTCAGACAGCCTTTTTAGATTACACCACTGCAGAATCAAAGCCATGCCCTCTGCCTCCACAGTCATTGAAGTAACCAGTAGGCTACATTTCTATAGCTACTACCACACTGCTGGCTGGCTACAGAAAGACTGCAGGTCACCACACAGACTGTCTGCTGTGGTTACAAGAATAGGATAAACCCACCCGTACCCATGATGCACTGCACATGCAGATCAGCAGTCTACATCTGATCACATAATGGGGTATGCACCCCCACAGCACCTAGGCCTGGTAGGGGGAACCGACCGTGTGTGTTACTGGCACAGAGTAGCTACAGACCGTGATATTGTGCAGGTCCTGTGCTCACCCTGAGGGTGAGGTGGGGCACCCAGTACCAGGTCCGCAGCACCTGGCTGAGACAGGCTGTGCTGCAGATCCCCATCAGTGCCAGTGTGTGATAGGTAGTTCTTGCAGATACACCTATGTCCATCTGTATTTCCCAGTCATGTCTAGCCCTTGTGGACTATGATGCACCCAGAATAGTGCATATCCTGTGTGGGTGCCATGGTCACATGTTATAGGTGAAGGGGGGTGTTTGGACCCAAAAGCAGATTATGTAGCACCACCAAACCTGCTCTCTATGGCTCGGGGTGGGGTGGGGACAGGATCTCCCACCAACAGATCCACATTGTACATCTCTGCAATGGTGGCAGCAGAGAGGACCATCAACCCCAGTCCTGCTGGGAAACAGGTACCCTACAGGGCAGTCGATGCAGATCTGTACACATCACATAAAGCAATGGCAGACAGGCAGAACACTGGAGAAGCTCAGCTGCCCACCACCACTATCTGACATTCACCAGCAGAGAGCACAGTCAGTCCCCTCCCACTACACCCTGCAAGGTGCTCCAACCATACACATGCTAAATGCATACAGTCTGCTAGCTAGTACATGCTCCTGGAAGAACTGCGTGCACCCAAAAACAGGATATGAGCACACATACCAAGCAGGTATGTCAGTGATTGGGCACCAGAAAAAAAGAACCCATAAACATTGCTTGAGAGAAACGGTGCATAGCATTATGGGGAAACCAAGCCATGCCATGGTCACTGCTCAGTCAGGGTGAGAGTGACCCCCCCCCTCCACAGCATGACATGCTGTGGCCCCCCCTATCTGTGCAGGTGGTGGTCGGGCACTACAATGTCCCAGCCATTGCTTTATACCCTGTGCAGATGCATCCTGCCCAGGCCACCCTGTCCGGGCCATACCCACAGTACCTTGCTCCTTATTATGCACATTGGCAGGCTAACACTGGAAACAGTGCAAGCAGTGTGGCCTCAGTACCCAGAACTAGGATGTCAGCATACACACCAAACAGATAAATCAGTGATTTGGCCCCAAAAGGGACCCATAAACATCACATAAGAAAAGTGCTATGCAGCACTATGGGGGAATCTAGCCATGCCGTGGTCACTGCTCAGTCAGGGTGAGAGTGACCTCCCAGCAGGACATGCTGTGGCCACGCTGTCCGTGCAGGTGGTGGCTGGTCACTACAATGTCTGAGCCATTGCCCTATGCCCTGTGCAGATGCAGCCAGGCCAGGCCACCCTATCCAGGATATTCCACCGGTACCTTGCTCCTTATTATGCACATTGGCAGGCCAATACTGGCAACAGTGCTAGCAGTGTGGGCTGTGGAGGGTATTGGCAGCCACCACACACTGGATAGACAGACACACACTCCACACACCTATGCCAGCATTGTGCAACTATAGAGGTGTTTGGCAGCCCTGGCCACCACAACAGTCCTGGGGCACAGTGCAGGCATGGCTATGGTACGCAATACTGTTGGGGCCACTCTATCAGACATCAGACCTGAGGCACACTCCACAGACATCAGAAAGGTTGCTATGATGCAGCTCAATCAGAAAATTGTTCTTAACTTAGGAATTATCATAGCAACCTTTTGATAGCTGTGTACAGTTTACCCATGTTTAGGGTGGCATTGCTAAGGTATGCAAGTGCTAGTAAGAACATAAGAACATAAGAACATAAGATATGCCATACTGGGTCAGACCAAGGTCCATCAAGCCCGGTATTCTGTTTCCAACAGTGGCCAATCTAGGTCATATGTACCTAGCAGATTCCCCAAGAGACACAAGTTCCACAATGCTTGTACTGGGTCAAGCATTGATATCTTCGGTCACTTCTTAATAATGGTTTATGGACCTTTCCTCCAGGAACTTGTCCAAACCTTTTTTAAACCCAGCTACACTAACAGCTTTACTACATCCTCCGGTAACAAATTCCAGAGTTTGATTACACATTGAGTGAAAAAATATTTTCTTTTATTAGTCTTAAATAGTTTACCCTGTAGCTTCATTGCATGTCCCCTAGTCTTTCTATATTCTGATAAGGTAAACAATCGATCTACGTTTACCCGTTCCATTCCGTTCATTAATTTATAGACTTCTATCATATCTCCCCTCAGCCGTCTCTTTTCCAGGTTAAAGAGCCCTAACCTTTTTAGCCTTTCTTCATAGGAGTATCCTTCCATCCCTTTTTACCATTTTGGTGGCTCTTCTCTGTACCTTTTCTAAAATCGCTATATCCTTTTTAAGATACGGCGACCAGAATTGCACACAGTATTCAAGGTGCGGTCTCACCATGGAACGATATAGAGGCATTATAATATCTTTTGTTTTATTTTCCATTCCTTTCCTTATCATACCTAGCATTCTATTTGCTCTCTTGGCCGCCGCTGCACACTGGGCCGAGGGTTTTAACATGGTATCCACAATGACGCCTAAATCTTTTTCCTGGGTGGTGGTTTCTAATGTGGAACCTTGCATCGTGTAACCATAGTTTGGGTTGTTCTTCCCTAGGTGCATAACCTTGCACTTGTCCACATTAAATTTCATCTGCCAATTTGATGCCCAGTCTTCCAATTTATCAAGATCCTCTTGCAATTTTTCACAATCCTCTTGGGTTTTAACAACTTTAAATAGTTTTGTGTCATCTGCAAATTTGATAACCTTACTCGTTATTCCACTTTCCAGGTCATTTATGAATATGTCAAAAAGCAGCGGACCCAGCACAGATCCCTGGGGTACACCACTATTCACCTTTCTCCATTGGGAAATTTGGCCATTTAGCCCTACCCTCTGCTTTCTATCTTTTAACCAGTTCCTGATCCACAATAGTACACTGCCTCCTATCCCATGACTCTTTAGTTTGCCAAAAGTCTCTGATGAGGGACCTTGTCAAAGGCTTTCTGAAAGTCCAGATACACAATATCAACCGACTCACCTTTGTCCACCTGTTTATTCACTCCTTCAAAAAAACATAACAGATTAGTAAGACAAGATCTTCCTTGTCTAAAGCCATGTTGGCTATCTCCCATTAGGTTGTGACTATCTACATGATGAGTAATTTTATTCTTTATGATGGTTTCTTCTTTTCCCGGTACTGACGTCAGGCTCACCGGTCTGTAGTTTCCCGGATCACCCCTGGAACCCTTTTTAAAAATTGGTGTTACATTGGCGATCCTCCAATCTTCAGGTATTAGAGATGATTTTAATGATAGTTCAAAGATTACTGATAGCAGGTCTGCAATCTCATATTTCAGTTCTTTCAACACCCTTGGATGTATACCATCCGGCCCAGGTGATTTGCTACTCTTAAGTTTATCTAATAGTTGGAAGACATCTTCCCGATGTATCGATATTTCCTTCAATTCTTCCGCACCTTTAAATACCACTTCAGTCATGGGTAACATCCCTACATCTTCCTCAGTAAAGACCGAAGCAAAGAATTCATTCAGTCTCTCCGCTATCACCTTGTTGCCTCTTAGTGCTCCTTTAACCCCTTTATCATCTAATGGACCAACTGACTCTCTCACAGGTTTTTTGCTACGAATGTACTTGAAAAGGTCTTTATTTCGCGTTTTTGCTTCCACAGCAAGCTTCTTCTCAAATTCTCTCTTTGCCTGCCTTATCAATGCCTTGCATTTGACTTGCCAGTGCTTGTGCTCTTTCCAGGTTTCGTCGTTTGGATCTTTTTTCCATTTCCTGAAAGATGCTTTTTTTGCAACAACAGCCTCTCTGACCTCCCCTTTAAACCATGCTGGCAGTTTTTTGGACTTCCTTCTACTTTTCTTAAAGCGTGGAATACAGCTGGTCTGGGCTTCCAAGATAGTATTTTTCAACAACACCCAAGCTTGATGTACGTCTTTAACCTTCGCAACTGCTCCTTTTAGTTTTTTCTTAACTGTTTTCCTCATTTTATCATAGTCTCCCTTTCGAAAGTTAAAAGGTAGTACTGTGGATTTCCTTACTATCCCTCCTCCACTAATTAAATCAAAGGCGATCATGCTATGATCACTATTGCCAAGTGGCCCCAACACCCTTATCTCTTGCACTAGATCTGGTGTTCCACTAAGGACTAGGTCTAATATGGCTTCCCCTCTGGTCGGTTCATGAACCAGCTGCTCCAAAAAGCAGTCATTTATTTCATCTAGGAACTTTATCTCCCTAGCATGTCCTGACGTGACACTGACCCAGTCGATACCGGGGTAATTGAAATCACCCATTATTATTACTGCGCTGTAACTTTTGTTAGCTTCCTTGATTTCTTTGAGCATTTCATCATCCATTTTGTCATTCTGGCCAGGTGCTCGATAGTACACCCCCACTGCCATTGCCTTCCCCCTTTTATATGGAATTTCAATCAATATAGATTCTACAGCAGATTTTGTTTCCTGCAAAACTTTAATCCTTTCTGAGTCAATGCCCTCTCTAACATAGAGCGCAACCCCTCCACCAATTTGATCAGCTCTATCATTACGATATAGTTTGTACCCAGGTATCACAGTGTCCCACTGGTTGTCCTCCTTCCACCATGTCTCTGATATTCCAATCATATCTAACCTTTCATTTTTGTGCTATATATTCTAACTCTCCCATCTTATTCTTTAGACTTCTAGCATTTGCATACAAGCATTTTAGAGAATGTATTTTATTCATGTTAATTTGGCTATTGTTAGACATGGGTAAATTGGGATCTTTAAGCTCTGTCTGCTCCATACTTGAGGGCATTTGGGCTATTTTACTCTTTTGTGGAACCTCTCTGCTTTTGGTAGTATCCTTCAAGGATACATTCTTCCGAACCATCTGTTCTTGGGGAGATGCACGCAGGGCCAAACATCCTGCCTCTCCAGAAGGCTTGGAATAATGGAGCCTGTGGGTGTGGGTGTGTCTGCCCCAGTTGGCCGCTGCTCTAGGGCAGAGGTTCCTAACTCCAGTCCTGGAGGGTCAAACACTGTTCGGGTTTTCATGCTGTCCCTAATGAATATGCATGAAATACATCTGCATACCATGGGGGCAGTGCATAGCAATGCAGCACAGCCACATTTATTAGAGGCAGCATGGAACCTGAATGGTGTTTGGCCCTCCAGGACTGCATTTGGGAGACTCTGCTCTAGGTAATGCGCATGTTTATGGTGTCTGTGCTCTGTAGGGTAAAATGTAGGTGTTTTGGGGATGTCTACGTCATCTGCACTACAGGTTCTGTCTGTATTAGCATGTTTTTTATTTATTTATTTATTTATTTATTTTACATTTCTTTTATACCGCACTATTTACGATCAGCGCGGTTTACATAAAACAAAACAGAATCCGACAATGAACAAGAGTCAGGTCATTACAATGAACAGGAGCAATCAACTTGGATAACGGGGGAAACTATGTACACAAATGGGATACTGAAATTGGTAACTGTCTATATGTGAGATGGGGTCATTGTGTGTTGTTCGTACCTGGTGGCTGGGGTTCGAGGGAGGCTGTGAGGTATTTAATAAAGAGGAGGTGTTTTAAGGCCTTCCTGAACTGGCTCAAATTGGGGATAGCTCTGATGTGTGGTGGTAAGGAGTTCCAGAGGCTTGGGGCGCTCAGGCTGTAGGCTCTATTTGAAGTTGATATGGCGCATCTTGTCATAGCTTTTGGTATTGCTAGCTTGTTGGTTGCAGCAGTTCTTCTTATCCTGTTGGGCATGGGTTGTTGTATGAGGTCACATATTGAAGAAGAGGATAACCCATTGATGGCCTTGAATGTCATCACTAAGATCTTGAAGTTAATCCTGGCTTGGATGGGGAGCCAGTGCAGCTGCATCAGGAGGGGTGTGATGTGCTCTTTCCTTGGTGCTCCTAAAAGGATTCGCGCAGCGCTGTTCATGGCGAGTTGTAAGGGATGTAAGGTTGCTTTAGGGAGACCTTGTAGGATGGCGTTTGCATAATCAAAATGAGGGATGATGAGGGCTTGGTAGATGGTACGGAAGTCACTCAGCTCGAGTAGAGGGCGTATGTGTCTGAGGGATCTGATCTTGAAGTAGATCGCTCTTACTGTTTTTGCTATGTGCTGCTTCATGTTGAGGTTCTGATCCAATGTGACTCCGAGGTATCGTATGGCTGATTTTACTTGCAGCTTGGCGTTGTCTACTTCCAAGTGGTTAGGTGGAATAAACTCAAGATTTCTAGAGATAAATAGGACCTCTGTTTTCTTATGTTGGATGCGCAGATTTTGAGAGAGGAGCCATTCGGATACTGCATTGAAACACTTAGTTAGTGGGGTGAGGTCTGGGCAATCCAGGGATATTGGCAGGTAAAGTAGGACATCGTCGGCGTAAATCATGCAACTCACATTAAAGTGTCTAATGATGTTACATATGGGTTGGATATAAATGTTAAACATAAGAGACGATAGGGAGGATCCTTGAGGGACTCCTTGACTTTGTAGGAATGGCTCAGATGTGGTTCCATTTGCTCGTACGTGTTGCCATCTTCCAGACAGGTAAGACCTGCACCACTCCAGCGCTGTTTCAGTGATGCCTTTCTCTCTTAGCCGAATCAGGAGGATCTCGTGGCAGACAGAGTCGAAGGCTGCCGCAATATCTAAAAAGATAAGTGCGAAACCTGTACGTGGGTTGTCAATGCCTGAGATTATGGTGTTGAAGAGAGTGGTAAGTAGTGTTTCCACTCCATGTGACTCTCTGAACCCGTGTTGTGATGGATCTAGAGGTGCATAGGTGTCCACATGATCTTGTAGCTGCCTGTATACTATTTTTTCAATGATTTTAGAGAGCATCGGGATACTGGATATGGGTCTGTAAGACTCGACCTTTAGAGGGTCTAATTTGGTGTCCTTGAGCAGCGGTCTAACAGAGGTCTGTTTGAGCATGGATGGGAATGATCCAGTGCTAAATGATAGTCCCATCATTTTGGCTAAGATTGGGGCAAGGTCAGATCGCAGATCTTTTATCCAGAATGCTGGACATGGATCTGAGTATGAAGTGGAGGTATTTAGGGTAGCAATGGTGTCTTCAATAATTATCTTAGACGGAGTGGTAAAGGTGGATAGATACGTTGCGCATGCTTGAGCATAAGGGGGGACCGGTATCACCATCTTGTCGGTTCTGCATAGCTTTGATTGCATAAAGTTGGCATAATCCTGAGGGTGTATAGATTCTGTGCGCTCAGGGGTGGGTTCTCTGGCAAGAGATTTTACCAGGTTAGAGGTCGTGCGGCTTGTTTAATGAACGTTTCAGAGTGTTGGTGTGATGTAGTTTCATTTTGTCTGTTACAGCCCTGCGATGAGTGTGTAAGAGTTGGATGTATGCTGCTTGATCGCTGCTGGTACGTGATTTCCTCCAGCGTTTTTCCGATCTTCGTAGGAGGGTTAAAGACGCCTTTAGGTCAGGTGTGAACCAAGGTGCGGATGGTCTTTTCTTTGAGGCTTTAGTCGTGGGAGGGCGGATTGCGATCGCGCTGAGCTTGCTGTTCCATGTGGAAATTAGGACATCCAGGTCTTGTGGGGTATTGTCAAGGAGAGAGTTTATTTCATCCAGGATGCGTTCTTTGTTAAACGGGTGAAAACTTCTGGCATTTGAGGTTGTGATTGTTTGTTCATTCGTGATGGACCTTTGTGACCTGGTAGGGGTCGGAATTTGGAATGAAATAAGCTTATGATCCGACCATGGAACTGCTGTTAGAGACAACGTGATGTTTTGTGCTTGTTGAAGCACCACTTGTGGGGCGAATATCAGATCAAGAATGTTGCCCTTTGTGTGTGTAGGTTCATGAACCAATTGGGTGTATCCCAAGATATCTAGGGCTTCTGTGAAGGCGGCAGCCTGATTGACCTGTAGGGATGGTAGGTTAAAATCACCTAGTATCCAGCTTGGTCTGTGTGGAACATGGGTATTTGTTGCTATGTTTATGTTGTAGTAGTGGGTAAAATATGGGGGCTGGGTTGGCAGGAACCATAGCTGGGACTTGAACCTGTGACTTTCTGCTCCTGAACACACTGGCTGTGTGCACTGCACCACCGTGTTGCCACAGAGACAGTGCATTCCTTGGGGATACCATAACTGTTCATCAGACAGGGCCTGTCTGTTGCAGTGCATGGCACCCACCTACACATGGCTAGGCCACGGTCTGCTCTGGGCAGCTGCCACTGCCCCCTCTCCCACCAGCACCCCTCTGCCACCTTGCTGACTTTCCCTTCTGCTGGTGGTGCTGGTGGAGCACAGTCTCAGGCCATCCAGTGTGTGTGTAGGCGGCTGCCTATGGTGCGGGTTCTGCGGTAGGGGTGCCTGCATAACTGTCCACGCTTCCCCCCAGCACCGCCTGCCAATGTTCTGTGCCCTTGGGGGTACCTGCTGGGTACTATCTCCTGTGACACTGTGGGAAGCACACTCATGCCCATGTTGGGCCCTCATCAGTTGCTGTCTGGCTGCACTACTGTTTCAGCATTCCTATGAGCCACCTAGACATCACCCTAGTCCGCACTGTGGCCCACCTGCACCACAGCATGTGCCGCCTGCAGCCCTCTGTGTCCCCTTTTCAAGCATCTGTCCAGTTGCCCGTTCCGACATGCCCACTCTGCTGTTGCGGAACATGTGCATGCCATAGGACACCTGCCCACTGGAGAGGGAAAACCCTGCTCTGCGCACTTTCACTGTGGGCTCATTCACCTTGTATGGGGACGGAGCATAGACCCTTCCAATATTCATATCTTTTTTTTTGAGATTTCTCGGGGGGTGAGGGGGTTGATGTTTCCCATTAATATCACTATTGCCCAGCTTGGTTATGTTTTTTTTCAATTTTGTTCCGGTTATTTTCACTGTTTATTTGCCCTTTTGTTCCGTGCACATGTATCACACTTATCACTTTTTGTGGGTTTCCCTGGTTTTGCTGTACATTGCTGACGGAAATGGTTTCTTTATCCTTCAAATAAGCTCTAACGCCAGGGTTTCACTGGCGTTAGTTTTGAGCCTAGGATTTCACAACGTTAGTGTGCGGGGAGCCTCTCCCCTCCCACTCTCCACCCATTGACCCCTTCTCTCCGCCCCTGGGGCGCCTTCCTCCGCCCTCCAGGAGCCTTTCTCCGCCTTCAGCACTCGTTTGCGCCGCTGCGCGCGTTATCACGAGCTAAGGTACCTCTGCGCCCGATAAAGCGCCATTATTGAGCGATAAGGTCTCAGAGCGCACATTAAGACAGTTTAGTAAACATACCCCATAGGGGCGTTTTTACTAAGCTGGGCTAACGGTTAGCACGTGCTATTTGGAACGAGATCTCGCATTATTCAATGGGACCTATTGAATATTTCCTCATGCAATGCTATAATTATGTGATTGTTCTCATGGAAGTGGGTTTTTCCACACTTTAATTGCCCAAAGCCAAAAAGAATATCTAATGGGAAGTAAGGGCAATTGACGGTCAAAGTTGTTATTGCTTTTAAAAGATGATAGTAAGAAAAATGAATTGAATTTCTGGGGTTTTATACTGCTGCTTCAGCTCCAAGTTGCAGTGGGAGTTTGATCTCAGGTAGTGTCTGCTGATTCCCACAACTGATTGACTAGTAACAACATACAATTTTGTCTTCCATTTAAAGGCATATATTGCAGAACATTATAAAATATGTTGTTTTACATGTTCAGGGTATACAATCATACCCGGCTATACATATTTTGAGGGGTTTTTTAGAAGCCCAATTATTTTGCTCTTTTATTTTACCTAGATCAAGTAGACTTTGGAGATTATCACAACCCTCTGCAAATAAATATCCTGAAGACTATTTTTTCCTGGGTGTTAATGATGACTACAATATTTCAAATTTACCTTCGTTGTTCATACTCTTGATAATTGTGTCATCCTTGTTCTCAAACCCTCTTTGCCCTCTGGTCTGTTCTTTCATATTTATAAATCTGTATATTTCTATCTCTTTTGTATTCTCTAACTCAATAAGAGGAATTTGCGAGCATTCCTTTATCATTATTTGTGTCCCCAATGCAGGCATTTACTGAAGCAAGTAAAGAATTATACAGCACAATGCCTGCTTGAGCATTCTTTTATGTTTTTTTATTGCCGGTAATGAGAAAAATCACAGATTGAATACTTTCTCTAAAGTTCCTTTGCAGCAACTCTGGCTTACAAGGAGATGCAGCAAAACTTACAGATTATAATTTATATATTTGCCAATCTTGAATTATAACACCTTATCTCAGTGGAACAAGGAGGTTTCTGGAGAAATATTTGCCCTGCATATGTGACTGAGCCCCCCTGGATTACTCAAAAAAGCAATATATTTTTTATTAGCATAGAAAACTAGGAACCTTGTGAAAAACTAACAATTTCTTCCTTTTGTAATCGTCAAGGATTTTCCTACAATTAATATAAGCTGTTACAGAAAGAGTTATTTCTAAGGTTTTTTCCCTAGCTTTCTGAGTCTTTCCTTTCCACAATTCCCTCTTTTTGTCATAGCTCCCACTAGGGATCTTATAGATAATTCATATCATTATCTCCATCATTCTCTGCATGTCACCTTCTGGATCATCATATCCAGAAGCTTCATCAAATTTTACTCTCAGAAATATGCATAACAGAATTATGCTTTAGAATTACCACTATTAGGTAAGGAAACATTAATCAAAGAAAATAATAACTAAGAAAATAGTTATAATGTCCCCAACAGACACCACTTTTCACCATGGTTTCTTCTTCAGATAATTTAATCCTGCTTCTCAGGAGTTTTTCAGGACTTCGTAGTGTGCTTCAACTTTCTCTGAAGCCTAAGCTTGATTTCTCCCAAAGGTTGAACTTCCCACTCTTGTTAGCTGATATCTTGGCCCTTTGGCAGTGGATCTATGTAGACAGTCTTTCACACTTCACTGCGATATGAAGTTAGGAGCACTTGGTATGGTCCTTTTGATCTGTATTCTAGGCAGTTCTTTCACTGGAACCTCTGGGATTGCAACAACTCCAGGGTTTATCCGGAAGAGCAGCAACTACCTTTAAATGGAAAGACTAAACATACCGGATTGGATTTTGCAATAGAACAAAACTTCATTCATTCATTTTTACTAAAGTTAAATCTTATGGAACAAATATTGCTGAAAAGGCTTTCATTGGTTTATCAGTAATTTTCTCATGTGGTGTCAACCCCATCTTGTGCCTTGGTAAGTTTCTCATTCCTCTATCACTGGACAGTCATGTGAGGACTCTTCATGATGGTATGAAGTACTAGATCAATTTCTTTGCAACAGTAGAATATCTGCCTTCTATAAGGATACGTTTCTACCCATCCAGAAATTAAACAATCACCAAACAGTATTCAAATCCTTGACATTTGAATAATTGGATATAATCCATTTATAAATTCAGAAAGGGTCCCAATGGTTGTGGCTTGTGATCTTGACTGATCTTCACATGTTTAACACTTTTGCATTGTTTGCAGATCAGACAAATTGCACACAACTCTGCAATTTGTTTGGCGAATGTAGGATTGCACTAATCTTGTGAAAATTTGTGAATCATATTATCTCCTCTTTGCCTTTGTGTGTCTGGCCATGATACATGGAGGCAACATGAGGTAAAAAAACATCTAGAAGCACTAAATGGCCAGTGTGGGTTTTCCAGAGTCCATCAGGATGCAAGGTGCACCTAGCCTGTCTCCAAGTATCTATTTCTAATTGTTGAGCATGTGTCTGGGCTTAGATGACTTCTTCAACTGGAGGTAATGGAGACAGCATAATCAAATGGGTTGCAGAGTAGAGCGTTCATTTTTTTCTATTTACATATTCGTTAGACTGACACATCACTTGTGTCCATCATTAAATTACCTTCACCAGTTTACTGTCCATCAAGTCCTTCTTTTTTTCATTATTAATATCCCATCTCGCTTTTCACAACACTTCTCATACCTTGCATCATTCCACCAACTATGTACATAGATCTTTCTTCATACCGTACTAATGTATCCTTATATGGTAAGGTTTCTAGAACATCAAACCACTGTTAGAGCTTAGTACTGCTTTTAAGTAAACTGTAGGTAGAAGATATAAATTTATGGGCCCGATATTCGAAAGGCATTTATACGGTTTACATCCTAGTAAGCTGTGTAAATGTCTTAAATCAAGATATTCAATGGTATTTACATGGCTACTGCCGAGGAATATCCCCTTCTAACCCTGCTACATGCTCTGATGCTATGCAGTTAGCATCAGGCCATGTTGAGGGTGTTACAAGTGGAGCATAGGCAGAGACTGTCGCTAACTGGGTAGCGGCGATATTGCATGCTGCCTGGTTAGCAACCTGTGCCTAAAAGATAGGCGAGAAAAAACCTTGCCTATCTTTTAGGTGTAGGCGCTAATCAGGCAGCATGCAGTATCGCTGCTACCTGGTTAGCTACTGCAGCTTCCAGTATGTGCGATGATCCCCAGAGATTCAATTCCAGGGCCATGTATGACACCTTCATTGAATATGTCGGCGGGCTCTATATTCTTAACAATAAGCAAAATACAATGGGGGTCATTCTGAAGGTGCATGTCCAGGCTGTCCAGATGCCCAGAAATTTGGATATGTACCCGATTCTGCTCTGCCGGAGCAGAACCTGGGCATAGTGGCTGGATGTCCGGGACATGCCCTGATTCAGGCATCCCAGATCTCCAGCTACATCCCCGGCTAGCTCAGTCAGGCTGCTGCATGTAGCCGCAGTGCCATGCCATCATGTTGCCATGGCACCATGGCTCCATGCAGGAGCCATGATCCCTGGCTGACCCTGACTTCACCCTTTACCCGCTGCCCAACCCCCGATCGGCCCTGCCATGGCCAGGGTCAGGCTGTGGGGATCCCCCTGCACCCCCTCACCTTGCTTTCTGGACCAAAGTCTTCCATCATCCTCCATCTAAGGGGACTTATTCCAACTCCAAGGTGGAATAAGTCTCCAGTCCAACCCGCTGATCACAGATGTACAGGGCCGACCTCAGAATCGGCCCTGTATGTATGGGGTCAAGGTGCAGCCCATTTCCCGCCCTCATTCGTCCCCTGGCCTGCCCCTCCCGCCAATGACCATAGCTCCCCACACAACTGGGATTGACTTATGTGGAGCTCTGCCTTGGGAATCACAACACTGGCATTTAGCGGGGCTGGACATCTGGATTGGACGTCCAGCCCCGCTAAACACCAGTCAGGATGACCCCCCAGTGTCAGTAAAGAATGCCCCTTTCCCACAAAACCTAATTGGTCTACCAACAGGTGGACATATGCTTATTCTAAATAGCAATTCTCTAAATATGTTTCAATTAACATTAAGCATTTAATATAGCTAAAGTTCTTAAAACATGAAAATTATTCTTTCACAACAATTTATAACAATAATCTCAACAAGAAGAAGTATGGCTTTTAATAGGATAGCCACATATCCCCCAGGCATATCTAGTCTATATACACTATAACTAAGAGGGTCATTTGAAAAGGCTTAGTTATGATTTGGATGTTGAAATCATGGACATGTCTCCATAATAGTCATTCCACAAATGATGCCTTACTTCTCCAGTGCAGGGACATCCAAGTAGGCACAGAAGTATGGCAGAGGCCTGTCTAGGAAGGGGAAAATTACTTACATGTCCCTATTTGATCTCAGAAACATCTGCAGGCATGAATAGGCATCAGGAAAGTGCTTGTTCTCACTTTAAAACATTCACAGAGAATTAAGTGACTAGCCTTAGATCACAAAGGCCCATGCTGGTATTTGAATCCTGACCATACTACTCTAGCCATTATGCTATTAGACATCTTAGGTCTGCAGTGCTATCCTGGGGATGTCTATATAGATGTTTGATACATGTGCATATCTGGCACATCCAAGTTTCCAAAATCATGCCTGAACTTGCATGTGCCTGCTTTTTTTCATACATTCTGGCTTTGACATCCCAGATTGCACTTGGATGTCCCATTGTGAAATGTGCTTCTAAGGGTGTAGAAAGGGCTATAATAAGAGCAAACTGGCCACTAGTAATATCAGGTAAGGGAACATTTTCCATAACTTCGGAGGAATTACAGTGTTTTTAGGGGAGACGATATCTTGATTCAAAAATTATTTGTTTACTGATCTGATGCTGCCTTCTGCTTCAGAGTTCAAAGGATACCGTGGAACTCTTAGCAAAGGTTTGCTAGAATTCAAGACAACCTTGACAAATTCTATCTGAAGATGACTAACTTCATTTGGACTTGAGACCCATAAAGCTTCAGGTACTGCAGAGAGCAGAATTAGACCAACCATTAGGCAAACCATTAGGTGGTCCCCTAGGGCATCAATTTCTAGTTGCGTCAAAGAGCAGGGCATTTGAAGCTAAGCAATAGATTTTGACAGCCAAGTGGGGTATAAAAGCTTTAAGGTATGCCTAGAGGGCCAACACCATGATCCAACTCTGGGGACAGCCCTGGTAGAGAGATGCTCCTCTAGGATAGGGTTAAGTTCTTCCACAGGAGTAGAGTCTTGGAGGGTTCATGAGGAAAGTGTTTTATTCTGCAGGTATAAGTATAGGCCTGGACAAAGAATGTGCTCCAGGGTTTTCTTAAAATCTCCAGTGAGAGGTGTTGAGGAAATCAGAACATTTGAGGGGTTATCCTGTGACTGTAGTATCTATTAAGATCTGTGTATATTGTCTATTAATTGTAGTGTTAAAAGATCATTCTCAGGTAAGAAGAATAAGAGGGCACCAGGCATCTGTGAGTGGGCCTGTGAGACCTAGAAACATAGAAACATAGAAATATGATGACAGAAAAAGACCACATGGCCTATCTAGTCTGTCCTTCCATATCAACAACTGCAACAGTTCCCTTTTTTCCTTTAGAGATCCTCTGTGTTTGTCCCATGCTTTTTTGAATTCAGTTACTGTCCTCATCTCTACCATCTCCACTGGGAGACTATTCCATGGATCCACCACTCTTTCCGTAAAGAAATATTTCCGCATATCACTCCTGAATCTATCCCCCTTCACCCTCATCCCATGTCCCCTCGTAGCAGAACTTGCTTTCAATTGAAAGAGGCTCTTCCCCTGAACATTTATGCCACTGAGGTATTTAGACATCTCAATCATATCACCTCTATCCCGCCTTTCCTCTAAGGTGTACATATTAAGATCCTTAACTCTGTCCTCATATGCTTCATAATGAAGACCACTAACCATTTTAGTAGCCACCCTCTGCACCGACTACATCCTGTTCACATCCTTTTGAAGGTGCAGTCCACAGAATTGCACACTATACTCCAAATGAGTTCGCACCAAAGACTTATACAGAGGCACTATCACCTCCTTTTTTCTGCTAGCCATTCCTCTCCGTATGCACCCAAGCATTCTTCTAGCTTTTGCCGTCGCCTTTTCTACCTGTTTAGCTATTTTAAGATCATCAGACACAACCACGCCTAGGTCCCTCTCTTCTTTAGTGGACAAAAGTACTTCACCCCCTATACTATCTTGCTCCCTTGGATTGCTGCAGCCCAAATAAATGACCTTACATTTTTTAACATTAAATCCCAGCTGCCAAATTCTAGACCATTCTTCAAGCTTAGCTAGATCCCTCCTCATGTTATCTACACCTTCCTGGGTGTCTACTCTATTGCAGATTTTGGTATCATCCGCAAAAAGGCAAACCTTACCCGAAAGCCCTTCAGCTATATCACTAACAAAGATGTTAAAAAGAATCAGACCAAGGACAGATCCCTGGGGCACACTGCTGGTAACATCCTTCTCCTCCTAGTGAGCTCCATTTACCTGTACACTTTGTTGCTTCCCACCAAACCAATTTCTAACCCAAGCAGTAACTTTAGGGTCCATCCCTAGGGTGCTCAGTTTGTTTATAAGTCGCCTGTGAGGAACAGTGTCAAAGGCTTTACTGAAGTCTTAATACACCACATCTAGGGCTCTCCCTTGGTCCAACTCCCTGGTCACCCAGTCAAAGAAATCAATCAGAAATCAATCAGATTTGTCTGACAAGACCTGCCTCTGGTGAATCCATGCTGGACTCCAGAAACCTCACTATTTTCTCTTTCAGCAGCGTTTCCAATAATTTACTCACCACCGAAGTTAAACTAACTGGCCTGTAGTTTTCAACCACATCCTTACTTTCGCTTTTGTGTAAAGGCACCACATGAGCCTCTCTCCATTCCTTTGGCACCACTCCTGACTCCAATGAGGCATTGAAAAGGTCAGTCAGTGGAACTGCTAGAACATCCCCAAGTTCCCTCAGTATTCTAGGGTGTATCCCATCCGGTCCCATCGCTTTGCCTACTTTAAGTTGAGATAGTTTCTCACAAACACAGTCTTCTGAAAATTGTTCAAGATGTCCCTCGCTTCTGTTCCTGTTTGTGGGTGTTTTCTGAGGTCCTGATCCTGGTTCTTTATCTGTGAACACAGAACAGAAATATTTGTTAAGCAATTCCACTTTATCCTCATCAGCTTCTACATATTCCTCCCCTTCACCCTTGAGTCTGACAATACCACTTTTGCCTTTCCTCTTCTCACTAACATATCTGAAAAATGTCTTATCTCCCCATTTTATTGCATTGGCTATTTCCTCCTCTTTTTGAATCTTTGCTTTCCTGACTACTTTGCTAGCTTCTCTAACTTTTTCCAAATATAGATGCCTGTCTTCCTCTCTCTGTGATCTCTTGTATTTCATAAAGGCTTCCCTCTTTTTCTTCACTTTTTCAGCTACTTCTTTCGAAAGCCATAGCGGTCTCCTTTTCCTTTTACCTTTTATTTACTATTTTAACAAAAAGGTTGGTTGCCCTTAAAATATCCCCTTTCAGTTTTGCCCACAGCTTTTCTACATCCCCCAGCTGTTCCCACCCCACTAACGACTCACTGAGGTATTGGCCCATCTTGGCAAAGTTAGTCTTCCTAAAGTCTAAGACCCTCACTTTTGAATGTATTCTAATGGCCCTAGTCCTAATACTGAACCACATCATCTGGTGATCACTGGTTGCAAAATTATCTCCCACTATAACATGTGACGCTGCAACAATGCCTGAAGCCATGGAAACAGATGGTGACCCGGTGGAAGGTCCGGGTATTGCAGCTAAAAGCAAGATATTCCCTTCTCAGCACAAGATGGACATAGATAATCAGCCAACACAACTCACCTTGGGGGAGGGGAGAAGCAGAGTTGCTGATTGGGCACGCCCTAGTTGGAGGCGGGCTCCCCAGAGCAGTAGCAGCTTGTTAAACCGGAAGAAGGAAGAAGGAAGTAGGAGTGAGAAAAGGTGTGAGTTGGAGACGCAGATTCACGTGGAGAGAAGGAAGCAGTTGGAGCTTCAGAAGCAGTTGGAGTCTGAGAGAAGGAACCAACCGAGGAGGTGGAAGGAAATACTGGAACCAGATGAAGCAGGTGTGTGCTTTAGAGATGAAGTAGCCTTGAATGCCAGAGCCTTTGATTGTGAAGGAGAAACGTTCCCCAGCTGCAATTCCAGGAGAAGGCGTGTAAAGCCAAGAAGCAGGTACCAGGGAGACTCAGTGCACAGCAGAACCTTCTGGGAGAAGGAGAAGGGCGAGGCACGGAGAGACCCAAGGGTAAAGCCTAGGCTTTTGGAGCAGAGAGCTGATCAATGGAATGAATGGCAGACGGCTGACAAACATCCAGGAATTCCTCAGCACAAGGTACAGGATACTTTTAATACTGATAACAGCTTTTATGAGAAGCCAGACTGTGTGAGTGCATATTTTAAACCTCAGGAAAAGCCCAGGTTTTATGAGAGCAGTTGGCTGCAACCAGAAGCTTATTCAGTTAAACCCTGTGTGTCTCCTCAAACTGCTGACAAGATTAACAAGCAAGCTAGCTATAGGGACATAGCAGAGATATTTGCCAGAGACATTTGCCAGAAAGTTTCAGGAAGCTCTAAGTTTGATTTGCTGCCCACAAACGTTTCACCTGCAAAGGAACTGATTTACCCAGCACTTGATAACAGAGACAAGTGGGGGAGGGGTAACTCCACTGCAGTGAATGAGCAGAGTAACCAGGCTGAAGCACTCCTGAGAGACTTTAAAGCATTCCTAGAGAAACGTAATATAGTTGAACCAGTACAGAGTCCAGAAGCACCAGTACCATTGGCTCATCCCCTACAGATGCAGGATTTGAGTCAGCCAATGGAATGTTCAACGTGCCTTGTAGATAAGAAATAGTCCAAGCAGAGCTTGTGTGGTTATTCTTTATAAAGTGAAAAAGTGCACATTGTCAAAGTTCCTTACCTGAAGAGCTTATGAGAAAGATATGAGAATAAGCTAAAGCAGAAGTTGGAAACAGTGCATGAACTTTATTGTTGGTCTTTTGTTTAAGTATTCTCAAAGACAGTCACATGACTGGAATGTGAAGTGCTGTAAAAAGGACTGTTTTGAAACACAGTGTTGGAAAAGCCTATCTTTTCTTTGTTCTTGTTTTGGCTGTAAAATACTTTGCCTTTACGCCTGTTCCAATTCCACCACGGAGCGGGAGAAATAAAATCCTTATAAAATAAATATTCTTTATACCTGCCTTGTCACTCAACCACCGCAACTACAATTCAACCTCAAGGCACACCCCTCCTTAAACCCTCAAGGTCAAGGGGCGGGTGCATGGTTATAAACATCAGAAACAGTATGGCCCCTTCACGTGTGAGGTCTGTTACCAATTGCTTGAATAGTTCTCCCTGTAGAGAATCCAGGATATCTTTACTTCTAGATGATACTGCAGCAGGAATGTGCCAATCAACATCTGGCATATTGAAATCCCCTATCAGTAGCACTTCCCCTTTCCTAGCAATGCTGCGTATTTCTTCAGTTAATTCTCTGTCCACCTCTTCCTCTTGTGAGGGAGGTCTGTATATCATGCCAATGCAGATAGATTTCTCTTTCCCTATTTCTAGTTTAACCCACAATGCCTCCTCTCTCCCTTTTAAGCTCTGTAATTCCTAAGCTTTAATAGTATTTTTTACATATAGTGCCACTCCTCCTCCCCTTCTTCCTACCCTGTCCTTTCTGAATAAAGTATAGCCAGGTATAGTTACATCCCAGTCATGGTTTTCTGTGAACCATGTTTCTGTAACTGCCACTAAATCCAAGTCAGCCACTCCCACCAAAGCTTCAACATCAGGGATCTTATTTCCCATGCTATGGGCATTTATACACACTACTTTCCAAATGTTACCCCTTGTCACCATTTCCATAAAGGTATTTAATGTATCACTTACCTGGGGGCTTTCACTTACCTGGGGGCTTTCTTCACCCATCCCCAACAAGTCTAGTTTAAAGCCCTCTTTAGTAGATTAGCCAGTCTACTACTGAAGACATGTTGACCTTTCTTGGACAGATGGATGCCATCTCTGCTCTGCAACCCTTGGAACAGCATCCCATGGTCTAGAAAACCAAAATGCTCTCAATGACACCATCCACGCAGCCATGCATTCGTCTCCAGGATGCGAGCCTCTCTGCCTTGACCGTTACCCTCAATAGGGAGGATTGAAGTGAACACCACCTGTGCACCTAACTGCTTCACCCTCTGTCCCAGAGCCATGAAGTCACTTTTGATACACTCAGAGGGATACCTGGCAGTATCATTTGTTCCGAAATGGATTAGCAATATTGGGTAATAGTCAGTGGGCTTGATGAGTCTTGGCAAACTCTCTGTAACATCTTGGATTTTGGCAGACAGCATACCTCTCTGGATATCAAGTCTGGTCGGAAGATGGACACCTCAGTACCCCTCAGAAGAGAGTCACCAACCACCACTACCCTTCGCTTCCTTGTGATCACTGATTCTGCAACTTTGGGGTACTTGAGCTCTGGTTCTTCCCTTTCCAGGGATGCTTTCACCTCCTCCACTTCCAGGGCTGCATAATGGTTCTCCAACTCAAGGGCTGGATAAGTTGGATTGGTGATTTTGCAGGCCCTGGTGACAAGTGTCCAACCTTCGGCATTCTGTTGGCACCCATCTTCTCCTCTGCTAGAGAGCTTGGATGTTTCAAGAAGCATCTCATCAATGTATTTCTCACTATCTTGAATGCTCCTCAGCCTCACCACCTCCTCTCTGAGTTCCTCCACTTGTTTCTTCAGAGCTTCAGGATGCAGGCACCCTGCACATGGAACCGGTCCTTCAACTGGCATTGGGACCTCTGTCTGGACAGAGGCAGAAGCTGTAATGGGGGCAACAGCTTTAGCGATACAATTTTTCCCAGCCATTGTTCTGTTCGTGGAGCTTAGGTGTCTGTTAGAGCAAAAGAGAGAGATCTACCAAAGTACCAGCCGGTTTCCCAGCTGTCCGTTGTTTGACCTGTAGAGCCCCTGTTAGGAACCCTCCTTGGGTTCTTCTTGGCTAACATTCTCTATGACTATTCATGCCTCTTCAGAGTCATGAATATACATGGTTTCTTTTACTTGAGGCCTTGGGGTCCTCAATGAGGCAGATTGGGGTAATCGTATTTCTAGTAGCCCGGTTTACCATACTGGAAGCATCTATCGGTTCATATTTATTGCCAATTCCTGGACTGTGATCTCATCCTCTGCCTCTTCTACAAGCTGCATTATTGCCTACTTGGAAAGAATGCAGCTGTAGATTATGTAATTGGTTTTCTTTGGAGCCTCTCTGCTTTTTTATCAAGCACTTTAAATGACAATGCCTTTTTTTCCCCAATCAGCTTAGTTTGTATTTCAGTCACTGCCACATAAGTCTCTTAGGGGTAATCTGTAAAGCAGGAGTCTCAAACTCAAATTGCTTTGAGGGCCAAATGAGGACTTGTAAAGTAACCCGCGGGCTGCATAAGACTCGGAAATGGAAGTGTACAACACTGTAGAAATAAAACTATAAATTAATTTCCTCTTGTACTAAACAAAGCACAGATGTTAATGATCCACATTTCCCAGAGCTGACATATTCCAGTTAATAAATTCAAAATAAAGAGGGTTTTTTTCTACCTTTGGTGCATTTTTTTTTAGTTGCAGTTGCTCCAGCCACTTTCTTCTGGTTTCTTCGTGTCTTCTGCTAACTCTCCATCGTCTGCTGTCCATTTGACCTTTCTTCTCTCTTCTAGTTTTTTTCCACTCTCTCTACATCTGCTTTAACATACTAATCTTTCTCTTTTTGCTCTTTCCTCATTCCTATTTCATCCACTCAAAGTTTACTCCTCCATCCTCAATCCCCACTTACTCTCCCAATACCCGGCCAATTGTAGATTTTTCTTCCCTCCCACACAAAATATCTTTCCTCTCTCCATTTCACTCTCCCAGCTCCATCCAATTCTAATCCTCCCCCAACATCAGCTCCCTTCTAGTTCCAGCCCCACCCAACATCTGCTCCCTTCTAGTCCCCGCATCAGCCCATTTCTAGTCCTATCCTAGCCCCACCATCAGCCCATTTCCAGTCCTAGCTCTCCCATCCATTTCCAGTCCTATTCGAGTCCCTCTATCAGCTCATTTCCAATCCCAGCCCCACATCAGCCCATTTCTAGTCCTTTCCTAGCCCCACCATCAGCCCATGTCAAATCCTAGCTTCCCTCCACTCAGCCCATTTCCATTCCAAGCCCCCTATGAGCCTACTACCAGTTCTAGCCCCTCCATGAGTCCATTTCAATCCAAGCCCCCACCACAGTCCATTTCCAATCTTAGCACCTCCCAACAGCCCATTTTCAGTCCTATCTTAGCCCCTCCATCAGCCCATTTCCTGTCCTAGCTCCCCCCCACTCAGCCCATTTCTAGAACTAGCTCCCTCCCCTCACAGCCCATTTCCATTCCAAGCCCCCCTCCCCATCAGCTATTTGCAGGTCAAGCCTCCCTTCTACTCAACCCATCTCCAGTCCTAGTAACCCCCCCCAGTCCATTACCAGTCCTAGCACCCCCATAGCCCATTACCAGTCCTAACCCCCCCATCAGCCCACCTACAGTCCTAACCCCCATCAGCCCATTTCCAGTCCTAGTCCCCCCATAGCCCATTACCAGTCCTAACCCCCCCATCAGCCCACTTCCAGTCCTATCCCCCCATTACCCATTTTCAGTCCAAAGTGGGCATACACGGCATAAGGTCATTGATGTGAAACTGGCACAATTCATGAGCTATTAGCTCTTGGTTCAAGTGCCGCTGGTTTTTCTGAGACCGATTGCCAGTGTGAATCAACAACGGCTATTTTGAGACGTAGGGTGAGCCATTAAACGGTGTGAGCCTTTATTGTTTTGAGTTAACCGTTTAAAGATTCACAGGCTTTTATTCAGTTGGATTATTATAACACAGCATATTAGTTTCTTTCTAAAACAAATCTAGATAGACATTTACTTCACCAATTACTGTTAAGTCAATGAATGTTGTCTCTTTATTCTCATCCTCCCCAGTCCTCTATTGCTACCTAAAATGATGAAGCTCAGTCTTAATTACTGCATCAGCTTCCTTCTTCTATTTGCCCCACTGACCTATACTTTTCAACTAACTACAACACAGCACTACCAAATTCCCATCATACAATACTGTTATAGGCACAGTCGCTTATTTATCTATCACCCCTCGCCACACTACTATCGTAAACCCTACCCTCAAGGCTACTATATGTAAACCCTTGAAGTAATCATGCTCCTCAACCATCCATAATAACAACATACCCTTTAAAATGTATATTACTGAATACTAGATCTATCAGAAACAAAATCCCAGTAATATTGGATCTTATTAGCGATACCGAACCAGACCTACTATGCTTAACTGAAACATGGTTATCTGACTCAGATTCAGTTTTAACTAAACAAATTTCCCTCTCCGAATATAAACTATTCCAATGCACAAGAGCTGACCAACGTGGAGGTGGTGTACTAATATTAGCACAAAAGGATTTAAACACCATCCTCTGCCTGAGCAAAAACATTGAAGGCATAGATGTCTTAATTATAGAAAATAAAAACATAACAATCAGTCTAATTTACAGACCCCCCTCATCCAACTCAGACAACATATCATTAATACTAGAAACAGCATGTACTTCTATCTTAAACAAATCTCACATTATTCTTGGCGACTTCAACCTGACAGCCCTGAACAGCACACACGCATCTCATTTCATAAATACTATGTCAGATATGGGCTTCCAGCAAGTAGTTCAGATACCTACCCTCAAAAACGGAAACATGCTGGATCTCATTTTTCTCCCCAAAAATATCCTACAAAATAAACACTACTCTCCGCCAAAATCACTCCCTCTTCCATGGACAGACCACTGCCTATTGGAATAGATACTACTTACAACTCCCTCACTCCCTGATACTGATGAACCTGCCCAATTCAACATTTTTGAATAATACCCTCCTCCATACAGACTCAACACTCATTGATCTAGATGAGATCATACATAACTGGATCTCTACTATTGCTAAGGCTGCACAAGTTCCACTCTCATACAACAGAACAAGGCAGAAAGACACTAAATTATGATATACATTTGAATTAAGGAAACTAAAACAAAATCTGAGAAAACTAGAATGTAAATGGAGATTCACAAGATCTGAAAGTGATAATAGTCTATACATGGGCAAACTCAAAGAATATAAGCGCCTTGTGGGGCCCTGTTACCCACAAAATAGACCAAATCAGAGAAATCAGAAGTGGGGACGGCAGCATAGGAAACATTCACATGTGTATGGCATGTTTGAACAGGCATAAGGGAGGTGGACACTTTGGTACACTGTTTCTTACAACAGGAGATGACAAGAGAAACAATACAACAAAAGGACAAGGCAAAATTTAAAAAGATGCCAGCAGAAATTAAAAGGCCTTTTAGGCAAGCACCTAGCGAGTGAAACCAGGAGGTAAGGGATGAGAACCAATTACCTACATTCAGTCCTCCCTTAAAGTCATCCATATGTAAATCTGACAGGTGGCGTATTTTATCCATAGCATTAAGCACAAACACTGAATGATTCGCTATGACCGTACAACAATTAGTGGCATTAATAAAAGAGCACAGGCCTCCTTCAGATGCAAGGAGCAAATCTAGCACTTGTCTATTTTGTAGGGTCATTTGGGTATTCTGCTCTAGGGACTCTGATAGCTTAGTTATAGAATCAGTAACAGCTTTCATTTGTACATGAAGCAAACATTGTAACCAGCGTATAGCCATTCCTAATTCAGCAGTGAGGGCAGTGGTAGCAAAAGGAATCCATGATGTCCATGACAGAGCATCTAATCGTGTTTTGGTCAAGGGGTAAGTAGAATTAATATATTCAAAGGATGCCTGTATGGCCTCATCTTCAGAAACCTTCGCATCCCATGGACCTGATCCTACTAGAGAGCGTTTAACTCGCTGGAGGAGTGAGTGAGTTTTGTGTGAAACATTTAAAGGAATAAGGGCAGAATAGAGAAATACACAGACAAGGGTACAGGGCAAGTGAGAAATATTAATTTTCTGTAATAAGGCTTCCCACAAAGAAAATAGTGACCTGTTAAGGCAGAAATTTGTGTAGAGGAACGCCATTTTCTTGGAAATGTATTAATATTACCCCAATAAAGGTTAGATTGTAACTTCCCATGACTGTAGGTAGAGCGCTGAGACTGGGGAGTATAGCAGGAACTAAAAGGGACTTTTACCTCCAAGCCAGTAATCATAATGACCAGAAGATAAATAGGGACCCACAAGTAGGGCATCCTGCCAATAATTGGAATCCACTAGCAAAGGCACTAGGGTGATATTATCCGCCGGGGACAGGGTGGAGGGGTTAGCAGTAAATTGTGACAAATATGTAGAATTACCATGGCGAGGAACAAAAGTTCCAGCAGCGATATGCCAAGAAGCATTTTGGACATTATAAGTAATATTGCAGCGAGAGGAAAATGAAAGAGATGCATTAGTCACAAGACAATAAGTAAATCTCATCTCTAAAGGAACATAAACAAAGAAAGGTTCACTGGAGGCATTCACAGACTCCCATGTGTCAGTACAGTCTATGGATTCAAAACATGGAGCAGTAAAGTTTTTGTTGTCCCAACAAGAGACCTTTCCCATTAATTCCGAGAGGGACAAAGGATAAACCGCTACGGGAGCATATTTTACAGCTTTAGGGATGGGGGTGCATATTAAACAATCAGAAACATTAGTTAAGCGTAAAATATCCAGAACAGAAGATTGCCATAAATTGGAGGCAGATGCTGTAGCTCTAGGATGATGGGAAAGAGCAGAAGGACTTTGGTTATTTAAAAACATAGCTAACTGAACATCGAGGACAGTTGATTTCCAGGTATTGGGAAGAGGGAGGGACCTAAGGGAATGATTCAGGGAGGAGGTGATAGTGGTAAGGGGTGACCTAGGGGCAGGGGAGCAAATGAAGAAAAGAAACCACCCAAGAAAAACAGCAAATAATATAATAAAATATAAAAAGGCAAATTTCACGGCAGAGTAGGCCATGATGAAAAAGTCACTTAAATGTCCAAAAAGCAGTTCAAGGAACCCAAAGATGGGCTATATGAATCCAAGTTTGACCAGAGTCCAAAAGAACTGCAAAAGGAGTGGACGCAGAAACAATATGAGGTCCGGAATAGGTTGGATCTTGCCAGGAACTCCGATGAGGATTTCTGCGATAAACTTTGGTCCCAACTGGAATCAGACTTTCCTTGGGAAGAGACGGATGTTGATCACAGATGGCACAGCGTCAGGAGATTTCTGCTAAGGCTAAGCGCAGACCTGCAATGTAAGGGGATATAGAGTCTGGTAAGGAAACAGAAGTTTCAGACAGATTGTATAGCAACAGTCGCCTGCCAGTACATATTTCATGTGGTGTCAGAGCAACATTCTTCAGTGGGCGATTCCTGAGCTGAAACAAAGCTAGAGGCAGGGCCTGTAACCAGGAAAAACTTTTATCTGATTGAATCAAATGCATGGCAGTCTTGAGCAGGCCATTGGTCCGTTCGACGAGACCATTAGAGGTGGGGCGATAGACAGAGATATACTTCCAGTGCAGGCTCACTGCTGTAGAGAAAAGATGCATTAATTGATTCCGGAAGTGAGAGCCGTTATCAGAATAAACATTTCGTGGTATACCAAAACGAGGGAATAGATGCTGAGAAAAGCATTTGAAAACTTCTGCTGCAGTTTCCTGTTTACAGGGAAAAGCCTCCACCCATTTGGAGAATGGACAGACACAGACAAGAAGGAATCTGTATCCATCTTCACGGACCTGCATATCTGTGAAATCTACATACCAGGAAATGAACGGACCCTGAACAACTGGGAGATGACCTTGCAGAATATGTTTACCTTTCACGGGAGAATTTTCTAAACACTGAGGACAATTTTGACACCATTCCTGTATTCGGATTTTAAGGCGGGGATGCCAGAAAATCTCAGAGATCTGTGCAGACACGCTGGAAGCTGGTGCATGTGAGACAGAATGCAGCAAGAAACATAATTGTTGTAAGGACCAGAAGGAAATACAAACTTTCCCAGAAGGGTGAACCCACAAATTTCTATGCTCGGAGCACCCTAACAATTTCCATTTCTGCACTTCATCCTGCACAAGATTTTGTTGATAATCATGAAGTGAAGGTAAGGGATAGGTTTTTGCTCTTGTAGTAACTAAAATGGGGACAGTATCTGTAACTTGTCTAGCTGCTTCATCTGCCAGAGCATTACCAAAATGTAAGAAACCATAATGGCGGGAATGGCTGGGAACCCAATTACAAGAGGTTAGACTACCTTTCTGACAGTGTTTCAGTAACAGGTCATACAGGTATAGAATCAATGATTTGTGAACCAGCTGACTACTAGATGAGGTAACAAATCCCCGCTGCAACCAAATCTGAAGATACTCCCCACACAATTTTTGAACATACTGTGAGTCAGTGTAGAAAATCAGGGGCGTTTCCAGACGTTCTTCTAGGACTGCTAATATGGCGCACAATTCAGCTGCCTGTGCTGAATATCCCCGATCCGAGTCCAGAGCATACTGTAAGCGATGCTCAGACACTCCATCAGGGATCACCAGCACAGCAGCAAAACCCACAGCACCTTTCTGTTCTGATCCATCAGTGAACCAAATTTCACTATCTGGTGGCATGTCAGAGGGTGATACCATAGTTGATAAAATTTCCTTATAGGAAGAGTCACGTACTGGGGTATGAACATCTACTGCTGTCTGTAGCCAACTGAGTGGGCATGTGGAGGCAGTAAGGGGACGAAAAATCACTCCACTGTTCAAGATAGATGCACAGGCTTGCTGTAGTTTTGTCGGGGACAAATGTAAGGTGTCTTTATTTAGAATAGCCTTCAATTCAATAGACTGATAGAGAATCAGGGTAGTGGGGGTGAAAATAGACAAAACTTTCTCTATCGCTGCTGCGACCGCAATGACTAATTTCTCAAGATCAGGCAGGGGAAGTTCGGTACATCCGAAAGTGCCTGACAAGAACGCTAAGGTAGAAACCCTGTCCTGAAATAGTATGGCTGCCCAAGCCTGAGAGTCTGTCACTACCATCAATTGAAAGGGTTTGTGATGATTCGGCAAATGTAAGGCTGGAAGACACTTTAAATCTTCCAAAATGGACTGGAGTACGCTTACAGCACAAGAGTCTAAAGTAATTTTGTCTGAATTTTTTACACCACCCTTCAAATAAGGGCGGAAACAGAGTCCGAGAACTAAAAGCTGGGATCCAATTTCTACAAAAATTGAGTGTATCCAAAACAGATCGCAATTCCCTAACATTACCAGGTATAGGGATCTGTATACAGTGTTGAATTGTTTTATCTCCCACCTGAATGGATCCTTGGCTTAACTGGAACCCCAAAAAGGTACCCGTGGTCTGCACGAGTTGTGCTTTCTCTGCATTTAGTTTGTACCCTTTCTCATGCAGTTCCTGTATTAACTCCTGTGTGTACTTCTGCATTTGTTCATAATCTGACCCAGATAGCAAAATGTCATCTACATATTGTAACAAACATATTTCTCCAGGGAGATGTGAATTGAACTCCTGTAAATCTTGTGAGAGAATCTGGGAAAATATACTAGGACTATCGACATACCCCTGAGGTAGTCGTGTCCATTGTTAATGTACTTGATCAAAAAGAAAAGCCAGTAAGGGTCTAGAATCAACATCAATTTCTACACTAAAAAAGGCATTTTTCAAATCTAATACTGTAAAATATTTGTACAGTTGTACTGTATTCAATGTGGTGGCTGGGTTTGCAACTGCAGGAAACTGAGTTTCTACAACTTGATTCAGTGCACGAAGATCGTGCACAATTCACCACTTACCATTAGGTTTACTGACCGGAAAAAGAGGGGTATTATATGATGAAGTACTGTGTTCTATGATACCGTGTAATTTGAGTTGATCAATTTCCTCTCGTGCACCCTCTATAGCTGCCTGCTGCAAGGGATACTGTGGCAATTTTGGTCCCTCTTTTCCTTGTTTTAATCATATGTGAACTGGTGTACCTCGTACTCGGCCATAAGGGCTAAGGAGGTAAGTGCCAATTTCACTTATTCCTGCAGATTGAAATGCTCCTGCTACTAAGGTGACTTGGGCTTTTACAATTAAATCTCGTCCCATCAAATTTATAGGACAGTGAGAGGCATACAAAAAACTATGGAAGATGGCAAATTGTGGCCCTTCCACCCAAATTGGATTAGTCACGGGGGGTTTTACTGGCTTACCATCAAACCCAGTGGTCATTACACTGTCTCTGCCAATGGTTCCACCTATGGGCATGGTGTTCAGAACAGAAAGTGTAGCTCCAGTATCAATTAGGAATTTCATTACTTGGTCATTCAAAGTTAATTCAATATGGGGCTCCTCTGTTCCCAGCACCACCTGCATATCATATATACCTAGTCATTGTCTATCTTCCCTATTGCCATAGCCTGTCCTATTTGGGGGCTGCCAGGTAGAGTATTGCCGCGGCCTCGCAAACGGTGGTGGACCTTGGTCATACCCTCTCCGCCCTCTTGGTGGGGGAGCATGACAAGACCGTTGCAAGTGACCTTTTTCACCGCATTGCCAACAAGTGAAATCTCTCTCCCTGTCCTGCTTTTGTCTGGGGAAGGATCGTGGTTCCTGACCCGTGGGCTGACCACGCCTTTGAACATTCAAAACTCGCATCATTTGTTTATATGCATCTTCAGAGTCACTTTCTGCACTGCTATCACTTGAAGAATCATCCAAACATTCCATACATTCCTCAAATTGTTTATGTGTTTCTTTAGCTTGCTGCCTTGCTTCTTTAACCTGCTGCCGAAGGGCTTTAATTAACTTCTCGTCGGTAGCAGATCTGCTGACCCGCCCTCCCTTCTTCTTCTCCTGTTCTATTTCTTTCAATTGCAAATTAAATAAACGAGTTTGGGCAGCTTTTCTGTCTCTTTCTGGTTTATTCAATTCTTCCTCAGCTTGTCTGACAAAATGGAAAATATGTGCCTGTTGTTTTTGCCATGGTTCTGATTCTAACGCTACTATGTTTTTTAGCTTTAACTGGATGGGCAAGGGTAAGGTATTGCACAGAGTCTGAAAAAACATGAGAGCCATGTTAGGGTCATTATGGGGTACACCCATCTGTGCTTCCCACAAATCTTGGAATTTAGCTAAATAAGCACTAATATCTTCCCCTACTTTAAACTGCATTGAGGTAAGGGGTCCCATACTTCGCTGGGTGGGGTAAATGTCCCTCAAAGAATCCCATACCATGTTATGATAGAAATTAAAAAGTGCCCCATCATGGTGGGGCTGATGTACCATAACCCCTCCAATATGTGCATTTAGAAAAACCTGATTAGCTGCATTATTACCCAAAATTCGGGCCAGTAGAGCTTTTACATCTCCAATTGCTAAAGTATAACCTGCTGTTAGTCGCTCAAATTTTTGTATCCACGCCCCTGCTCCTTGGTTTAAAGGGGGAAGCTGTTCTGACAAATTAATCATATCGGTAAAGCTCCAGGGGATGTACATCTGCTGACCTTGGGGAGCATGCCACACGGGAAATAGCAAATGATTAGGTGTTTTTGAGTTATTGGGATCCTGTCCATCATACCTTTCCCATACCCTCAACCTTGCTTCCATATAATTATAGTCCCATTGTGGATCCCCCTCCCCTCCACGGATACATCTACGAGCTAGGTTTAAATCTCTAGTATCCAGTGATCCTTGTTCTGGCCAAATTCTCATTTGTGGGGCGCATGCCGAGGTCCATCCATGTAGGTTGGAACTCCAATGATATACATAGAAACCTTCTCCTCCTTCTTCATTAAAAATAAAATCTGCGGGGGTTTTCTTAGGTTGAGCTGCTTCTTTGGAACTCTGTACGGGCAGTAAGTGATAATCATGGACTTTTGCTGTCCGGTTCATAACATTCTGCAAACTTTCATGTGGTCGTTTAGAGAAATGATCGAAAGCCCACTGACCTTCCGTTAAATGAATACTACCAGGGGATTTGTCTGCTGACATCACGGAAAACCTATCGCAATTAGTGGAGTCAAGAACAGAGGGAGTGGAATGTACTTGGGATTGATTACCCCCTGTGGCCCCCAGCAACGACTGGTCACACACCGGGGGCTCAGGGTTTGCATCAGGGGTCAAATGTAATTTACCTGCTACCTGGACCAATCCCATATGCTGTTCCCGGCGGGGAGATGCAGACCGGGATCTTCTACGTGGTTGGGAGTTATTATTTTGCATTATGTCTTCCAATTCCCGATGGGGATATAGTGGATTGTATGAGGGGGTCTCAATGGGGGGTGGTGCTTTTATTTCATCCCAGTATGTTATGCTTTCCTTATGTTTTTCTGCTGGTCTTTTATCTTTAGTTTTATCTTTAGATTTGTCCCCTAATTCTGTTTCCTTGGGATCTAAATCTATGGAGGGGTTGGAGTAGCCTATCGCTGCCATTGTATGACTCTCTGTCATCCAATAGGGGGGAGGGTCATCACTGCTGAGGGTATTGGGTCTACCTGCTTCATCCACATGGAAATATATCTTAGGTGTTTTAATTGACTGGCATTGGTCTTATGAAACAAAACATAATCCCTAATTTTTACTAAACAACGACCATCAAAGGACCCCTCCGGTGGCCAGCCGAGAGGAATTCCAGGAGCAGTGCTCCATTTTGCCCATTTAAGGCAAACTTTCAAAATTTGCTTTCCTAATAAGGGATTATCTCTCATCATCCGTTCGACCGGAGTCACTGGGGAAACCTGATTTATCATTATATCCTGATTGCTATCTTTCTTTCTCCTAAACAGAGACATGATTCCTACGTGCAACCTTTTATTTAAGGATCTCAATATCCAACCTCTTTATTTACAGAGGAAGGAAGTGCACAAAATGTCCAGGACACCTTTCAGACAAAAATTCGCTTTGTTCAAGCCCAGCCAATCTCCTCGCGGAGGTATGGAACTGTGAGCAAGAACATACACACGCTTCGTGTCAGACGACACGTACAGTCTCAAACACTCATCATTCAGTCCCAGTTTATAACAGCAAAGTTTTCTTACACTTTATTCATATAACAAAACAAAACTTAAACAACACTTACCAAGCTTGGTTAAAAATAGTTATACTCATGACGTCGTCTTCACAGCCGCCGTCATCCTAGGGAATCTGTCACTCACTTCTTTTCCTCCGGTCTCTACTACGCACCGGGAACGTACCTCCCTCTTCTTTCTTGAGGGGAATCCAAATCTTTAAATTTGTATCTTGGTCATAAAGACCCACCCGTACCCAAAATTAAGGGGTAATCCCGGGTGTTCGGCACAAATTGTGGGGCCCTGTTACCCACAAAATAGACCACAACCTAATTATTACTAATTGCCTGTAATGATCAGAACCAAAAGTCAGTACAGGTGCAATCAGAGTCTCTGTTTATTAGATTACTGATGACCAATACAGGCAGATGGGGAAAGAGAGTTCTATTGAGCACTAGGCATCTCCAGAATATCTCCCTCCCCCGAGTACAATAATCATGCTACATATATACATTTTCTGCTTCCGTGTATGCATACAGTTTCCAAATCCATTCCTCTTTGGGTCCTCTCCCCTCCCTCCTTCTGTTTCCTGTCATTGACCTTTCTGTCCCCTCTATGTTCCTGTTTCAACATTCCCCCAGGCCTCTCTGTCTTGCTTATACTCACCAACTGCCAAAACCATCTACTTTCTTCAGGACTAACGGCTCAGCTTATACTTTTTTGCATGGTTTCCTGTGTACATGCCCTTTGCACAAAGCCTCTGCATGGACTCTTCAGTCCAGGCATAAACTTTGCTAAGGCTTATGATATATGATATTTCCTTATATGGTTCCTTATGCTGGCCTAAGGTTTTTCTTTGTCCACAATATAGTAGTTTGGTTGACATATATTTTATTAGAACAGACATTTATAAAGGCCATTGAGTAATTATGAACCAGGAATATATCCCTAACCCCTACAACCTGCAGAATAGTAAATCTTTCCCTCACACAAGGAATTATGCCACCACAGCTTAAAATCTCATCTATAAGACCACTCCTAAAGAGCACGGCAGCTGACCGAAGCTCACCATTTCATACCATCCAATATCCAGCATACCATTTCTATCCAAAATAATCGAAAAGACCATTCAGTGTCAGCTCCAGGACCATGTAGACTCAAGCTTCCCACTCGACCCACAGCAGCACGGATTCTGAGAATTCCACAGAGTTGAAACCTTACTCACATCCCTGATGAACTCAGTCCTTAAAGGGATTGAAAATATCAAGCATGACTTCATACTCATTTTCATTGATATAACAGCTGCATTCAACTCAATAATACACTCCACACTCTTGGACAGGTTGTCAGTGATTGGAATAAGTGACACCTCACTGACCTGGTTCCACTCCTATTTATCTGAGAGAAGGACAGAAGTGAAGATTAAGAGCAACAAATCAAGATCATTCTCGATACATCAAGACTCAGCATTATTTGCTTTACTTTTCAACATATACATACAACCAGTCTGCAAAATCATACCGAAACACAACATACTTTAACACTTATGCTCAGATGACCTGATGATATACTCCACAATTAACACCATGAACCTAGACTTCTCTACCATCTCCTCATACATGATAGAAATAACCGAATGGCTAGCACAGCGCAATTTAACAATTAACTACAATTATTCTAAAGCCCTCTTAATCACAAGAGACACCTCATTCAACTCTCCACATAATCTGCTAATTGGAGATCATCCATTTCCAATCAAGAATGAAGTAAGGTATTTGGGAGTACATCTAGACCAGAGGCTCAATTTCCAATCTTACATCAACAAAACCACCTCCAAAGTCTACTACAAAATGAAGATACTGTAGAACTTATGACCCATACTAGAACCAAACCACTTCTGATCTTTCTGCCAGGCAATAATCACCCCACAGCTAGACTACAGCAATATGATACTCTAGGGTCTACACAAAAGTACAACACATTCGCTGCAGCTGGCACAAAACGCAGCTGCTAGATTAATTACAGGAAGAAAGAAACATGATCATATCACCCCACCTTAAAAGACCTCCACTGGAAATATAAAACCATAATGATGGCCTTCAAGATAATAAATAACCGGTCCGCTGAATGTTTAAAAGAAATAATCAAAAGAGTTCCAGACACATGATCAAGGAGGAAGCTCCACCAGAACACCCTCTCAACTGCCTCCATATCAACCACCTCTTAAAGATTGCTTCACAGGGTATTCAAATATCATACCCCGTCACTATGAAACTCACTCCCACACCACCTAAGAGCTATTTCAGACATCACCAACTTCAGAAAATTTGAAAAAGCCCACCTTTTCACTGAACACTACAACAACATATGAAGTACACAATCACAGTAATGAAAGACTCCTTCTATCCAAGCAAGGACTGTTAATCACCCAGGAAGTTGGTCACAGGCATAAATAGCTCAACCAGAGCTCTGTGATCCTCAGTCTTGAAGGACTACAAAAGGGGACTGTTGGGGCGGAGCCTGATGTCCAGCGGGATGGTCGCATAACGCTGAGGCTCCCGAGAGGCCTACTCAGAATCCTGAATAAACACCGTAAATACTTGGAACTTCTATTCTGATCCTGCCGGGGCACATTGGTGAGATGGCGGGGACCAAACCCACGCGCCTGGAATTTGGATCTCCAGCGGCTTCTCATGGCAAACGATCCAAAACTGAACCTCCGTCCCCGCAGAAGGGGCTGGCCTTACGCGAGGGCCCCGAAATGCAGCAGGAAATCCTCGCAGAGATTAGAGGGGTCAAAGACCTCGTGCAGTCAAACGGTGAAGCACTCCGAGCGCTGCGGGAAGATTTTGGTGTGCTGCAAAGCAAGCTAGAAGGGCTTTCTTCGCGCCAGGACAAAATGGAGAGCATATTGGACTCCCATGCGGCCCGGTTGTCCAAACTCGACAAAGTTGAACGCCAGGTGCGGGCCTTGCAGAAAGAAGTGGAAGATGGCAATAATAGAGCGCGCCGCAACAACATTCGACTCGTGGGCATACCGGAGGGAGCGGAATCGGGAGACATGAAAGAGTTTTTATGCAAAATCCTCCCTTCCCTGCTTCAAACCACCTTTACCAAAGATTTGGAGATCGATCGCGCTCATCGTGTGCCCACAAGCATAACGCTCAACAGGAAGACCCCGCGGCCTATCATTTTTCGACTTTTGAGATATCAACACGTTGAGCAAATTCTAAGTGCCTCTCGGGCAAAGGGCCATATGGAGTTTGAGAGCCACAAGATCTCCTTCTATCCCGACTTGGCTAAACCCACGGTCGACCGCCGAAAGCGCTTTCTGGAATTCCGGCCGAGGCTTCAACAACTACAAGCACGCTATGGCCTGATGTACCCGGCCAAGTTCCGAGTCACGCTTCACAATCAGACAAGAACATTTGAGGACCCTGATCTACTAGCGGAGTTTTTGGATTCCAAAGAAGCCGACTTGATGCGCTGACTTCCAGAATATTCCTACAAGTATTCTCATATCCGCTACACCCGCCATATTGGATCTACCGCAGCCCAGCAAAGAGTCTGGCGAGGGCAGTTTGTTGCCTTACTCTTGATGATATCTGTGACCCGACTCCATCTACCCACAGTAGCCTCGATGAGTATCAGAGACAGTGTTAATTATGGACTCTGGTGTTTCTTTTCTTTTTCATGTCTTTCTATTCCCTCTCTAGGGCCTCCTCCCGCAGACATATGGTCGCCATATTCTTTGGGGGTTTTGCTTCTTCTCTAAGATACTTTGGTACATACTTTTCAATATGGGGTGTATTAGCCAGAATACTTGGTGATTACGTCATTGTTGCACAGATTCTGATTATGTTGTATGCTTTCAAGCGCCCTTACCTGAAATGTCTATTACCGATTGATGGCACCATGTAAGATTTTCTCATTGAACGTAAAAGGAATCAATAATCCGATAAAACGGAAGAAAATCCTAAGCTACCTAAGTCAGGAAGCCGCGGATCTGATTTTTCTCCAAGAAACGCATTTAAATTCGAAGGAAACTCTTAAACTCAATATTAAACCTTACATGGTGGCCGCCTATTCCCCAGCCGTTTCTAAGAAATGTGGGGTCGCCATACTGGTTAGGAAATCTTTGCATGCTACTATTATTGCGACTAGCTCAGATACAGAAGGTAGATGGTCCAGAGTCCACCTCAAGATAGGTAGTCTTGAAGTTACATGTATATGCCTTTACGCTCCTAATGTGGATGACCCTGCCTTTTTTGCTACCATTGCTCAGGTTGCACAGGCCTCTGCTCATACTTCATTGATAATTGGGGGGGGATTTCAATCTAGTCCTTGATCCCCTGATTGACAAACAGCCGCCTAGGACAAGTGGTCCCCCCAAGAGTCACACCACGCTTACCTCCCTGATCAAAGATCTTGCTTTAGTTGATCTATGGAGGTTACTACACCCCAATAAGCTTGACTTCACCTTCTTCTCTTCCCCTCATAAATCCCAGTCTCGCATAGACTTCTTTCTAATATCAAAACTGTTAGTTCCTCAGGTGGACACTGCAAAGATTCACTCCCAACATATTTCAGATCATGCCGCCATTTCCTTTCAATTACACACTACTGCACCCCAAGGGAATTCGGGGGCCTGGTTCTTTGATAGAGCCCTGTTAACTCAGCCAGAGTTCCAGGTAGAAATTCGAGCAGCCATACAGGATTACTTCCATTTTAATCTACCCCAGGATACTGCGAACTGGGCTTGGTGGGAGGGCTTCAAAGCGGCCATTCGAGCAACGATCACTAGCTATCAAATCCGCCTGCGGAAACAACGCAAACAGCAGCTACTCACACTAGACCAACAAATAAAAGCAGGCGAGCGAGTTCTAACTTCACGTACTGATCCATGTGTATTAATTCGATTACAGCGTCTCCGTTTTCAATATAACTCAATCCTCTCAACTGCAGCTTCTAAGAGTATTGAGCTTCAGCGAGGGACATATTATCGTGAAAATAACCGAGCCGGTCGACTCTTAGTCAACGCCTTGAAAGGTCAAAAAGAAGCCAAACGCGTAGCGGCCCTTTGAGCTCCACAGGGAGGGGGCATAGTAACCACAGACTCCGACATTGTAGAGCTCTTTCGGGATTTCTATACCCGCCTATATCAATCTGAATGTGAGTTCTCGTCCGAGACATTCGAGCGATTGCTTTCTGGCATTCAGCGACGTAAGAGCTGGCACCACGACTTCGGAACAGTTCCCACAAAAACAGGGTGTACTACAAGGGTCCTCGTTATCAGCATTGATGTTCAACATTTACATGCAGCCCATATGCTCCTTGATTCGGTCATTCAATGTCAACTGCCTAGTCTACGCAGATGATGTCCTACTTTATATGCCATTTGCAACGGACCAGCCGGACTTGTCCCCGCTGTCTAGCTGCTTCGACGCAGTAGCCGACTGGCTCCATTCTCAAAACCTCAGAATAAACCACAACAAGACAGACATCCTATTCATCACGAGGAACCAAGGCTTCTCCCCCTGCCTCCTTAAAGGTGAGGAACGCCGAGCTTATAGTAAAACACACAATCTGATGTCTAGGTGTCACCCTAGACCAACGGCTAGACATGAAAACCCATATAAATAACACAGTAAAGAAAATATACCACAAAATACGGACACTACGACACCTACAGCCCTTGCTGGACCCCGAAGATTTCCAAGCAATTTACCAAGCACTAGTAATTCCACATTTTGATTATGCCAATGCAATACTATACGGGCTCCCACAAACAACACTGAACCCTCTCCAGCTGGCAATGAATGCAGCTGCCAGGATTCTATACGGAGTCTCAAGAACGGACCACATCACACCAATCCTAAAGAAACTCCACTGGCTACCAGTCCAAAGCAGACTATGTTTTAAGATTCTAGTACTGGCATTCAAGGCCATGAACAATCAACCCTCTGCCTCCATCACCGAGCTAATCCACCTCACACCCCCTAACAGATCCAGAAGATCCACGGCTATCAACACACTGATTATCCCCAAGGAAACAACGAAATGCACCCACATGACATCTAATAGAGCTTTCATGCTCTACGCACCTAGTTGCTGGAATGCCCTCCCTACATTCATTTGAACAATTACCAACCTGGCCCAATTCAGGAAGGCGCTGAAGCACCACCTATTCATACAGCATTACCCAGACAACAACCCCACAGATCAGCTAGCAAACATGTCCACCAAGCACCAAAGCCCCCACACCAGCACACCTAGCATGCTAGAGGGCAGCCAGCCCCAACGCTGCAACCTTAAGTAAGCATCACTGCACACAGTATAGTTATTAATGTAAATAGTGTAAATAAGTTACAGAAAGTTACCCCAGTTTCTAGCCAAGTTATATTCTCTGTTATATTGTAAACACAGTGCAGTCACGACTGCACTGTATAAACCACAGTTGATTGTACACCGCACTGATATTGAATAGCACAGTATAGAAGAGAAATTAAATAAATAAATAAATAAATAAACTAAAATGAGATAAATTTACATACAGTGGAGGCAGTGCATGTAAGTCTCTCTCATGTATATTTATTGTGGATAGCCTGAAACCCTGACTAGCTGGGTGTATCCTGAGGGCTGGGTTGAAAACCCCTGCTATAATGGAAAGAACACATTTGGAAACTGTGCACTCTGTGGAGTATAGCTTTCCAATTTTGTTTGAAGTCTGTTTCCTTTTTAGAGAGAAGCAGTCCAAAAGGCATGGGAGATTATGCAAACCCTGATATTTCAGGCTTGTCATTGTATTAATTGTTTCTTCACAGTTTTGCCTGGCAGGTTCATTGTATGAATGCTTCACTGCCCTTTCACTCCTGTTTTTGCCTTGCATCTTTGCATTTCAGTCAGAGATTAATGTTTTCCATGTCTTTAAAATAAAAAGTGATGAAAAGCATGAATAATTGCTAATGAAGTTTACAATTTTTATTCTTTAGCGATAATTATGTATGTGCTATCTCTGAGCTGAAAGTCCTGGCAGTCAATACTTAGCGCCTAATTTGTGCAGCAGTTTTGAAGAGAAAAGAGGCATGAAAAATTGTTAGTTCTCAAAACTATGCATCCATAACCTGAGTCTCTCAGTTCTCAGCTCTTATCCGTTGGAGCCTTATTTCCTCCCACCCTCAGCAGATACAGTTTTCAGGATATCTGCAAATAATATTCATGAGATACAGTATATCTGGATACATCCAGAGGGACTTTTAAATAGCCTGTATTGTTTGCAATTTACACAGGCACTTTCAGCCCACCTAAAAGGCATCTAGTTTTCACAGGGTAATCACCCACACTATCTCTGACGACTGCAAAGGATGTGCTCTAAAATTGTCCATGAACTTGGCCCAGTTATTTGTGCAGAGGGACGGAATAGTTCACATACATACATTTGAAAATCAAATGCATATATGTCATTCTGCTCCCCCGACCTAAACACACCCACAGGAATGACTAAGAGCTCATGTACTTTTAGTCAGGCAGAGGAGGGAAATTTTCATGCAGCCAAATTTATCCAGGGAAATGCTGTTTGATTTATTCTCTGGATGTATAACCCTAGATAATTTGAATATTTTGGGGCGGTGGGAGGGAGGTTAAAGGAGAGGTAATACTGGAATTGAGTAGCCCTGGTTTACTGCATAAGGTTAAAATTATGCAGGTCCTACGAGAGAACCAAATTTAAAAACAGAGAACGTGGGAAGTGCAATGAGAAACAGTGAACAATGTCATTGCTCACAGTAACAATTAGGCAGCTAACCTAATTTTGCTTAGAATGTTTCTTGCAAATTAAATTATATGAATGTCAGATTTCACAGAAATGGTGAAAGAAAACCCTAAATTGCTGGAGCAGAAGACACTTTTTACAGGCTGTTGACTATGATTGATTACTCGCTGCAGCAAAACACACACACTGTGCTCCCATCAGCACCATCAGACACTTTATATTGATGTTGCTGAACTCTTTTTAATTAGTTCCTCCTAATAACAGTAGCATCCAACAGTATCAAATGCTAGCCAGATGATTTAATTAGGAGAAAAGTCAAAATAAAGCAAAAAGCAAACAACAGAAGAATATTCTTGTTTAGAGATTTAGCTTCTATTCTGAGCCTCCCAGGAATAGAGGACAGAGATTAACATATTTCCAGCCAACAAAAAGATATTTGTTGACTTTGGTGGTTAAAAATAAACTTATTCTGTGTTCAAAAATGCAGTTTAAATTGGATCGTTCATGTCTTGGCATTCTTTTTGAAGAAGGCAGTAATAAGAGGCTCTGCATGAGAATGTTATTTACCTTTCCAAAACTGAAATCAAGGTGAATTGGAGCCTGTGCAGCTACATATTTGTGTTAGGGGTTGGGAGGGAGGAGGGAAACAACAGCCAGCACAATAGGCCTGATATTTAGTCAGCCCTGCCTGCGTCAAAAATTAAATGCTGGTACTTGTGCTTAACTGTATTTGTGTATTCAGCATCACTATCTGTTGAACTAGCACCACTGAATATATATCTGACCATTGACCACGCCAGTGCTTATCCATTGCAGTTAGGGATGCTGTTTAGGTACATAACTTATCTATTTAGTGGCCAAATATTGCCATATTCATAAGAGTTCCGGCTCTGCTTTTACTCCATACCAGTGTTGGCCATTTAGAAGGTTAAATAGTCAATTTTATCCAAGGGAGGGCCAACAATATAAGTGAGTTCTGCATCTGCCACCTGTCAGCAAATGCATAGCTTCCTTTAGATATTGGGTCCTATTTTTGTAAGTGGGGATGGCGACTAGCAAGCATCTTTTCCAAAACACCTACATTTGGCAAGCTAATTTGGGTGAAACAAGTGTTGGCTGCCTAACCTTCTCCCCTGCCCCAACCCTATCCAAATTTATACCAGCTAAATATAGCTGTCTAGTAAAATTTACTATCCTAAATTTAGTCAAGTTAGTTTTCTCAGACTTTAATCTAGCTGCTATATCCCTTGGAATACTGACCTTTATGATTTTACATGAGGGAACAAAGTGTGAAGTGACTTCCCCAAGGTCACATGTGACATCAGAGTTTAAAAAAAAGCAGGATTTTCAGCTTATTGCTTTAACCGCTAAGCTACTCTTCCATGCCAATTGGAAATAAAAACCTTTATGTGGACTCTTAAGCATGCTTCAATTTTTTAAGGCTTTCCAAAATATAGAATGTTGGAAAGAAATACACAAAAGGAATCAATGCCTGTCTATCTGTAGACACAATTGGGGGGGGGGGGGGGAGGAGGGGAGGATATTCAAAGGCATTTACATGGTTTGCAGACCTGTAAACTGTGTAACTGCAACACTGTCAGAGGAGAGGAGTAGCCAAATGGTTGGCACACCTGCTTGGGACCTAAGAGACCAGAGTTCAATTCCCACTAGCACTTCTTGTGGCCTTAGACAAGTTGCTTAACCTTCCATTGCCTTAGAAAAAGCTAAGTTATCAATGTCCCAGTTTCATGTACATTGCCTAGTTTAAGTTACAATGTAAACTGCTCTTATAATAATATGGTATAAAAAATCTGTTAAATAAATATTCTGTGACACTGACAAGGTTAGTGCCGTTGAATATTCATGGATGCTGCCTCTACACATACCAGTGCTGACTGCTTAGCATCAGGGCATGTTGGGGGCATTCCAAGGGGCACCTACTGCTAACTGGACAGTGGTGCTATTGAGGTATAGTGTGGTTAGCAACACATGGTGAAAGTTCAGGCATAGGAAACTCTGGCCTAACCTTTGCTATAGAAGCTTACTGGGCAATGGCTAGATATCACCACCACCCTGTTAGTTTTGTGACGATCTGGGTAACCTGGATATTCAGTGCCAGGGCCCAGTTTTGATCCTAGGGGTTTACAGTCCATTATTGGCAGCTAGAATTTTTTAGCAGTGCTAGCTGCCAGTGCTGAATATCGGGGCCAATATTTCAGAAAAAAAAAGACACAGAAATTTACCGAAGTTGGCAGTTCGGAAGAAAATGTGAATATATCAGGCCAGCTCGAAAGCTGAAAACATAGGTTAATATTTTCAGAGAACTGAAATTTCAAAAAAAAATGCCCATTACTTTCTACAGAAAACTGTTAGAAGTCTTTCCAAACCCCCTTTACTCTTCTAGCACTTTGCCAGAGAACAACAAAGGCAGACAGGGATGGAGAACAATAATGGAAGCAACGGGTGAAGGATGACGCCAAGATACTTTTTCCAAAGCTACCTCCCCTACACTTCCAAAGTCTACTACTACTACTACTTATTTCTATAGCACTACAAAGCCTACTGAATATAGTACTGGTCATATACATGTAGGAGGCAATCCTTGTCCTATAGAGCTTACATTCTAATTAAGACAGACAACACAACTAAGGACTAGCGTAGATCTAGGCGAATGATAAAGATACATATGCCACACATATTCTGATATACCTCAACCGACCCTCATTCCCCCAAGAAGGACCCATGACCCACACATCTACACATTCACATGCATATCTCACATATGTGCATATGCATGCACATACAGGGCCAGCCCAAGGGTATTTTCTTCCCTATGTGAACCTTCAGCCTCCAGGGCAGCTCAGGGCATCATCTCAGGGCCTGTACCCCCCCCCCCCCCCCCAGGGAAAGCTAAGGGTTTTGTACCTCTCAGGATGGCCAAGAGACATGTACTTGCCACCCCTCCAGGGTGGACCAGTGTCCTGCACCCCACCAAAGGTGGCCCATAGTCCAACATCTCCCCTACTTTCCCTCTCCAGGTATCCAGCATCTCCTCTTCCCTTCTCCCTCACCAAGGTCTCCAATCTCCCCTTCTCTTTCCTCTCCCTTACTCTAGGTTTCCTGCATCTTCTCTTTCCCATCCTCCAGGTGAAAGACAATGGCAGACCTGGGAGGGTGGAGGGCACCATGCACCTTCCACATTTTTCAAAGTCACAGCACCGCAGGCCACTGTCAGTGCAGCTGTGGGCCTTGAAGCACCCACTTGTGTGCACTCATGCCAGCTGTCCTGTCCATTCTGACAGGAAGCTTGTGTTGAAGAGGGCAGAACTGGCAGGCTCTGAGTGTGTGCCTGTGTGTGAGTGCTTAAAATCCCAAGACCATGCCAACAGCAGCTAGCTCTTCTGCTGTCTTGAAGGATGTGGAAGGGCTTCATTCAGGGGCAGCCCAATGGGGTGCGGGGCCATGTGCGCAGACTCATCCAGGGCCTCATTTGCATAAGGGACCTCATTTGCATAAATATTTGCATAATGTTAACATGTGCTAACTTTTAGTAAACATGCCTCTTAATGAGTATCTGGATGAAGAAAGACTACTGGATTTCTACATTGCTATACTCCAGTGCCAACCACCAGGCACATTAGAAAGCACTATAAACACTGCCCATTTATTTAGCTATGCTTATATACCGCTTAGTCTAATAGCCAAAGCCGTTTACAGAGAACAAGTGAGCCAACATGGCTTTACATAAAACAAGGGGAGATAAAACATGGGTGAGGGCAAATGGCACAAAAGTAAACAAAGTTAAACAAGCATTAATTAGGTTGAATGTGATTGTGTAGTTTCATTAAGCAAAAATGGTTGAAGAAGAGGAAATGTTTTAACTTCTTCTGAAATTCTTGAAGGTCATCAATGCCTCGAAGCATGGGAGGAATTGAATTCCAAAAGGTTGGGGCGAAAAGTGAGAATGCCCTTTTAGAGGTGGAACAGGTGGTCTTGGTGGTTAAGGCTGGTATGTGCAACAGGTTTGCGGTGCTAGATCTTCTGCTTCTGTTACAAGGTGCTTTTTTATTAGAGTTTCAAGGTGTGCAGCAAAGAATTTGTGTAGTACTTTAAAAATTGTAAGAAGGGATTTAAATTTGACTCTCTTAGTGACTGGAAGCCAGTGTAACTACTGCAGAATGGGGGTTAAATGATCACTCTTTAATTTACTGGTGAACCATAGCAAACCTGCCGTATCATAACAGCACTACCAAGACTCACAAAGCACCAAATCCTACCTATCAAAAGGCAACACTGAAAATAAACCAGTACATCTCAGAGAATACCAATACATCTCCTACTGGGGAAAGAGAACAAGTGGGGCTGTCAAATAGAAACTACAGGAACAGAATACCTCAGCTCGGTTACACATTCAGAACAAGACCATCAGCAAACAAAAACAAGGAGTCACAATTTAGAAATAGGGAGGCAATAATAAAACTGGGAATCCCAAAAGCCAAACTTGGAATGTACAACACTGGAGAAATAAAACTATAAATTAATTTCCTCTTGTACTAAACAAAATGCAAAGATGTTAGCGATACACATCTCCCCAAGCTGTCATATTCCAGTTAATAAAATCAAAATAAAAAAGTATTTTTCTACCTTTGTTGTTTGAGCATTTTATGTTTCAGTTGCAATAGCTCCAGTCACATTTTTCTGGTTTCTTTGGGGTATGTTTACTAAACCGTCTTAATGTTCCCGGCTCTAGCTCCAGCGATAATGTGAAGAATGCCATATAAGGAGTGGGCGTTCCGGTCTTAGGTAGCATTTTGGGTTATCGCGTGATAAAGTCGTTATCGCGTGATAGAGGGAGCCGTGGCATGTTAACGTGCGTTAACCTTAATTAGGCACGCTGACCTGCAAACACAGCAACAGAGGTGTAGCACAATGGTTAATACATTGACTGCTGATACAGGGGTCATGAGTTAAATTCCCCAGTGGGCTCAGTTAAAAGCCTGTCTGAGACAATCCCTTTTCCTGCTTGTAACAGTCAGACACATCCCAACAATTTGCACTGCCAGCCAAAAAAGCCTCACCCCAGTGCGGCAACCTAATGCACCTTTTAGGGCGCACAATAAGGCACATCATAAAGCACCACATCATCCAAGGCAGGTCATAATGTGCCCCAGAGGGTGGCAGGAAAGGTTGGCACCCTCCAAAGCAACATATAAGGCGCCCCATAAGCTGGCCAAACCTAAGGTGCCGCGAAAGAAGCCCCAGGGATGCCAAGGTGACACAGGAGATGGTGCCCAGGGGCACAAAGGTGCCCCAAAGTCACAAGCATGAAATGTATGGCTCAAACACAGATGTAACCATAACACTGCACAGAGCACCAAGGAAAGGCAATGAACAAGTGAAGGAAGGAAGTAGATGACGGAACTCATGGACCAGCCAAATCTGCATGCAGCCCATGTGGCAGCAGGGAGAGTGGACAAACATATTGGGGGCAGCTGTACCGATGTACAGGGTGATGGTAATGTACAGTGCAACAATGACAGAGTGTGGCAGAGGATGGAGATACGTGTCCACCAGAGGAGGAAGAGGTGGCAGGATAAGTGCAATGACAGGAGGACAGAAGAGAGCAGTGCCATGCAGAGCTGACACAGAAGAGGCAAGGATGATGAGCCGCAATGCAGAGAAGTGTGCCAGTGCAGGACATTTGGTAGCAGCCTGCACATTAGGGCAGGATGCCACACAGCTGGCACACACACATAGACGAACAGAAGGATGGATGGCACCAGTGATGAGGGTATAATGTGGCAGCAGCACAGATCTGCACAGATATGACTGTTACACGAATGAAACGTAGTTGTGTAGGAGAGCCATAAAAAAAGGGGAACAGAGAGAATCAAACCCATGATCTCTGCTACTGGTCACTGCATTAATCATTGTGCTACATCACTATGGGAGCTATCATACCAATGGCTGGCTACAGAAAGAGTGCACGTCACCATAAAACTGTCTGCTGTGGCTACCAGGATAGGATAGAACCAACAGTACCCATAATACAATTCACATGCAGAACAGCAGTCTGAATCTGCTCACCAGATGGGGTATTCACCTCTACAGCACGTCAGCTTGGTAGGTGGGAATAACCATGCGTGTTACTGGCACAGAGTACCCACAGGCCATGCCAATGTGTGTGTTCTGTGCTCACCCTGGGGGCATAGGGCAATGGCTGGGACATTGTAGTGTCCAGCCACCACCTGCACGGACAGGGTGGCCACAGCATGTCCTGCTGGGAGGTCACTCTCACCCTGACTGAGCAGTGAACACGGCATGGCTAGGTTCCCCCATGGTGCTATATAGTACTTCTCTCAAATGATATTTATGGGTTCTCTTTTTTGGGGTCTAATCACTGACTTATCTGCTTGATGGGTGTGCTCACATCCCAGTTCTGGGTGCACACATCTCCTCCAGGAACATGCACTATGAACTAGCTAGCAGACTGTCTGCAGTTATATGTGTATGGCTGGAACACCTTGCAGGGTGCAGTGGCTGGAGGCTTGCTGCTGGAGAATGTCATATGGTGGTGGGGGCAGCTGAGCATTTCCAGGCCTACTGTCTGTCTGCCATTGCTTTATGGATATGTACAGATCTGCACTGACTGCCCTGTAAGGTGCCTGTTCCCCAGCAGGACTGGGGAAGATGGTCCCCTCTACTGCCACCATTGCAGGGATGTAGAATGTGGATCTGTTGGTGGGAGATCCTATCCCCCACCCTGAGCTCCAGAGAGCTGGTTGTGTGGTGCTACATAATCCACCTATGGGTCCAAAAAGCCCCCTTCACTTAAAGCATGTGACTATTCTGGGTGCATCATAGTCCACAAGGGCTAGACATGACTGGGAAATATGGATGGACACAGGTGTATCCTAGGTATGTCTGCAAGGACTACCTATCACACACTGGCACTGATGGTGACCTACAGCATATCCTATCTCAGCTAAGCAAGGTGCTGCAGACCTGGTGCTGGGTGCCCCACGTCACCCTCAGGATGAGCACAGTACCCCCACAATGTGTCGGTCTGTAGCTACTCTGTGCCAGTAACACACACGGTCAGTTCCCCCTACCAGGCCGAGGTGCTGTGGGGGTGCATACCCCATCTTGTGATCATCTGTAGACTGCTGATCTGCATGTGCAGTGCATCATGGGTACGGGTGGGTTAACCGTATCCTAGTAACCACAGCAGACAGTTTGTGTGGTGACCTGCAGTCCTTCTGTAGCCAGCCAGGGTTGTGTTAGCAGCTATAGAGATGTAGCCCACTGGTTACCTCACTAACTGTGGAGACAGAAGTCATGGGTTTGATCCCACAGTGGTGTTGTTTGATAGGGCTGTCTGGGGGTGGGGGTGGGGGTGGTTGGGGGTGGGGGGGTTGGGGGGGCTGCTGAGCATTTCCAGGCCTACTGTCTGTCTGCCATTGCCTTATGGATATGTACATATCTGCATTGACTGCCCTGTAGGGTGCCTGTTCCCCAGCAAGACTGGGGAAGTAGGTCCCCTCTACTGCCACCATTGCAGGGAGATCCTGTTCCCCACCCTGAGCCACAGAGAGTGGGTTGGGTGGTGCTGGTACATAATCTGCCTATGGGTCCAAACACCCACCTACCTACCTCCCTCCCTCATGCAACCATGGCACCAACACAGGATATGCACTATTCTGGGTGCCCATAAGGGTTAGACATGACTGAGAAATACAGATGTATCTTAGGTGTGCCTGCAGGAACTACCTAGCACGCACGCACACTCTGATGGCAACCTGCAGCATGGCCTATTTCAGCCATGACAGGTGCTGTGGACCTGGTGCTGGGCGCCCCACCTCACCCTCAGGGTGAGCACAGTACCCGCACAACGTGACAGTCTGTAGCTACTCGTTGCCAGTAACACACACGGTCAGTACCCCCTACCATGCCGAGGTGCTGTGGGGGTGCATAACCCATCTTGTGATCATCTGTAGACTGCTGATTTGCATGTGCAGTGCATCATGGGTACGGGTGGGTTACCCCTATCCTGGTAACCACAGCAGACAGTTTGTGTGGTGACCTGCAGTCCTTTTGTAGCCAGCCAGGGGCTAGTTAGTAGCTATAGGCCACTGGTTACTTTACTCCCTTTAAAGCCAGAGGTCATGGGTTTGATCCCACAGTGGGGTTATTTGATATGGCTGTCTGGGGCATTTTCTTTTTTTAATTTAAATTAGTGCTGCCAGCCTAAACACCCTCACAGTGCTGTAACCTTAAGGTGCCTCATAAGGCGCCCTATAAAGCGCCCTATAGGGAACATTATAAGGTGCCTTGGCGGACAGTGCACTTTATAATGTGCCCTCTGGAGTGCCTTATAGAGCGCCTTATGCTGCGACTTAGGTTACGGCACTGTGAGGGTGTGTTTGCTGGCAGCACTAATTTAAATTAAAATGAAAATGCCTCAGACAGTACTGATTTAAAGTAAAGGATAATGTCTCAGACAGCCTTACTCATTAAGCCCACTGGAGGTTCAAACTCAAGACCCCTGTTTTATCAGTTAGTGCACTAACCATTGTGCTACACCTCTGTTGGTGTGCTTGCAGGTCAGCGTGCCTAATTAAGGCTTACGCGCATTAACTTGCCACGGCTCCCTCTATCACACAAAAACGTACCTTATCACATGATAACCCTAAATGCTACCTTAAGACCGGAACGCCCACTACCTTATATGGCATTCGTCACAGTAAGACTGCAACTAACGCCGGTAACATTAAGACGGTTTAGTAAACATACCCCAAATTGTCAAGAATTTGGTGATTTTGGCGGGCTTTTCCAATTTTGTTCTAACTTGTCTATGCCTTGCCTTCGAATTGGTTCAAACCACTGTGACTTTTGCTTGCCTCTGCAATTTTATTTTGCCTAGCCTTTGCGTTGATTCTTCACTGCAATTTTATTTCGCCTTGCCTTTGCGTTGATTCTACACTGTGTGCAGAAGTTATTAAATTGCGTTTGGTGGTATTTCAACTTGTTTGGCAGTATTTGATTTTATCTGGTTTACTGGACAGGTGTTTGAGTTTTTTTATGATTGTTTGGTGGTATTTGATTATTGGTGCCAGTATGATGAATTCTTATTTTTACTTTTAGAACTGCATGTGTGGTTTTGTTATCTCCAGTCCTTGTATTGCACATCATCCAGAGGTCTTCAGTTCCTGCTGATCTTTAATACTTTGGGGCAATGACAGTTTTGGACCAGATTCAGCCAGTGTTTATACTAACTTAGCAGATTTGGCCTTCTTACATCCAGCCACCCCAGTATGACAAAAATGAGTGTTCCAAAGAAGAGCAAAACCTACCAATTTCATGATGAATGGGAAATGGACTTCTTCTTCATCATGGTGAAAGACAAGTGTTGTCTAATTTGTAACGCCCCAGTATCCTTGCCCAAAAAGGGTAATCTGGAACGTCATTATAAGGCTCTGCATAGCAAAAGGTTTGATGCTGATTTTCCACCCAAAAGTGAAATTTGTAAACTGAAGCTCAAAGAACTTAAATCGAAATTGGCTACTCAGCAGCATTTGATGGCGAAGCCAAGGTCACATTCAGTCAATGCAACCATAGCATACTTCAAGGTCAGCAACCTGATCGCAAAGAAATGCAAACCTTTCACTGAAGGGGAATTTGTAAAAGATTGTTTTCTTGAAGCAGCTGACAATCCTTTTGAAGGATTTAAAAATAAGAAAGAGATCATAGCTGCTATTCAAGATGTACAATTGTCAAGAAACACCATCGTGCGGTGAAAAGAAAAGATGTGTGGAGACACAACTGAACAATTGTTGGAGGATGTTTCAAACTGTGTTGCTTTCTCACTCCAACTGGATAAATCTACAGACATAAGAGACATAGCCAGTTACTAGTCTTTATCCGGATGGTTTTTGAAGACTTCAGTGTTAAAGAAGAACTACTTGCAATGATTTCTTTAAAAGGGAGAACTACTGGTCAGGAAATATTCAGTTCTTTCCATTCTTTTGTGACAAAGAGTAATCCTCCATTGCGTAGACTTGTTTCCATCTCTACTGATGGAGCAAGAGCAATGACAGGTGAGGTTAAGGGTTTCATAGCTCTCTGTAGACAGCTTGACGACTTCCCAGATTTCCTTTCTTACCACTGCATCATTCACCAGCAAGTTTTGGCAAGCAAGAGACTCAATACAAAGACTGTCATGGACATCACTTTCAAAATTGTAAATTCAGTTCGTGGAAGATCACTTCAAAGACGGCTTTTCAATCTTACTCTTGATGAAGGGGCAGCGGAAATAATTTTGCACACAGATGTAAGGTGGCTAAGTAGGTACAAATTTCTGCAACGATTTCGTGATTTGCTGAATGAAATAAGAAGTTTTTTGAAGGAGAGGAGAGATGACCAAGCAGAGTTGAAAGATGAGGAGTGGTTATGTGATCTGGCATTTCTCACTGACTTTACAGGCGAACTAAGTGATATGAACCTTGAACTACAAGGTAAAAACAAATGCATTGGCGAGATGATGAGTACAGTTTCATCTTACAAGAGCAAATTTGAGCTGATGACTGACCTCGCAAACAACACTTTTGATCATTTTCCTAATACGCAGGACCATCTGGGACAATATCCAAATTTTGTATTTCAGAACTAGAAGTATGTGACAGAAATCTGTTCTGTTATCCAGGAATTCGAAAATAGATTCTGTGACTTCCAAAAAATTGGAACAGTTGTGGAGTACTTGTCATACCCATTCAAGGTAGATGTGGACATTAAAGAAACTGCAGCTGCTATCAGTAAAAATTACTCATTGAACAAGCCATCTCTCAAAAACGAAATATTAACCCTAAAAAATGACATTTTTCTCAAGACCCGTGCTGAGCAAGAAACATTTTGGAAGCTAGTGCCTAGAGACAAATTTCCCAACTTGAGAAGATGCAGTGAAGCTGTACACTCCTGTTTCGGTTCAACTTATTTGAGTGAATCTGTGTTTTCCCATCTGAAAATGACAAAGAGTACACAACATTCTCACTCCAGTGAAACGTTCCAACATGACAGATGAACATCTCCAGGATCCCCTGAGACTGGCCCTCGCGGAATATTCGCCCAACTTCAAAAAGCTGGTGGATGAAATGCAGGCTCAGACGTCTCACTAATATGGAAGTGCGATATATTAAAGATTGAGCAAGGTCAGCCTGGATCAATACTCAAACTAAATTTAACACAAATAACTCAATAAAAGTTTTAAAAAGTTATTAAGACAGTTAAGAAAAAATGTACTTTCCATTTCCCCTCACAGTTCTTACTGGATCTTCGTCTCTCTGTTTTGTTTTTGCTTAATTTGCTTAACAGCTGATCACATCCAAGTAAATGAGTAAAGGTTCATTTAAAATGGGGTGGGAGGGATCCTCCAACTTTATTGGGTTAAAATTTAATTTGAAACGAATTTGAAACTTAGGGGTATGTTTACTAAAGTGCGTTAGTGCGATTCGCGTTAGGAGCCGCGGTAGAGACAGAAACGCCCAAATAAGGACATGGGCGGCACATCGTTATGCGCAACGTGCGTTCCAAAAACTAACGAGCGTGACAGGGCGCGGTGGCTCGTCCCCGCGCGTTACCGTGCGTCAACCCCAAGAAAGCGTACAGATACAAATCACAGGAACAGAGCTGTAGCACAATGGTGAGCTCACTGACCGCTGTCACAGGCAGCATGGGTTCAAATCCCCTGTCTCCCCCGTGTGCACAATGCAGAAGGCTGGCCCAGCCATCACCCAGTACCCAATGTTGGGAATGAGGAGGCAAGGGTTGATATTTTACCACCAGTAGCGCTGCCAGCAAATACACCATCACAGTGGTGCAACCAAAGGTGCTGCAGATGGCATCCCATAATGCACCACACAAGCCACAGTACAAAGTGCACTGTCCACAGAGGCACACCAAAATGTCACCTTCAGAACACCATAGCAGGCAACATAAAGGGTGCCAGATAAGGTGCCACATGGGGCGCCCCATGAGGCACTTTAAGGTGACATTATGCTGAGGGTGTCTTGCTGGCAGGACCAATGTGCGTCCAAAATAGACAATGCTGCAGTCAGGTCGATAAAAAAAGACCACTGTGTTATGAGTCCATGACCACTGGCCCCACAGGCTGTGACGGAACCACCGGGCAGCAGCCCCATAGCTGCAAACATCCCCCTGGCTGTCACCTGAAGAGCAGCAGGGCACCACCCAAATGACCCGCTGTGATGTCTAGGATCTGTCCCAAAGCAAACATACCCATGGTGCAAGGCACAGGAAGATCAGCGGGCCAGAGATGAACACAACAAGGGGCATGTACCTACACAGCTCCCTGGGATGGCAGGCCGAAATGAGTGTGTGTCACTGTCACACAGTAGCAACAGACAGTAGCCCAACAGGACGCCCCCTAAGAATCTAGAAAAGGTGTGTCCTAAGGTAGCGTGACCTGTCGCACAATGGTGAAGACACAGGCAGATGGTGCAAGGTCTGTGAGTTCAAACCACCCATGGTCCCAAGGACAAGCGCTGCCTGCAACAGTACCCTCTGCAAACCATAGTTAGTGACATGGATAACCAGTCAGTACTCTTCTGAAGCCATACATATCCCCCAGTTTTGGTCGCCGACAAACAACCTGAGAGGTGGGAGAAAGTGCCCACCCCCCTCATATGTAGGGCCCCTATAATCCAGAGAGCCTTAGCCCTCACAAGAAGAAAATAGTGTGAATGTGTAACCAGAACCGTTTTTGAGATATGTACATAGTCAAATATATCCACAAACCATGGAATGAAGGAAAGCAAACCCCAAACAGTGCTGGAAATAAGGCAGGTAAGACCAGAATGGTCATGTCACTGTACACCTGTAGGGAAACCCACCACGCCATGCATATGTCTTGCCAACTCTGGGCTCTGTATCATGTGAATGTGTACCTGACAGGACGGTGGATCTGTGGAGGCATCAGCGACATCACCCACACACCAATATAGTGATGGCGGAAGCAGCTTGTGCTGTACGTCTAACAGACTCAGGTGGCAAGCACACAGTCACAGAGCTATACCCTGCGGGTGCTGTATAGAGCACCCTACAAGTCACACCAGTGGGTAAAGTTAAATGTGCACTGTCTGCCCGTGCACCCTATAGGGCAGGGCTGGGGAATCCTGGTCCTGGAGAGCAGCAGACCAGTCATATTTCCAGGATATCCCTAATGAATATGCATGAGATATATATGCATTAGAGACATCCTGCCAACCTGACTGGTTTGGGGCCCTCCATGGCTGGACTCGGAGACCACTGCCTTACTCCTCTGACATTTAAGATTGTGAGTGGGCAAGGTGCAGATGTCCAAGACATCAAATGGTGTAGAGAGAATGTGTCACATTCCTCCTCACCGTCCCACCACCACCAAAATATTGTCAATTAGACAATCTTTGTGGTGGTGGTGAGAATCGAGGACGAATGTGACACATTCCATATACCCTTTAGATGTCTAGAATATCTGCACCGTGCCCACTCACAATCTTAAATGACAGAGGTGTAAGGCAGGGGTCGCCAAATCCAGCCCTGTAGGGCGACAAAACAGTCAGGTTGGCAGGATATCCATAATGCATCTATATCTCATGCATACTCATTAGGGATATTCCGGTAAGCGGACTGGTCTGCGGCTCTCCAGGACCATGGTTCCCCACCCCTGCTATAGGGCGTGTCACATAGAGCCCCACAGGTCATGCCATAGGGGTTCCGAGGAGGCACCCTGAGGAGTCTGCACTGTGAGGGTGGTGCTGCTGTCAGCACCAATGTCATGTAAAACTACAAGATGACCCCCAAAGGGTCACCTAATCCTCCATATGTGGTCTGAAATTCATGACATAGGGGCCCCCACAGGTAATGAAACAGCTATACGCCCATAATGTCTTTGAAAAATACAACGTCACAAGAATGAGGTGGCCAGCTCATGGAGCAGAACTGTGAAATGCTACATATCACCACAGCAGACCCCCAGTAATTGCCCGATGCACATACAAAGAAAGCCTGTCAATGGAACAAAACAAGGTCTCAGCAAACAAGGGCATATGGCAAACACAACCCAGACCAAGGTCAAGATCATTACCAAATATGAAGGGCCCATTAACATCACAGACCTGTTTCATTACCTGAAAGCCACTGGCGAAATGAGAAGCAAACACAAAAATACTATGAATATGTGCAGAAAGAATATGCAGATGGCTGTACCACCAAAACCCACAACCTCTAGACTGTGCAAAGAAAGTGCACCATGTCACCACCCAAAGTGACAGCTGGGGGGTAATGATATGGTTGTAAGCAAAAACATTCATGGTGCACTGCACATGGACATCAGCAGTCTCTAGAGGAACATATGAGGGGGTAGGCACCCACACAGCGCCGTCCCATGAATGGGCAAATGAATGTGTGCGTCACTGCAATAGAACAGGAAAAGACAGTAGCCCAACAGTGTGCCCAAGAAGAAGTATGAGAAAGATGACCATCATAGTCCTGAGAAGGGTACCCCATGCAAAGTGACATATGAGGTACAAACGGATAGGAGAGGTCAGATGGAACCCTGGCTCACAGAACCATGTGGCATGGTGCCCCAAAAAGGGTATGTGGGACAACATCAGTGTGCCCTAGGGACTACCAGTGGTGTCTGCAGGTCCTGCGGAACCAGCGTGCAACAGAGACAGATGTAGTACTAACACCACACAGAACCCACGTTAAAGACAATGGATAGGTGACTGACCGAAGGACAGTAGGGAGTTACTGGACCCACATTCCTGTGGACATTTCATGTGTCAGGAAGCAGCGCAGACAAACATGTTGCTGCCAAAAGCAATACAACAAAGGGTGTTGGCAACCTAGAGTACTAGAACAAACGTGTGTGGCAGCTGAGGGGAAAATGTGTCAAACTGTGTAGGCGGAGGTGGCCAGAGGAGTGGCCCTGCCACGCAGAGCAGGCACAAGTCCGCCAAGAACACAGAGATGCAATGCAGACAAGGGTAGCAGCGTAGGATAGGGGGTGACAGTGCACAGCAACATACAGGACATGTCACATCACACTGATGCAGACAGATGTACCAAAGGATGATACCCAACGGTGATGAGGATGATAAGAGCGGGCAGGACCTAAAAGCAAAGAGATGACTGTTACAGTGACTACAGGTACCAGTGAGGGAAAGACATAAAAACAGGGGAACAGAGAGAGCGAAAAGCCATGAACACTAGGATGGAGGCTGCTTCAGGAAAGGAATAACTACCGTAACACCAGTAGGCATACAGAAATGGATGCAGACAGGACCACAGCATGTCCCCATACATAACCACAGCTGTGTGCAAGGTGAGGGCACCCCAAAGACCAAACAAGATGCACCACACATTCAGAGCAGGGGTCCATAGCCAACATCACAGTCCACAGGTGGGATGGGAGGTACATATGAACCGGTCCATACACGACCCACGAAATATCATGCAGTGAAAAACGAATACAATATATCATGGGAGCGACAAGTAAGGGACAGAGGGGGTCAGGGCAATAGAGAGCCATGTGGATGGGCTGTGGTCAGGGACAAGCAACCGTAAGAGGAGCATGTGCTTGACCAAACAGTTGAGTGATGCCGGCCGGACCAAACGGCAGCAGCGGCTCCAGTAAACAGGCAGCCTTGTCACATGCCCCGCCACATGTGTGACAAAATGAAGCCAAGGGTAATGGGGTAGTGGGCCAGAGAGCAGAGCACCACCATAGGAGCAGCGGAGAGTAAGCAACATATATGGGTCCGACCATGGCGACAGCAATGCAAACCGCACTATATTGCAACTCACCTGAGTCACCTGCCTGTTGTAGTTGTTTACACACCAACACCACATGTAGCGCAGCATCGGCCAGTATGATCTGCAAGGTCCTGGGGGCCCGGAAAGCAGAAGCCCATCCTGGGGAGGCAAAAAGACATCAAACATGTTGACACATGACACGATACTGCTGCACAATCCATACACCAGCCCACACATGGGCAACCCAGATAAACGTCACCAGCAGAAGCAGAACTTACAGGAGAAGAGCTCCCCGATCAGATGTTGCCTGGCCGCCATCCCAGCACGTGTGTCAACATGGCCAGGTGCAGGAGGGCACACAGGATCCACCCCAAGATCCTCATTAATATCGACTGGAAGATTGTGCCTGAGAGCAATGTTGTGCAGGATGCAACAGGCTATTATGATCTTTGCCACAGTCAAGGGCCCGTACTGTAAGGCCCCACCAGTTCTATCCAGACACCTGAAGTGACTTTTGAGAACGCCAAAGGTTTGCTCAATGACTGAGCGGCTGGAGGCATGGGCCTCATTGTACCGCATCTCTGCACCTGTCCGAGGGAGACACACAGGGGTCAGCAGCCAGGCACGACACCCATATCCTGCATCACCTGCAAACAGAAATGGAATTAAGGCACATGTGGGAAGAAGAACCTATGGAAACCATGATGTAGCAATGCACAAATGGACAGCAGGGAAACATGGTCACACACATATGACGGCACAGCATTGCACACATTTGTGGTGCACCAGAGTCTGCATCTGGGAGATCAAAATAACACTGGCCGGTAAAAAGATGGTCAGGTGGGCAGGTCGCTGGGACATGGTGTGATATGGCACACAGGGGATATGTCAGTGTACCACAACCCGGGTGGGCAAGGTAGGGGTGTCAGTGCAGACAGGCAAAGGCAAACTGTCATGCAGCAGGCATGTGTGATAGCATGTCCGCACATACACCCTGACACGTGCCAACACCTACATGGCGGATGAGTAGGCCACATACACACTGTACAGCTGGGCTATGTTCCCGTTCCCAGAGTTTCCCAAAGCCCCCCCCCCCCTGCTGGCACATGCACAATCCCGTGGCACATTAGGCATGTGATGGACACAACACACAGGCCGACATATGTGAAACCGTTGCACCATGCATGCCCCGAATGACCATGAAAAATGGATGATAGCCAAGTAAGCAGCTAAGGCAGGTTAGAGACGACATCACATGGGTGCAGCGTGACACAGATGAGCAAGAATAGGCACATGGTCGGCAAGGGTATGTGTGTTGCCACACAGAGGTACGTGAGCACAGTCCAGGTAACAGGGCGTGCTGTGGGCACAATCCCAGAATAATCAGCACAAGTACACAACAGCACCATGTCATGGATGCAGAGGACACAGTTGACAATGGTGCCCCCGTGAAACACATATGTGCATTACACACATGATGCGGTGAATACCTACCCAGCAGGATATAGTCCTCATATTGCCCGGACTCAAACAGGCCAAACAGTGCTGAGTTCTGCAGGATATAGGAGTCATGGGCTGACCCTGAGAACCGCGGGACCACATTCAGGATACGCATACCTACATCACAGACAACCTGCACATTGAGGGAATGGAAGTGTTTGCGGTTGCGGTACACAACCTCCCTGTCGCGTGGCGGGATGAGGGCAACATGTGTGCAATCTATTGCACCCAGCACATGTGGTATCCCTGCAATCTGCTGGAATACACGTCCCAGGGCCACCCAATGCTGCCTCCTGTTGGGAATGGCAATGTAATTCCCAACCCGGCTGATCATGGCCTGCAGTACCTGGTGGAGGCAGCGAGAGAACGTTGGCTGACTCATCCCACCCACTGCGGCCACCGAGGTTTGGAAACAGCCAGAGGCAAAGAAATGTAGGGCAGCAAGGAGCTTGGCCATTCCCGGTATAGCATGTGACCGGGCAGTCAGGGGCTCGAGGTCAGGTCATAGATCCTCATAGAGCTCCCTAATAGCCCCTGTGTCCAGCCGGTAGAGGGAGATCACCTGGTCCTCCCTGATGTTATGCAGCATGGCCCTAGGCCTGTAGAGGCGTTGCAGGCGTGGCCGCCCCTCAGGACGCCTACGGCGCCGTAGGTTCACCACACCCGCCTGTGGACCCTCCACAGCTGCAGGCCTGTGTTGCAGCGGGTGAGGACCCATGCCCAGGGCCTCAGCCCCAGGACCATCATCTCCCTCAGCCGGAAAACGCAGACCAGCTTGCTCCAGCAATGCAATGACTGCACCACCTGCATTCACAGTCTGAGCCATAATAGACACAGGATGTGGGACAGGTGGCTGTGAAATAGGGTACAGGGTGGGAACACAAATCACACAAACAATACACACCTGGTGAACCAAGAACATCAACCACACCCAAAACCATGGAACCAGCACAATGCTGTAGTCAGCGACGTAGCACACGAAGGAGCGCGCGTAGGAGGGCACGTACCCCCGCAGTGAGCCCGAGAGGAGCCATTGCGATAATAACCAACTCCGTGTGACGCAGCATAGTGTAAAGGTACTGCGAGCTATACACCCTGCCAAATAAGGAAGATGCTAAGATGTGACAGACACGCCCACCGCGTTCACACGTGCGTACCTCATAATGCACTATACGTGACCACCAGCCAACGCGCGTGGTTACGCGCAGAACAAATATACACGGGTAACCCAAGTAAAAACATAGGTCATACCTACCATCACCACATGAATTGTAGGGAGAGACCACGTGTAATGAGTACATAGAGGGACGAATATCTTCAGAACAGGCGATAACCATGCACAGTGCATCACATAGGGCACATATCCGTCTTATGTCCGTGCGTGCGGAAGGGGAGAGCACGTTATAACACGCGTACGCAATGCGCCCACGTAACGCGCCCATGCAACGCGCACAGAGCCACACCCACACGGGACCTATATAAAGCTGGGGAGGACAAAATGGCGCGCACCTCAGCACGCATTCTCGAGGACTATGGCAAGCCAGATGTCAAACAGTGCCGGGGCAGGACAGGCACCATCAATGGCACCCCCCAATGACGATGGTGAGAGGCCAGGCCCATCAGGTGCACAGGGAACAGCATGTGCACAGGGCACTGCCACAATGGGCCAGAAGAGGCGCAGGCCCACCCTCCCTGACGACCTCTGCAAAAGAGCAATAAGGTTCAGCCAGGAGGAGAATGAGCTACTCCTCTCTGCCATCCTGGAACGCTATGACCTCCTGTTTGGGCAGCTTAGCTCGACCACTACTGGTGCAACACGTGCTTGTGCATGGGTGGAGGTACAAGCAGAGGTCGCAACCGCTAACACAGGGATGTGGAGAGCTTGCGCAAACGTTATTGCGACATAAAGAGAAACATCAGGACCGAGTCTGGACGAGAGCGGACAGGGGCACAAGGCACAGGAGGGGGCCCAGCACATGTCGCCAACCTGACTCCCCTAGAGTGGCGCTTGGCGGAGCGCCTTGGCCCAATGTATATTCATGGCCTCCCCCCAGAGTTGGACACAGCTCACCAAGGTGCAGGTAGGTTTATGAGTGATCTGTACCAGTGTGAGCCTGCAAGCGCACATGTGTGTGGGTGACCAAGGGTGGACAGGGGTGTGGGTGGCATGATTGTGCAATATGAAGACACAGGGGGCAGCACAGGCATACAACCAGCCCCTGGGACGTGGCCCATTTGGGGACTGATGTCCATGATGGTCAGGGAGTGGAATGGAACAGTGGATGTGTGCTGTGACAAGGGGAAAGGTCCTATAGTATTAGCAGGGACTGTCAACGTGTAGCAGTGGGTAGGGTGTAGGGCTGGTGGGGGCAACACGGACACACAGGTGTTGACAGGGACAATAGGACAGCACTATGCACCTGGGTTGAACAAGGACTGTGTATGCAGGGCTGACAGTGGTGCCGGCGCTTCATGGGGGGTGTGGTAGCATGCCCGGGGGGGTGGTCACCTGATGTCGCAGGACAACGGCCCCTCTTGCCAATGGGGAATAGGTGAGGGGGGGTGGGGGGGTGGGGGCGAGGGGCCCCCACCAAGATCCATGTGGCTCACCCACGCACATGTGCTGTCAGGGGAGTGGGATGGGTGCAGACAGGCAGCCCTGCTGCATATGACCTATATGATCTTGTGTCCCACAGGCAACATAGCTGCCATAGATGCAGCTGAGGAAGTGCATGGGGACAGCCACCCCTGGCCGTGCACCCCCAGGGACACACTACCGGAGGTGTCGAGTGTGCAGGCAGGAGCTCCCCCAACCCCCCCCCCGGTGAGGACGGTGCGACCATCCATCAGCTAGCCTGTGCAGGGGACCCGCACACAGATAGTGCCACCGGGAATGAGTCTGCTGTGGCTGGGCAGCACAACAGTGCTGCGGCGCTGTCTGCAGTGGAGAGTGTGATCGAGCAGATGCAGGTGCACACCGCTGAGGCACACAGGGATGCGGAGGGTGAGTACCACACTGTGTGATGTTGACCAAGCGTGAGCAAAGGTGGATGATTAGTTTCAGAACACCAATGCACTACCTGCTGTCTCCACAGGTATACGGCATTTACTGAGTGCATGTCTGCAGGACCTGCGGCGGCAGAGGCATGCGCAACGCAGGCACAACCGCATGATGTCCAGGGTAATGCTGGGGGTCCCTAGGCTCGTTGTAGCCACTGAGAGCATTGCAGAGAGCATGCATATCATCGCAGCGCACATGGGGGTGACGCCACCACCACCACCACCTCCTCCTCCACCAACAGCAGTGGATGCAGCGGCAGCAATGGCGGCAGCAGGGCCACCAACATCACAGGGTGGGAGGGGCTGCGCAAGGTGTGGTAGGGGCAGGGGGCGTGCAAAATAAAACGCATAATATGCGGATGACGCACATGTCATGTCTCCTGTGTTGCTTGAGGGGACAGTGGTACGCACAGCCCACACGTGCATGACCCTGGGGCATGCCCAATGGGAACTATTATGCCAGACGGTGTAGACACCGACACTGCTGTGCCCAGCATGGGATGCCCCATTTGCTCCTGGGCGCACACCAGCAGGCAAACACTTCCCAGAATTTGCCCCCAACATCTGTTCCCCACATCCCATCCCTGTGTGCAGGGGGCGAGGACATCGGGTCCTTGGCTGGGGGGGGTGGGGAAGGGCATGACATGAGGTGGGCTGTGGGTGATGGGGGGGAACAGTAATGGGCTGGGGGCTGTTGGGGGGGTGGTTAGGCCTGGCAATGGCCTATGGGGGGCTGCCTGGTAATGAGTTGATGGGTTGGGGACTGGAATTGGGCTGATGGGGGTTAGGACAGTGAGTGGGTTGATGGGGGGGGCTAGGAATGGTCTGCAGTTTGGGGGTTGCTAGGGCTGGAACTGGGCTGATGGGTGGCTAGGAATGGATATGTGCTGCTGCAGGGACTACAGGGAAATGGATGCTGTGTGGGCTGGAACTAGGAGGGAGCTGATGGTGGGGGTAGATCAGAATGGGATGGGGCTGGGGTGTACAATGGAGAGGTGGAAGTTATTCGGGTGGGTGTTGTCCAACATCTCCAATTAGTCGGGTATTGGGTGAGTACCTGGGGGTTGGGGATGGAGTGGTAAGAGCTGAGTGTATGGACTAGGAATGCGGAAGTGGAATAATGAGAGGGATTAGTATGCTAAAGCAGATGTTGCGAGAGAATGTTAATCAACGACAGGATGGAGGGGAGGACACATGGACAGCAGTCCCTGGAGAGTTAGAAGAGGACACGAGGAAGGCAGGAGAAATTGGCTGGGACACTTGCAGCTGACGAAAGTGCACAATTGGTAGACGCATATCCCTTTCCATTGCATTTTCTATCTGGCATAGGTCAGCTCTGGTAAATGTGCATCGTTAACGTCTGTGCTTTGTTTAATACAGGAGCAACCCAATGTATATTTATGTCGTTACAGAGATGTACATTCCACGTTAGTCTGTTGTGAATCCCAGTCTAATGGTTGTTTTCCTGTTTCGAATTACTGCTTACCTGTTTGGTGAGGGTCTATGTTCTGCATGTGTATGTGGCCGGATGAGTTATGTTTAAAAGTTTCCAATGTGGCATTGCCACATGTTCTCTCTCCCCAGTGGGTCAGGTATTTTGGCCGTGAGAAATGTGTTGGTTCAATATTTGCAGTGTTACCTTTTGTTTTGTAGAGTACGGTGGGTAGTGAGTCCTGGTATTGCTGGTAGGATACAGCGGGTTTGCAATGAGTTTCACATGGGCAGTGTCCATTAGCCCACCTGCTGTGTCCATGCCATCCACCGCCCTATTCTGCACCCATCACAGATGCTGCACATAGCCTTGCAGGTGCAACCACAGCTGACCCCTGGGCACAGTCACATGTCTGTGCATTACTACACTACCTCTTCCTTTTATCTTATCCAGTAAACAATAAAGACATCTCAACCAACCCACAGACCTTCCACTCATACACATACAATACAGATACCCCACAGACCACATACACACAAAACTGAAGCCATGATGATATTATGACTATGTTTATTAATTATATACCCTGTTATCCGAGTTATATTCTCCTGTTTTCTGTAAACCCAAAGTACTGTTGAATTGTGTATCTCACTGTTTTTTGTGAACCGCGCTGATGCCTAATAGTGCGGTATATAAGAGTCTATAAATAAATAAATAAATAAATGTGTGGCACCAGCCCATGTAATGGCCGTAGTATGGCTGGACGCATTACACATGTAGAGTGCCCTGCACGCACCCGTTGTAGCTCACACCGACACACATGTGTGTGTCCTCATGTGTTTCTCACACAACACTGACACAAAGCACAGAGTGATATCTGGACAGCACAGTTAAACGGTAATAATGTAAAACTTTATTTACATAACAAACTGTGGGTGGGGGTGTTCATTGACCCACATGCAAACCTCGCTGTCAAACAGCTCTGCTGCCCTCCATGTGTGGGGTAGGCCATAGCATGGGCTGTCACAGGGCAGGTGTGTACTGCGTATCCACGCACTACACACCCCGGGGACCCCTGTCACATGGTGGCTGCTCCGCCACGCCCCCAGCTACGCGCTCCTCCAACAAGCGTAGGCGGTCAGCCACCATGGTCAGGGTCGCCAGGACCTGCCCCATGATAAGGGCGTTCTGCCTCTGGGCGTGTGCATGCGCACGCACAGCCGCAGCCACTCGCAGCTTGCACATGCAGCCACACAGACACAGGTCTCCCCGTGTCTGTGTGGCTGCATCCACGGTGCGCATGTCCTCGGCTATGTGTGCCATGCCCATGTCCAGGGGGTGTGCGTTGCCATCACCATGTTGCAGGTCGGTGGTGCCCCCGTAGCCCTGTGACAGCTCATGTAGCTGGCCACCCATCACACATGCCCCCCCTTACCCCCCACCCAACCCATCCCCCACCAGCGCCACGTTGGGCAGGTCACCCCCTTCATGCCCCTGTCCCACCACAGCAGGGCCCGTACCCGCCCGACCCACCTGCGCACGCCCCTCCTCCCCCTGCCCCGCCAGCACCTCTGTCCTCACCCCCTCCCCCACCTCCTCCCCCACCGTATACGCATGGGGTAGCTGCCTGTGCTCCTCAGCCGGACCCCCACCCTGCCCCACATCTGACTCCTCCCCCTCTGCATCCGAGGGTTCCTCAGGCCCATGAGGTGGTGTGTGTTGCTCCAACACCATTTCCGCTGGGTCAGGCAGCACTTCCAGCTCTTCGGCTCTGTGCGGTTCACCGGGCCCGGCATCCTGCACCACCTGCTCCTCCGCAGCGCATACATCCACTGTGGGAGAGGGGGACACGTATCATTTCCATGTTCACACATGTGCCACAGCAGTAACATACATCCTGTGGTCATGTCAGCCACTGGTCCACAGGGCCATGTCACATCACTCACCGTCCTGTTGGGCCAGCCGCGCCCTCTGAACCCGGCGCACAAAACGGGGATATCTTGCCCGCAGCTCCCGTGCCTTCTTCCGGAGATCCTCGACCTATTGGGGTGGAAACACATATTGAAATTAGTTGTCAAACACCCTTTGGTGGCCTCTGCCGCTACACATCTACAATTATCACTGTGCAATATGGTTTGACACGATGGGGCACGAACCTGTGCATTTCCCAGACCACCAGGATGAGGGGTAGAGCTCTGAGGTGAGGCCTACTGCATCCTGGGGATCTGGTTTGCCTCCTGTGTTGACTGTCTGGGGCATTCCCCACACCACCAGGATGAGGGGTAGAGCTCTGAGTTGAGGCATACTGCATCCTGGGGATCTGGTTTGCCTCCTGTGTTGACTGTCTGGGGCATTCCCCACACCACCAGGATGAGGGGTAGAGCTCTGAGTTGAGGCATACTGCATCCTGGGGATCTGGTTTGCCTCCTGTGTTGACTGTCTGGGGCATTCCCCACACCACCAGGATGAGGGGTAGAGCTCTGAGGTGAGGCCTACTGCATCCTGGGGATCTGGTTTGCCTCCTGTGTTGACTGTCTGGGGCATTCCCCACACCAACAGGATGAGGGGTAGAGCTCTGAGGTGAGGCCTACTGCATCCTGGAGATCTGGTTTGCCTCCTGTGTTGACTGTCTGGGGCATTCCCCACACCACCAGGATGAGGGGTAGAGCTCTGAGGTGAGGCTTACTGCATCCTGGGGATCTGGTTTGCCTCCTGTGTTGACTGTCTGGGGCATTCCCCACACCACCAGGATGAGGGGTAGGGCTCTGAGGTGAGGCCTACTGCATCCTGGGGACGGGTGTTGTTACTGTAGTCACAGCCAGGCCCAGCTACCATAGCACAGGGACAGGGGATGGGCTCCTCATATGGGACCCTCCGCATCCTGGGGCTATGGCCTGATCCTTGGGAGCACTAACAAGGACTGTATCCATAGCACAGGGACAGGGGATGGGCTCCTCATATGGGACCCTCCGCATCCTGGGGCTATGGCCTGATCCTTGGGAGCACTAACAAGGCCTGTATCCATAGCACAGGGACAGGGGATGGACACCCTTTAGGGGCCTGCAGAATTCCAAAATGTCCTTGTGCTGTGTGATAGCTGACAGCAGCATATGACAGACCCCTGTGTGTATCTTTGCCTTTGTTTTGGCCCGTGTGGTTTTCTGTTGATTGCCCACATCACTGAGGATGCAACTGCACCCTGTAGCATACCAATGTGGTCATTTGTTCATCTCTGCCATGGTTGCTTCTAACCCCTGTGGGCTTGTGGGTTCTGCTATTGGGTGTGTTGATGACCCAGCTACAAGCAGCCCACGGTAACACCAGACATTCTCCAGCAGTGCAGATTCAAATGGTGCTTTGGTTACAAGCTGTTCTTCACCACGTCCTCATTTGGGGTGCCTGTCCCCAGACACTTACCTCACGTGGGTAATCAGAGCTCCTGTTGTATCTATTTGTGAGGCGGTCCCAGGCCCTCCTCACCCTTGCTAGGTTCTGCCTCCTGGAGGAGCCAGGGAAGAGGCGTTGTTGGCGGAGACAGAAGAGCTCTGTCAGCAGGTACAGGTCTGCTTGTGTGAATGCAGGCTTTCGTGACATGGCTGCCATCTGCTCAGAATGTATTTTAGCTGCGTAGCCACGTGCGTTCATGGAGGCATAGCCACGTGCGTTCATATGGGCGTTGCTACGTGCGTTCATGGAGGCGTTGCTATGTGCGTTGCGACAGCGTTCAGAGGCCATGACACGGCGCGTACCTATGTGCGTTGATATCGGCAGATGGGCGTTGCCTCGTGCGTTGGCATGTTTGATTTTATAGCCTCATGGTGTACTGCAACTCACATTAACACTACCATCTATACATGTGTTGGCCTATGGCTTATCCTAGCCTGTGGGCATGGGCTGGCTTTTACATCCCCCACATTGTTGGCCTACTGCTATTTCTTGCAGGGTCAGCAGCATGTGTTCTGATACCTTCTGCCTCTGACATCTCACATTATGGATATTTCACATTGCTTTGTAGAGGGCTGACCTTGATAAAGAGATGTCTATGACATTTGTAATGTCCCTTTTGTTTACATGGGTTGAGGGGGGGGGGATGGGGACCAGGGCACAGTGAGTGTCCCTGATTGGCATACTGTGGAGGTGGCATCTGGACCACTGTAGAGCATCTGTTTATCTGTGTATTTTGATATGTGTATATCATTATTTGTAGCCTTCTCATGCATGACCTTACACCCTTTCTCTCTGTCATTTCTTGCTCTTTGCTGTCAAAGGACGGCTTGCAGTCTGTACCTGACCTCTGATATTGTTGGGTTACACACACCACTACTCCAAAAGCAGCTGCACCTGTCATTCCTGCCATGTATCTCCGCAGAGGCCTCATACCCATAGGTTCTGACTGCACAGTCAGTGCATTTGCCAGTGGAGTAAGCCTCTGTAGCTCCTTCTACATGCCTAGCTGGCTACAGAGCGACTACAGTTCACCGCACAGTCCATCTGCTGTGATTCGCAGTGTTTTATTGGAGCAGACACAACCATGATGCACTACACATGCAAATCAGCTGTCCAATGATTGACACAAGATGTGAAATGCAACCCTACAGCAGCTCGGCCTGGTGGGGGTAACTGACCATGTGCGCCCCCCACAGCACCTCAGCCTGCTAGGGGGCACTGACCGTGTGTTTTACTGCCACACAGTGGCTACACGACGTCACATTGTGTGGTTGCTGTGCTCACCTTGAGGGTGCAGTGAGGCGCCCAGCATGACGTCCACCGAACCATCCATGGCAAACATAGGCCACGCTGGAGGTCCACAGCAGTGATAATGTGTGAGATAGGTGGTGACTGCCCAAACACCTTGGATATATCTGCCTGTCTCTGTCAGGTGTCATCCCTACGGACCCCTAGGGGGATTTTGGTGGTAGACCGTTTCTCTGAGCAGCAGATCCACATTCTACCTCCCTGCAATGAGGGCAGTAGGGGGGTTCATCAACCTCAGTTCTACTGTGGATATCACACCCTACAGTACAATCAGTGCAGCGCTCTACATATCCATAGCACAGGTGCAGACAGATGGTAGGGCTGTCTATACTAGGCTGAACCCAGACACTATCTGGTATTTTCCTACAGCAGTTGCACCCTGCTATGCGCTCCATCGAGACACATACCAGCTGTATAACGTCTGCTAGTTGGTCCATTACTGCATGTTCCTGTTGGACTTGCGTGCATCCAGACATGGGATGGCAGCAGACACAAGATGCAGATCAGTCAGTGACTGGCCCCCACAAGGAAACACATACATATCACATAATAGAGGTACTATATGGCACTATGGGGATGCCTAGCCATGCCGTGGTCACTGCACAGTCAGGGTGAGATTGATCTTCCTGCAGGACATACGGCGGTCGCTCTGTCTGTGTAGGTGGTGGCCAGGCACTGCTCTGTCACAGTCAGTGGCCTATGCGCTGTGCAGCTGCAGCCTGTCCAGGCCACCCTGTCAGGGCTATACCCATGGTGCCTTGCTACTCATTATGCATTATTTGTGGCAGCATTGGACCTGACCGTTGTGTTGCCCTCCAGGACTGCATTTTGGGGACTCTGCTCTAGGTTCTGCGCCTGTTTTTGGTGTCTGTGCTCGGTGTGGTTAAAAATTGGCGTATTAACCATGCATTTCTTATCAGCAATAAATTGTTTTCCTTACTAGCACGGTTTAATTGTGAGGAAAATATGGGTACTGGATTGGCAGTGGCCCCAGCTGGGCTTTGAACCTGTGACCTTCTGTTCCTGCACACACTGTCTGTGTGCACTGCACCACGGTGTTGCCACAGATAGAATGTACCCCCTAGGGAGTCCATGACTGTACATCCGACAGGGCCTGTGTGTTGCGGTGGGCGTGCCAGCCTACACATGGCTGGGCAACTGTCTGCTGTGGCTGAACGCCACAGGCCCCTCCACCACCTGTACCCTTCCACCGACATGATGACATGTCGTTATCTTGGCAAATGCCTATGAGCTACTAGGGTGTCGCACTATGGGAATGCATTTTTGGAACTCGGCTGTGGGAACTGACCATTGTTAGGGGGGGAGGGTAAAATATAGTTCTTTGTCCCATGTTCTCTGGGGTGAAGTGGTGTCTGTACTATCAGCTGGGATTTGAACCCATGACCCTCTGATCTTACAGGTACTGGCTGTGTCCACTTCACCACACTGTAGCCAAAGAGACAGTGAGGTTCCTGGAGATAGGTAACCTGGCAGAGTGAGTCAGACACCCTGCTCTGCACATTTTTACTGTCGGCTCATTCACCTTCTATGGCGATACACATGCACATCGACCCCACAATTGACCTCAGGAAAAGGGGATAGACCCTCACCAGACTGGCCAATGGTGATAGTAATGTGCAACCATTGCAGACACTCCCAGGTGAGCTCAGGGCAGGACTGACTGGGGAATGATTTGTGGACGGGTCTACGCTCCGTTGACCCTTACAAACATCCTATTTCGGTTTTTGTAGCTTTCAAGGAATTGTTTGTTACGTGTGCCCACTAATATCTCTGTTGCCCAGCTGGTTTATACTTTCTTTTTGCTTTTGTTTTGTTGTTTTTACATTTCTATTTGCTATTTTGTTCTGTGCACATGTATCACACTGCTCACGTTTTTTTAGGTTTCACCGGTTTTGCTGTACATTGCTGACGGAAATGGTTTCTCTTCCCTTTAATATGCCTTTAACGGCAGGTTTTCATTCGCATTGGGATTGAGCTCTCAAATTCAGCGCGTTAGTATTGGGGGAGCCTCTCCCCACCCACTCTCCGCCCATTGACCCCTTCTCTCTGCCCACTCTCCACCTTCTGCGCTGTTTTAACGCGCCGTGGAGGTTTACGATCGTTAACTGCGGTTAACGCGCGTAACGTACGTTTAACGATCGTTCGCACGTCAGAATGCACGTTAGGACGTGCGAACTATTGTTAAACATACTTTACGCGCGTTATTCATGATTACCACACTTTAGTAAACCCTTAATTTTCATGGTGGTAGATCACCGGCACTTTTGGCTGGAAAAAGTAGATCACGACCTGTTTGAAGTTGGACATGCCTGGTATAGGGGGTGAAGTACTTTTTTTCACTAAAGAAGAGAGTGTCTGATGATCGCAAAGTAGCTAATCAGGTAGAAAAGGTGACAGCAAAAGCTAGAAGGATGCTTGGGTGCACAGGGAGAGGAATGGTCAGCAGAAGAAAGGAGGTGATAGTGCCTCTGTATAAGTCTTTGGTGCGACTTCATTTGGAGTATTGTGTGCAATTCTGGAGACTGCATCTTCAAAAGGATATAAATAGGATGGAGTCAGTACAGAGGGTGGCTACTAAAATGGTTAGTGGTCTTCATTATAAAGCATAGGAGGACAGACTTAAGGATCTTAATATGTATACTTTAGAGGAAAGGAGGCATAGAGGTGATATGATTGAGACGTTTAAATACCTCCGTGGCATAAATGCACAGGAAGAAAGCCTCTTTCGATGGAAAGCAAGCTCTGCTATGAGGGGACATAGGATGAGGGTGAAAGGGGATAGACTCAAGAGTAATATGTGGAAATATTTTTTTACAGAAAGAGTGGTAGATCCGTGGAATAGTCTCCCAGTGGAGGCAGTAGAGATGAGGACACTGTCTGAATTCAAAAAGGCATGGGACAAACACAGAGGATCTCTAAAGGAAAAAAGGGGACTGTTGTAGTGGTTTATATGGAAGGGCAGACTAGATAGGACATGTGGTCTTTTCTGCCATCATGTTTCTATGTTTCTATCCTAGCCCAATATTAGCCCATTTCCAGTATAAGCCCCCATCTGCTCATTTCCAGTCCATGCCCCCCATCAGCCATTTCCATTCCCATCCTAGCCCCCTATCAGCCCATTTCCAGTCCAAGCCCACCCCAATCAGTCCATTTCCAGTCCCAGGCCCCCTATTAGACCATTTCAAGTCCCAATCCCCCCATCAGCTCATTTCTCGTCCATGCCTCCCCCCAATTGGCCCATTTCTAGTCCAAGCCCCCCTGTCAGTCCACAGGTCACAGAGACCTGCTAGCATATATGCATCTTCCTTTATAAGGCATTCCAAACCTTTCCTGTTTGACCATTTAGGAAGTCCACCATCACTAAAACCTCTGCTATGAATAGCTGTCACTGTTGAAAACCCTCTAATCTTGCCTGTTAAATATTCATTACCAGTATGAGAAGGCTTAGGGGCATGTTTACTAAAACCCCGCTAATGTGCGGACCGCGGTAGTGTGCGGATGCCATATAAGGAGTGGGTGTTTCGTGCTGAAAAAGAAAATCCGGAATTTGCATATGCGCTAAGGTGCGCGGCGCCCATGTGCGCCCCACACATTAGCGCATGGGATAGCTGCGCGGGAGGCATAAGTGGCGCGCTGATGTGTATGGTTTATGGTTTATTAACTTAATATACCGCTAAACGCAATGTACATCATAGCGGTTTACAGAGTTCAAATCAAAACAGTCACCAAAAGGTGGGAAGAGAAAGGAAAAGAAGTTACATCAATTGATAGGAAAGCAACTAGGCAGTTTCATACAACAGGACAGTAGAAAGGAAAGTGAGGGGAGGGGGAGGGGAAGACAAATCATGTGGGAGGTTCAGGAAGGTCGAAGGCAAGGGTAAAGAGGTGAGTTTTAAGGCGGGTCTTAAAGGTGGCATGGTCCTGTTTGAGGCGGATAGAAGAGGGGAGAGAGTTCCAGAGGGCGGGAGCAAGGAAGAAGAATGCAGAGGAACGGGTGGATTGGAGGCGAGCACAAGTGGGTGAGGGGAGATGCAGACGATTTAGGTGAAAGGAGCATAGGGAACGGGTTGGGTTATGGAAGTGAACCAGGTCGGCTAGATACTGAGGGGAGTGGGTGTGGAGGACACGGTGGAGAAGGACCAAAATCTTGAAATGACTGCGGAACTTGACAGGGAGCCAGTGGAGACGGATGAGGAGAGGAGTGATATGATCACGGCTAGATGCATGAAAGATGAGCCGGGCAGCTGTGTTTTGGATACGTTGGAAGCGTTGTATTTGGGAGGCAGGGAGACCAGACATGACGGAATTGCAAAAATCACAGAAAAGCAGAGCCATAGCACAATGGTTAAGGCACTGAACAATGGTGTAGGGATCAGGGGTTCTATCCCCCACAGTGCTCAATGTAGACAGCTGGCTGAGGCATTACTTTTGGAGCTTGTCTAATATTGTGCGGCATAAGGTGGCACGCTGATGGGCATTAGGTGGTGCGCTATTGATTTAGGTGGCTTTTTAATATTGGGCGTCATAAGGCGGCGCGCTAATGTGCATGCACAGGAACAAAACCACAGCACAATGGGTAAGACACTGACCAATGGTGCAGGGATCAAGGGTTCAATCCCCCACAGTACCCAATGAACAAGGCTGGCTGAGGCATTGTGTATTATGGGGAAGATTGCTTTCAGAGTCATTTTATGTTTATTTTAATTATCACTACTAGCAAACGCACTCTCGAAGCATGTTAACATAAGGCGCCCTATAAGGCACATTTTAAAGTGCACTGTCCACCAAGGCATCCTAGAATGTTGCTTATAGGGCGCTTTAGAGGGTGCTGTATGAGGTACCGCAAGGTCAGAGTACTGTTTTGTATGGCAGCACTGTGCAGTTTAAGGAATGAAAAGCATAAGTAGGTGCGCTGACAGGCAAGGAGGAGCAGCAGTGCAGCACAATGGTTAAGGCACTGACTGCTGATACAGGGGTCATGAGTTTGCTCCCCAGGGTGCCTAATATGTAAGGCTGGCTGTGGCATCAGCTTTGCAATGTACATATTTTTTTCTGCAGCACTTTAGTTTTATTTTATCAATTGCTGCCAGCAAACACGCCCTCACGTGCCGTAAGTGAAGGTGCCATATAAGGCACCCTATAAGGCACTCCATAGGGCACATTATAAAGTGCACTGTCCGCAACAGCACCCTAAAATGTCCCCTATAGGGCACCCTATAAGTTGCGTCACAGGATAATGTATAGTGCACCTTATATGGACGGGAACCATAAGGTGCCCTATAGGGCACCCTATAGAGCACCCTCAGAGGCATCTTATGGGTACAGTACGCTGAGGGTGTGTTTGGTGGCATCAAAATATGTACATTTAAAAAAGATAATGTGTTGGACAACCCTATCAAATAACCCCACTGTGGGTTTGACCCCATGACTTTGGGTTTCACAGTCAGTGAAATAACCATTGGGCTACAGCTCTACAGCTGCTAACAAGCCCCTGGCTGGCTACAGAGAGCCTGCACTTCACCACACAGACAGTCTGCTGTGGTCACCAGGATAGGGTTAGCCCACCCGTACCCATGATGCACTGCACATGCAAATCAGCTGTCTATAGATAAACACAAGATGGGCAATGCACCCCCACAGCACCTCGGCCTGGTAGGGGGAAGTGACCATGTGCACCCACACACCACCTCGGCCTGGTAGGGGGTACTGACCGTGTGTTTTACTGGCACAGAGTAGCTACACACCATCACATTGTGCGGGTACTGTGCTCACCCTGAGGGTGCAGTGAGGCGCCCAGGACCAGGTCCACAGCACCGCCCATAGCTGAATGAGGCCATGGTGAAAGTCCAAAGCAGTATTAATGTGTGAGATAGGTAGTTTTTGCTCAAACACCTTGGTTATCTCTGTCTATTTCAGTCAGATGTAGCCCCCATGGACTCCTAGGTGGGCTATGCACCACCACCCCCCTCCTCCAGGGCTGAGGGTGGCAAATAGCATCTCCCATCAATAGATCCACATTCTACCTCCCTGCAAAGGTGGCAGTAGAGGGGACCATCAACCCCAGTCCTGCTGAGGAACAGACACCACACCGGGCAGTCAATGCAGCTCTATACACATCCATAACACAATAGCAGACAGACATAAGGCCTGGATACAGTAAGCTGCACTCCACCACTATCTGATATTCACCTGCAGCAATTCATCAGCCACTGCACCCTGCAAGCCGCTCCATCAAGACACATACCAGCTGCAAACAGTCTGCTAGTTAGTCCATAATGCATGTTCCCAGTGGAGATGCATGCACCCAGAACTGGGATGTCAGCATACACAGCAAGCAGATAAATCAGTGACTGGGCCCCAAAAGGAAACCCATACGTATCACATGAGAGAAATACTATATAGCACTATGGGGGTGCCTAGCCATGCTGTGGTCACTGCATAGTCAGGGTGAGAGTGATCACTCAGCAGGACATACAGAGGTCACCCTGTCTTTGTAGGTGGTGGCCGGGCACTAACATGTCCCAGTCAGTGCCCTATGCCCTGTGCAGATGCACCCTGGCCAGGCCACCCTGTCCGGCCTATACCCATGGTACCTTGCTCCTCATTATGCACATTGGCAGCCCAAAACTGGCAACATTGCTGGCAGTGTGGGCTGTGGAAGGTGTTTGCAGTCACCACACACTGGATAGACAGCCAGCCACCCCCATACCTATGCCAGCATTGTGCTAATATAGAGGTGTTCAGCATCTATACCCACCACACCAGTCCTGGGCACAGTACAGGCATGGATATGGTACCCAGTACTGTTGGGGGTCACTCCCCAGGGTGGTAAACACTATCAGAGACCAGACCTGCAGCACACACCGCAAACATCAGAATAATTGTTATGGTGGAGCTCAATGAGCAAAATGTGCTTACGGTAGGAATTGATATCTGCCAGTTAGCATAGGAAACGTTTGATAGCTGTGTACCATATACCCAGGTGTAGGGTGTCATTGCTAAGGTATGCAAGTGCTAGTATTGGGAGATACAGGCAGGGCCCAATGTCCTGCCTCTCCAGGAGGCATTGGCCAATGGGGCCTGTGGGTGTGTGTGTGGGTGTGTCTGGCCCTGTTGGCTGCTGCTTTACGGCAGAGTTTCCCAAATCCAGTCCTGGTGTTCCAAACATTGTTCGGGTTTTCATGCTGTCCCTCATAAATATGCATGAGCTACATCTGCATACCATGGGGGTGGTGCATAGATATGCAGCACAGGCATCTTTATTAGAGGCAGCATGGAACCTGAATGGTGTGGGGCCCTCCAGGACTGCATTTGGGAGACTCTGCTCTAGGTAATGCGCCTGTTTATGGTGTCTGTGTTTGGTGTGGTAAAATATAGGCGTATTAACCATGCGTATGTTCTCAGCAGTAAAGGTTTGTCCTTACTATCACGGTTTCGTTGTGGGAAAAATATGTGGACAGGATTGGCAGTAGCCCCAGCTGGCCTTTGAACCTGTGACCTTCTGGTTCTACAGGCACTGGCTGTGTCCACTGCACCACACAGACAGTGCAGTCCCTGGAGATAGGAAACCTGGCTGGACGAGTCAGACACCCTGCTCTGCACAATTTTACTGTGGGCTCATTTACCTTGTATGGGGACAAATGTGCAAATAAACCTCAAATATGACCTCGAAAAAAGGGGAAAAAACCCAAAACCAAGCTGGGCCACAGTGATAGCAATGGGCAACATGAAAAACACTCCCAGGAAAGCTCCAGAAAAATGAAATGATTTTTGAAACAGTCTACGGAGCGTAGACCCTTCCAAAAATCATTTCTTTTTTTTGGAGCTTTCCTGGGAGTGTTTTTTATTGTTTCCCATTGCTATCACTGTTGCCCAGCTTAATTATAATTTTCTACATTTTTCTTGTGGTCATTTTCATGTTTTATTTGCAATTTTGTTCTGTGCACATGTATCACACTGCTCACGTTTTTTAGGTTTCCCCGGTTTTGCTGTACATTTCTGACGGAAATGGTTTCTCTTCCCTTTAAATCGGCTCTAACGCGAGGTTTTCACTCACGGTATTTTTTTGGCTGAAATTCAGCCCCGCTCCTGTGCGGGGAGCCTCTCCCCTCCCACTCTCCACCCATTGACCCCGTCTCCCCGCCCCTCGGGAGCCTTCCTCCGCCCTCGGAATGCCTTTCCACGCCTTGAAGGACTAGAAAGGGGAACTGTTACTTCTGGAGAGAAATCTGCAACTGTGAGTATATACTTCTGGTAATTTTCTAAAAATAATTCTTTGTATTAAAGCTACTTAATCTGTGAACCCACTGTTTTTTGTTGGATCAGTTAGGGCCTAGTAGCAGCAATTAAAGTTTGAATTTAAAACACAGAGGAGAACTTTCTGGTTACATTTCATACCCAGCAGAGAGCTTGTAGTTTAAATTTAATAGTCACTCAGGGCCAAGTAACAGCAAAGTACTTTTAGTTTAAATTTAACACACAGAAGAGAGCTTTCTGGTTACATTTGGAACCCAGCAGAGAGCTTGCAGTGTATATTTAATAGTCACTCAGGGCCTAGCATCAGAAAAGTACTTTTAGTTTTAAAACACAGAAGAGAGCTTTCTGGTTAAATTTAGTACCCAGCAGAGAGCTTGTAGTTTAAATTTCATAAGAAGTTAGAGCCTAGCAGCAGCTAAGAGCTATAATTTAAATCAAATCAGAATTTAGCTTACCTCAGCAGCACAAGACAGGGCACTGTGTAGCAGCCCTCTTTTAATAAGTGTTATTTCCCTCCCTCCCCTGGGATAATCGTAGCTTTATAGGTACTTACACATCTTAAAAGACAGGAGGTGCTTTCAGGTGAAGCTCATTATCCAAATCAGTCATACACTAAGGACCTGAGATTAATTAAGCTTTCAGGTGAACAAGGTATATTAAACGTATTAGGTACAGTTTTATTGGTATAAATACCCATAGCAACCCCTAGTAAGTAAGAACTTAAAGATCTAGACACAAACTTAAAACTAAGATGCAGACAGCAGTCCAGCAGCGGGATGGGGGCTTTCCAGTCTTTTGCATTGAGTGTCACATGTATGATTTTCTCCCAAGTTGGTGAGAGGTCTTATGTGTGCACTAGGTGCAAGGAGCTCTTTGCTCTCAGGGAACAAGTCCGTTCTCTAGATGCTAAAGTAGCAGACTTGGAAAACATAAGACAGACAGAGAGGTACATAGACGAGACCTACAGGGATATAGTCCTGAAGTCCCACCTCCAGTGTGGCAGCACCCCTGTTGCCATGGAGGAGAGAGGTCACGTGACAGGAAAGCATCACCCTGGTGTGGCAGGAAGTGATCCTGTAACTAGGACCTGTCCTCCAGGTGATGTAAAACCCTCTCGCACCGAGGAAGTTTCTCCAGGGCCATGTGCCCATGAGGGAAGGGTTAGGACAGCCGTTATAGTTGGTGATTCGATCATTAGGCATGTAGATAGCTGGGTGGCTGGTGGATGTGAGGATCACCTGGTAACATGCCTGCCTGGTGCGAAGGTAGCGGATCTCACGCGCCACCTTGATAAGGTCTTAGATAGTGCTGGGGAGGAGTCTGCTGTCTTGGTACATGTCGGTACCAATGACATAGGAAAATGTGGTAGGGAGGTTCTGGAGGCAAAATTTAGGTTTTTAGGTAGGAAGTTGAAATCCAGAACTTCCATGGTAGCATTCTCCGAAATGCTTCCTGTTCCACGCACAGGACCCAAAAGGCAGGCAGAGCTCCGGAGTCTCAATGCATGGATGAGACAATGGTGCAGAGATGAGGGTTTTGGATTTGTTAGGAACTGGGGAACATTATGGGGAAAGGAGGGGCTCTTCCGAAGGGATGGGCTTCACCTTAACCAGGATGGAACCAGGCTGCTGGCATTAACCTTTAAAAAGGAGATAGAGCAGCTTTTAAACTAGATATTAGGGGAAAGCCGACAGTCGCCCAAGAGCGGATGGCTCGGAAGAATGTATCCTTGAAGGATACTACCAAAAGCAGAGAGGTTCCACAAAAGAGTAAAGTAGCCCAAATGCCCTCAAGTATGGAGCAGACAGAGCTTAAAGATCCCAATTTACCCATATCTAACAATAGCCAAATTAACATGAATAAAATACATTCTCTAAAATGCTTGTATGCAAATGCTAGAAGTCTAAAGAATAAGATGGGAGAGTTAGAATATATAGCACTAAATGAAAAGTTAGATATGATTGGAATATCAGAGACCTGGTGGAAGGAGGACAACCAGTGGGACACTGTGATACCTGGGTACAAACTATATCGTAATGATAGAGCTGATCAAATTGGTGGAGGGGTTGCGCTCTATGTTAGAGAGGGCATTGACTCAGAAAAGATTAAAGTTTTGCAGGAAACAAAATCTGCTGTAGAATCTATATGGATTGAAATTCCATATAAAAGGGGGAAGGCAATGGCAGTGGGGGTGTTCTATCGAGCACCTGGCCAGAATGACCAAATGGATGATGAAATGCTCAAAGAAATCAAGGAAGCTAACAAAGGTTACAGCGCAGTAATAATAATGGGTGATTTCAATTACCCCGGTATCGACTGGGTCAGTGCCATGTCAGGACATGCTAGGGAGATAAAGTTCCTAGATGAAATAAATGACTGCTTCTTGGAGCAGCTGGTTCATGAACCGACCAGAGGGGAAGCCATATTAGACCTAGTCCTTAGTGGAACACCAGATCTAGTGCAAGAGTTAAGGGTGTTGGGGCCACTTGGCAATAGTGATCATAGCATGATCGGGTTTGATTTAATTAGTGGAGGAGGGATAGTAAGGAAATCCACAGTACTACCTTTTAACTTTCGAAAGGGAGACTATGATAAAATGAGGAAAACAGTTAAGAAAAAACTAAAAGGAGCAGTTGCAAAGGTTAAAGACGTACATCAAGCTTGGGTGTTGTTGAAAAATACTATCTTGGAAGCCCAGACCAGCTGTATTCCACACTTTAAGAAAAGTGGAAGGAAGTCCAAAAAACTGCCAGCATGGTTTAAAGGTGAGGTCAGAGAGGCTGTTGTTGCCAAAAAAAGCATCTTTCAGGAAATGGAAAAAAGAGCCAAACGACGAAACCTGGAAACAGCACAAGCACTGACAAGTCAAATGCAAGGCATTGATTAGGCAGGCAAAGAGAGAATTTGAGAAGAAGCTTGCTGCGGAAGCAAAAACGTGAAATAAAGACCTTTTCAAGTACATTCGTAGCAAAAAACCTGTGAGAGAGTCAGTTGGTCCATTAGATGATAAAGGGGTTAAAGGAGCACTAAGAGGTGACAAGGCGATAGCGGAGAGACTGAATGAATTCTTTGCTTTGGTCTTTACTGAGGAAGATGTAGGGATGTTACCCATGACTGAAGTGGTATTTAAAGGTGCGGAAGTATTGAAGGAAATATCGATACATCGGGAAGATGTCTTACAACTATTAGATAAACTGAAGAGTAGCAAATCACCTGGGCCGGATGGTATACATCCAAGGGTGTTGAAAGAACTGAAATATGAGATTGCAGACCTGCTATCAGTAATCTTTGAACTATCATTAAAATCATCTCTAATACCTGAAGATTGGAGGATCGCCAATGTAACACCAATTTTTAAAAAGGGTTCCAGGGGTGATCCGGGAAACTACAGACCGGTGAGCCTGACATCAGTACCGGGAATAATGGTAGAAACCATCATAAAGAATAAAATTACTCAGCATGTAGATAGTCACAACCTATTGGGAGACAGCCAACATGGCTTTAGACAAGGAAGATCTTGTCTTACTAATCTGTTATGTTTTTTTGAAGGAGTGAATAAACAGGTGGACAAAGGTGAGTCGGTTGATATTGTGTATCTGGACTTTCAGAAAGCCTTTGACAAGGTCCCTCATCAGAGACTTTTGGCAAAACTAAAGAGTCATGGGATAGGAGGCCGTGTACTATTGTGGATCAGGAACTGGTTAAAAGATAGAAAGCAGAGGGTAGGGCTAAATGGCCAATTTTCCCAATGGAGAAAGGTGAATAGTGGTGTACCCCAGGGATCTGTGCTGGGTCCGCTGCTTTTTGACATATTCATAAATGACCTGGAAAGTGGAATAACGAGTGAGGTTTTCAAATTTGCAGATGACACAAAACTATTTAAAGTTGTTAAAACCCAAGAGGATTGTGAAAAATTGCAAGAGGATCTTGATAAATTGGAAGACTGGGCATCAAAATGGCAGATGAAATTTAATGTGGACAAGTGCAAGGTTATGCACCTAGGGAAGAACAACCCAAACTATGGTTACACGATGCAAGATTCCACATTAGGAACCACCACCCAGGAAAAAGATTTAGGCGTCATTGTGGATACCATGTTAAAACCCTCGGCCCAGTGTGCAGCGGCGGCCAAGAGAGCAAATAGAATGCTAGGTATGATAAGGAAAGGAATGGAAAATAAAACAAAAGATATTACAATGCCTCTATATCATTCCATGGTGAGACCGCACCTTGAATATTGTGTGCAATTCTGGTCGCCGTATCTTAAAAAGGATAAAGCGATTTTAGAAAAGGTTCAGAGAAGAGCCACCAAAATGGTAAAGGGGATGGAAGGATACTCCTATGAAGAAAGGCTAAAAAGGTTAGGGCTCTTTAACCTGGAAAAGAGACGGCTGAGTGGAGATATGATAGAAGTCTATAAATTAATGAACGGAGTGGAACGGGTAAACGTAGATCGATTGTTTACCTTATCAGAATATAGAAAGACTAGGGGACATGCAATGAAGCTACAGGGTAAACTATTTAAGACTAATAAAAGAAAATATTTTTTCACTCAACGTGTAATCAAACTCTGGAATTTGTTACCGGAGGATGTAGTAAAGGCTGTTAGTGTAGCTGGGTTTTAAAAAGTTTGGACAAGTTCCTGGAGGAAAGGTCCATAAACCATTATTAAGAAGTGACCGAAGATATCAATGCTTGACCCAGTACAAGCATTGTGGAACTTGTGTCTCTTGGGGAAACTGCTAGGTACATATGACCTAGATTGGCCACTGTTGGAAACAGAATACTGGGCTTGACGGACCTTGGTCTGACCCAGTATGGCATATTTTATGTTCTTATGTTCTCTATCGCACATCAGTGCGCCGCGCACTTGTGCGGGTGGCGCGCACTTGTGCGGGCGGCGCGCACGTGTGCGGGGCACTAAAAACACACTATTAGCGTGCGCTAAGGTACCTTAGCGCACGCTCAAGTGCGCCCCGCACAATTGCGCGGTTTAGTAAACATACCCCTTAGTGTAGCCCATGCGGAACTCAGTTCCTACATGACATCCTTAAAGGTATTTAGGACTTCCATTTAGGACCCAGTGTTATAGGGATGGTTGATGTATGAGAGAATCAGAAGAGATAGAATTTTATCCAATTAAACTATATCCGAACCAGACAATAAACTATATCTGAATTATATATTGAACTATATCTGAACTGGATATGAACTGGATCATTGTGTACTGGGTGTGTTGTTAGTGTACAGCTGCATGGGAAGGAGGCTTGAGGATGAAAACCTACAGCTGTATAAGACAGGCAGGAAGCTTGACCGGGAAGATTTTGGTATGTGACTTTAGATGGATATATCAGGTGATGAGTCTTGCCGGTTGACCTTGAGTCACTTGTTTGTCAAGGTGTATAAAGATAACTGGAAAGTCTCAACCAAAGTAGAAGACATTTTTTTCTCTGCTCATGAGCGTGAAGTGTCCGGAGCCTGGTTCCAGTCTGTGCTGTCGTTGCTTCCCCAATTGAAGAGAATGGCTGTGAAGAGAATGCCCAGTTCAGTAATGCATCCATAATCTATATTTATATCCTGTATCAAAAAATATATTTTGTAACCGCTAGCGTGTAGTGTTGTATCTTTGCTTTGCTCTTCAGAGTGATAATCCAAAGGACCTGGCCTGTCCGAAGTCACCCAGGGACCTGTTGATGCCGATCTTGGTCTCCGGTGATATCTGATGCAGGTCCACCCATTGCTCCACTAACCTTTCCAATATGTCATAAGTGGAATTCCACCTGATGTTAACATCCTGTTTGAGCTGATACACAGGTGCCCCTTTTGCTTCCTGCTTCTCATGCAGCTCATGTCTAGGCTTCTCACTCCAGTGAAAAAGCCCAGTTATTTTTCAGCATTTCTCAATCAGTTCCCTCAGGAAAGGGCTGCTGTTTCTCTTGATGCCCAGGTCTAATGCATCTCTGACAACCAGGTGCAGCAAGTGTGCAAAGAATCTGACCCCATGAAATTTCCCCTCCTTCACTGCCTTGACAATGTTCATCGTACAATCTGTTACAATGAAACCTGGATGCATGGTGCTCTGTTTGTGTTCTATTTGCCAGCCCTTCAGTATTGCTCTTATTTCAGATAAGATGAGAACATAAGATATGCCATACTGGGTCAGACCAAGGTCCATCACGCTCAATATCCTGTGTCCAAGTGGCCAATCCAGGTCATAAGTACCTGCCAGGTTCTCAAAAAGACACACAGGTTCCACAATGCTTGTCCTGGGGTAAGCACTGAATTTCCTGGGTCCTCTTTAATAATGATTTAAGGACCTTGATCCATGTACGTTTGTCATCCATTACCTGGCTGTGTTCTTCCTTTGATAAACCTGCAACCTGTTCCTGCCTCGGCTATTTACCACCAGTGTGCTGCCAGGGAGAGGTAAGCATGTGTAGTGATGTGGTTAGTTCAGAGGCAGTGGTGAAATGCACACTAGTGCTGGCCTATGCTTTTGCCAATTCTGCCTGCAATTTGTGTTGCAACTGATTATACAAGTGGGATAACCTACCTGCCTACTGAAAGTTGTCCTGCAGGGCACTTGATAAGTGGAAGCTGAGAGATGCAGCAGCCTCTTAAACTCTATTTTCTCAAACATGTTCTTGAGATGGTGATACAGTGCTATTATTTTCCTGATGCACTGAGTCACCACCTTCGATGCTGCCTGATGCCTGCCCCGTGACAGTGCTAACAAAACTACTCCATATGTTCCATGTGGCTTACTTTGATGCGCATCAGGCCTACTGCCATGCCAACTGCTTGAGAAAGAAATTTTGTTTTTCCTGTATCTTTCTCACTACTGCTATTTTCACTCCTGAATGGAGTCCCAGCCTAGGATCAGCTGCCTCTTTTGTACTGAGCTAGGAAGGTTGCTGTTTTTCCAAATGATGCAGCATGCCACTGTTTGTAAGATGACCCAACAGCTTCCCTCTGCTAATATGTTGCCTACAGTTATTTCATTCTGCATGCTGTAGTCATCAAGACCGTTATAATACTTCCACAGGTGTGATGTTTTATGAGACTTTCCCTGTTCCTTTGAGGGAGGGAGGAGGGTGTCTGCTCTTGATGTTGCTGCTCGATCCATGGCAGCGGGGTAAGGAGAGGATGAAAGGCCAGTGGCATCCTTTCTACTCTCTACTTTCCCTTCTCCCTGTACGGTACTCATGGCCTTGACATTGCCAGGATCACTTTCTGCCTTCTTACCAGTTGACACACTAGCAGCCTGTTCAACTGCCTTTTCAGCCTTTCATGATTCAGATGTAAATCTCACGCAAGCGGATCTCTCAGATTCTGTATCTGCCAAGACAATTGCCATACTCTTTTCAGTAGGAATACTGTGCATCTGCTGCAAGGCTGATTTATCTTCCCCTGCTCCTTCCTTCGTCTCTCCTCCCCTGCACCATGTCAATCTCCTGTTGCCCATCTGTGGAGATGACACTGGATATGGACACCTGTTCTTCCACAGTTACACCAGAAACTGCAGCTCTTTCTCTCACCTTTTAACGACATTTCTCTTTAGCTTGGGCAGTGGACTAGAGGAACCCATAATCATACCCTGAAAATACTCAATCTCTTTTTGCACACTCATGCCAATACTGCTCTCACTTTCTCTCCCTTCTTTCTTTCTATGACCATTTAATTTTCTAGATGTACTATTCCCAGACAATGTCATCTGCCTTGGCCCTGCAGTGCCCGTTAAGGCTACATGCCTATGCTGACACTGCCAAACTATCCACTTGCAGCTATAAGACTTCAGTGGGGACTGGTGGATTTCCAGGGACTGCACACCTATTGCAGCTTTTTACTTTTAAATGTTTATCTTTTACAGTAGCTTTAAAGTTTATTATTCTATGAAAAATGGAATGGAATATATATTGTACGTATATAGTAAGGTGCCCTCTGCCCTCCCAATCTCACAACTGCTGTCACAGACAATACAAGGAAAAGATTGTTACAGGAAATATTGTCGCACTGCTTCTGCAGTTTATTACAGTAACATCTTCCACTCACTTTGTATTGCCTTAATGTGCAAAGGCACTCCCTTTCAAGCCTCTAGTGAGGCAGGCTCTGCAAATGAAGACAAAAACATTTTTTCTGTAAAAAAACCCCAAAAAACCCCCGAGCTGGAATCTTTTTTTTTTTCTGCTGTGATATAGCATGGCAAAGAAACTGCAGACACAAGTCAAGCTTACAGATCTTTGTGTTTCTTAGCTTTAAAATACTCCTTTGTCCCAGACAAGGCCCTATGGCAGTAGCACCCAGTGCCACAGTGAAACTGGTAAGTTTTGTTTTTCTCTTTGCAATCCTACCCTATCACAGCCAAACTCCTCTCTCTCCCTTAGAAACCAAAAATCTGCACCAACACTCCTTCCTAAAACTCTGAAAATAAGAGCCAACGTGCTTGTCTGTCCTTTGTGTTTGCTGTCTGTTGTAGCTCTTCTGTAATGTCATCAGTCAGGGGATTTGCAGAAGTCAGACAAGGATAGATTTCTCTGACTGCCTGTCAAGCATTCTAGGTAGGAGTAACTCAAGTACTTCCTGCTGGCTGCTGCTAACATCTCTTTGATGTCTTGCCGCCCTGGATTTTCTCTGGTGAGTCTGGGTACAGATACGCAGATGATGAAAATGAAGTTCATGAGTGGTGTAACTTTACCGAATATGCATGATTGGTTTGTTGACGGTGGGATGAACCAAAAATCATCCTTGTCATCGATTTTATCATTCATACCAAAACGAATGTGCATGCTTAAAATCCACATTCCTCACCTATACCCTCCATAATAACATAGTATATGATGGCAGATAAAGACCAATCTGGTCCATCTAGTCTGCCCAGTAAGGTGGCTAGAGTGGTGTACTGCAGCTCCATGCAGGTCGCCCACCTCTATGCCTGTGCTTACGGTTGTATCTGCTGCTTTGTTCAGTTCCGCCCCCCCCCCCCCCCCTATTTCTTGAAGTATAAAAGACATTTGTTTGCTTTGATTTCATCCTCTTGCTATAAAGAAATTCACTGTATCTGTCCCATGCCATTTTGAATTTCATCACTGCATTTGCCCCCACCACCTCAGGAGAGTATTCCAAGCATCCATGACCCTTTTGGTGAAAAAGTATTTGTTGAAGTTGCTTTTAAGTTTACCACCTTGCAGCTTCATCATATGTTCTCTAGTTTTATAGCTTCCCCTTCTTTGAAAAAGGTTTGTTTATTCATTGATACCCTTAAAGTATTATATCATATCTCCCCTGTCCCTCCTCTACTCTAGGGTATACATATTTAGGTCTTCAAGTCTCTTCTTATACATTTTCTGGCGCAGGCTCCAAATTATTTTGGTCGCTTTTCTCTGTACCATTTCAAGTCTTTTTATATCCTTTATGAGATACAGTCTCCAAAACTGAACACAATAGTCCAAGAGAAGCCTCACCAACGACTTGCACAGGTGCATTCATACCTCCTCCTTTCTGCTAGTTATTCCTCTCTGTATGCAGCCCAGCATCCTTCTGGCCTAGACCATCACCTTGTCACATTGTTTTGCTGCCTTGATATCTTCAGACACTAGTACTCTGAGATCCCTCTCCTGGTCTGTGCACACCAACCTCTCTTCCACTATTGCATATAATTCTTTTGGATTCCTGTATCCCAAGTTGATGTCTCTGCACTTCTTTGCATTAAATCTTCACTGCCAAGAATTATACCATTCTTCCTCATGTTGTCCACTCCCTCAGAAGTGTCCACTCCTTTGCAAATTTTCATGTCATCTGCAATATCAGTCCCAAATACATTGAACAATACCAGTCCCAGGACCAATCCCTAAGGCACGTCACTATGCTCCTTCTTTTCTTCTGAGTGAGTTCCGTTTACCAACACCTTCTATTGTCTGTCAGTCAAACAATTTCTGATCCAGTTCACCATTTTGGGACTCATCCCCAGGCTGCTCAGTTTATTGATAAACCTACTATGTGGAACAGTATCAAAGGCTTTGCTGAAATCTAGGTATATCACATCTATCACATGCCCTTGATCTAGTTTTCTGGTCACCCAGTCAAAGAACTCAATCAGATTTGTTTGGCATGATGTTCCCCTGGTAAAACCATATTGCCTCTGATCATGCAATCTATTGATTTCCAGAAAATCCACTATTCTTTCTTTCAAGAGCGCCTCCATTACTTTTCACGACACAGAGGTAAGGCTTACTGGCCTATAGTTTGTCACATCTTCTCTATTATCACTTTTGTGAAGAGGTATCACATCAACCCTTCTCCAGTCATAAGAACATAAGATATACCATACTGGGTCAGACCAAGGTCCATCAAGCCCAACAGTTGCCAATCTAGGTCACAAGTACCTAATAGTTTCCCCAAAAGACACAGGTTCCACAATGCTTGTATTGGGGCAAGCAGTGGATATTCTGGGTCCATTTTAATAATAGTTTATGGACGTTTCCTTCAGGAAATTTTTAAACCCGGCTACACTAACAGCTTTTACTACATCCTCCAGTAACAAATTCCAGAGTTTGATTACACACTGGGCGGAGGGTTTTAACATGTTATCTACGATGACGCCTAAATATTTTTCCTGGGTGGTGGTTCCTAATGTGGAACCTTGCATTGTGTAACCATAGTTTGGGTTGTTTTTTCCTAGGTTCATAACTTTGCACTTGGCCACATTAAGGGGCATGTTTACTAAACAGCGGGAAAGGAGCAGTCTTTTCCGTGTGGTAATGGCAGCAATAAGGGGTTACCATGTGCTAAGTGTGCTGGGCGTGTTAGAGGCGTTCCAGCATTAAGGGGTGCTTGTGGACACTTAGTGGGTGGTAACTGGGCATGCTGTGTTAAGGGGATTCTAATGGACACTTTGCGGGTGGTAACAGGACATTAAGGTGTGGTAGAGGACACTTAGCAGGCGGTAAAAGGACATGCTGTGTAAAGGTGTCTTGCATGCACCCTAATGCAGGAAAGCCTCTAAAACGTTGAAAGGGGGGCAGGGAAGCCACTGGAGAAGGTATGGATGCAAGCATAATTGGTAGCTGATGCCCGGCTATGTGGAAGTATGTTTGATGAGCATGTTTGACCATACAGCAGGCCTGTGCTGTTGACTAGGTGAGATAGGCGGCTGCCTAGTGATGTGGTAATGGGTGTTAGCAGTGTCATGGGTGGGTGGTTGTGGCAACAGAGTCAGCGGAGGTGATGCAGCAGCGGGGGGGCGCTGTAACAGGTGTGCAGTCCTAGATGCTCCTGAAAGCATACACCGTGCTATAAGTTATATTATAGTGTCTGTGAGGTGTGGGCATGTATCCAGATGTACTGTCAGTATGGGGCATGCCATAGGCCAGGACAGTGTCTGGGTGAAGGCAGCATGTGCCTGATGTGGGCAGCAAAGGGAGGATTGTCCATGAGTGCTCATGTGGAGCAGTCACAAGAGAGGTGTGCATGATATGGCTAACTGTGCAAATGACCCCTGATGGCCATGGTGGGGCAGCTTACTGCCAATAAGTTGCCCTACCATGAATCTCCCTGATAGTCAGATGGTAGGTAGAGGGCTGTGCTATGGATCTTCCAAGCAGAGAGTTTTCAATTTGTGTGGTGAGTGGATGTACGAGATCATACAGGCCAAATGCATTTAGTGTGTGTGAACCAAAAGTAGCAGTGCCATGGGGTACATGAAACACTATTTGTGCGGGTGGGACTGATGCCTCAGCCTGTGCAACTGCAAGACAATATACCCGAAAGAGTGGCATGATAGAAAAGGGACTAGTTGAGCCAATTTGCCCCAAGTGGAGCAAGTAATGATGGCAGAACATTGCAGGGGATGGCTATGCAACGAGTGTTAGGTGCCTGAATGTAGGAGATATATACTCTTATTTAAAGCTGGGCGGTCACAATGATGGCAAAATAGAAACACATCCATACCAGTTGACCCTCACATCTGCTGCATATACATTACTGACCCACTGAAATGTTCAATGGCAGAGTCACTAATGCCATGCTCACAGATGTCCATGATGGGGAATGCTACTGTATGTTGGGCTACCTACCGTGTCACCATAATGCATATAAATGTAGAAGAATGATTGTCTGCGGGTCACAGCAGAGCCAGGACTATGTGAGGTGGGCAAGCGCACCCAGGCACAAAATGAACAAGTGAGAGTCAAACCCGGGACCTTTGACCATGGAGAAATTGCACCAACCAGTAGGCTATACCTCCACATACCCTATAGAGCTCTGATCAAACTGTTTGCTGTCTATGCAGGTATGGGTTGGGCCCTCCACTATCCATGAGGCACTGAACATGCAAAACAGCAGTCTGCTGCTGAAAAATTAATGGAGAAGGCACTGATCCATCATATCATCTCAGTAAGACACACTGGCTGCATGTGCTACATGCACATAACAATAGCAAGCCATGCTGCAGAGTAGTTTCAGCTGTCACCCTGAGGGTGAGGAGGGGTGCCAAGCATCTGGTCCACTGAACCTGCACTGTTAAAGATGGTCTCTGCTGCTGGTCCACATCACTGCTAGTGTGTGGCAGATATTGTCTGTAATGTGTTATGCTTTAGGCAATGGTGACAGCAACAGCTTGGCCCTGTATTCTGCCCATGTTGGACACTAACCCTCTGAGAACAGTGTAGGCTAGTAGTACTATACTGCTGCTATGGACAGCCACTGCAGTGGTGGTGTAAAGGCTGGTGTGAGTCTATGGCTACTGTCCTGCCAGGACCCCAGTGAGTAGGCCATGAAGCACTGTTGCCCCAAACATTGAGAACTAACAATTGACTACAGCACAGGAAGTAAAACTACCCCTGCTTCCCTTCTTTGGAAAGTGCCAGCTAAACACAAACCAACTACAGTTGGTCTGCTAATCAGCATGCGCATAGTACAACCACAAGCACCCAGCCATTCGCTCAGTGATTGGCAACCCCAGACAAAGAATGTACCCACATCACTGGAGCCAGATATTATAGTAGCTCTATGTGGATACATAGCCATGCCATGGTCACTCTTTGGTCATAGTGAGAGTGCCATCTCAGCATGTCATAGAGTGGCCACCCAGGCAATGCAGATGGCAGATAGGCACAATGACATCTCAGCCAGTGACCCTACCATTGTGTCAGGCCAAACTGCGCTGTTTCAGGCAATGCCCACAATAATCTGCCTCGCCTTATTCACATTCCAAACAGGCTGGGAAAAACTCAATGGATGTGAGCCAAAGTGCAGTGCTGAAAGCCACAGGATAAAGGGGAGAAGCACACACATGCATACACTCTCATTGGCGCACTGAGCAAAAGTAGAGATGGTTGGCATTCCTGCTTGACACTCCTGTCTCAATGTCAGCTCAAGAATTGATAATGTTTGCAAGTGCTATATTACCATGCCTTGCGCTCACCACAGATTGATAACATGTGCTCTGTTTCCACATGCTATATTACTGTTGCTATTATCCTCCAACCAGCTATGGATAGAGGAGCCTGTCAGTGCTGCTGGTGGGTGTTTCCACCCCTGCTGGCCATCTCCTTGGAAGTTGCACATGCTGGAGCTGTACTTACACTGTCAGCTAAACCTTGTCCACAGAAATATGCAAATTGATGTTACCTGTAAACCGTGCTGATTTTAAAGAGCGCGGTATAGAAATGATTTAAATAAATAAAATACAGAAACCCCAACAAGGGCCTGAACCTGTGACCCTCCACACACACACACACACACACACATATATATATATATATATATTTTTTTTTTATATATATATATATTATCGTGACCCTCGCCTGGGCCAAAGGCTTACAGGCATAGGGCTGCCAATGTTTGTTCTTAAATAAAGAGTTACTATCCTTGTCTCCAGCAGGGAACTCTGGGACTTGTAATTGATTCTTTTACTCAAAGACAAAGTAGTGTGAGACCGTTGGTTTTAAGGCAAAACAAGAATTTTATTTAGGTTCCCATAAGCACTTAAGTTCAACGCAGACATAAGGATTATTCTCCAAGTAAATAATAACAGGAAACATATGCAACTGGAACTGAAGAAACTGAAAGAACCTTTAAACATGTACAGCTGTTTTCAGCAAAACCATTTCAGCAAGTAAACCACAGTTTCCTTTGTTCGTCCAGCACAGCTAAATTTCTTCATTTATCATGTGCTGCTTCAGTTATCAAACTCTAGGTTAAACAAGGGTTCTTTACCTTAGAAGAAGTTCCTGGCATTCACGTGGCTAGGTAAAACCCTGCTTCTCAAAAGCTTCTTCTGTTAACACTTTTTATCACCAACTTTCAAACTTCCTTCTTACACAAAGAACAGTCCATAGGAGACTCCTCAGTAACAGAATCCTGCCCAAAAGAGTCAATTTGCATTTCTTCCTGTGCTAAGAAATGCTTGTCTATCTCTGGGTTTTCATTAACTCCTTCAAGCTTACTGTTCTGTAGGAACTTCTGAATTTCCTTCCACAGCTGCTCTCCCTGATATGGAATATTTGTACCTTGAGAGTGGGGCTTCTTTCCATGGATCAATTGCCTCAATGCTTCAATCGTGTTCAACTCTGGTTCTCTGCCCTCGGCTGGGTTCTGATTACTTTCAGTTGTAACCGTATTCACCCACCTTCTGGCAGTTTGAATTCTATGAGCTGGCTCACGAACACTCTGCACGGCAATCTGTTCCTCATTGTCAGCAACTCTCCCAGCCACCCATCTGCTGGTTTCTGAATTAAGAGTACCCCTCTTACAAGGACTGCATCCTCTGTTGCTGCTTCCTTTCTTGCTGGAGCCATTCTCCAACTCGAAGTCAAACTTCCCACTTCTCCTTTTCCTCTCCTCTGAACAGGGCTTATAAAGCTGTTTCCTAACTAACACTCCCCTGTCTCTGCACAGGTGATTATCATTACCCTCCAAGCCTGCACTTACGTTAGAGCTTGGGTGTGGCTTGGCTTCAGCCACTATGTGCTTCTTTCCTTTGCCTGCAGTCTCAACCCTGTGAATACCTTGCCTGTCTCTCACCTTAAAGGCATATTCACTGTTTTCTTCTGTTTCCATCTGCTCAGCACAGCTCTCATCATCACAATATACATATATATATATATATATATATATATATATATATATACCAGCTGTGTATGTTGCACCACAGTGTTGCTTTATGGTTGTAACAGCTCTTGCTGCTGACATGCTTGCCTTCAGCTGGCCTTTGGCACATGCTGCAATGCACATGGTGCACATGACCAGGACAAGGCTTCTGTCTGCTTCAGGCTGGTGCAATGTCCCATGCCACCACCAACACCCCACCATGCAGTCATGCCCATGCACTGTCAGTGGTGGTGGTAGCAGTCCCAGCATGTTAAACCTGGAGGGCTGCAGCATCTAGCACTATTGGCCTCTTCCTCCACAGCTGGGTTCTGCGGCAGTGTGAGGGGGGAGGCAGCCTAGATCTCTGCCTGGGGTGCCAGAACCCTTGGACCACCCCATGTGGTACATTGTCTTTCCACAGCAGTAGCAAGACTATGTGCTAAAAAGGTTGGGACTCATCAACCTGGGGATGAGACAGCTGAGGTGAGATACGATAGAGGTCTGTGAATTATTGACTTGAGTGGAACAGGTAAAACGTAGGTCACTTTTTTATGTCATCAGACTGTGGACAGACTAGGGGACCTGCAATGCGGCTACAGTGTTACCCATTTGGGTCTTCTAGGTGAAAATATTTTTTCAGTCAATGCGTAATCAAACCCTGCAATCCATTACTGGAGGATGTGGTAAAAGCTGTCAGTGTAGCTGGGTTTAAAAATGTTTGGATGGATTTGTGGGTAACAGTCCATAAACCATTGCTAAACAGGATCGGAGCTATGCACTGCTTGCCCCATCACATTTATTGGGGATCTGATGTGTCTTTTGGGGAAACTGCTAGGTACCTGTGACCTAGATTGTGTACTGTTGGACACAGGATACTGGGCATGATGGACCGTGGTCTGACACAGTTTGGCATGTTTTGTAGTCTTATGTTCCTATGTTTGCTTGTATGGGGTGTATTAGTGTTTGATTTTGTGGGTTAGTAGAATTTGTTGTTGTGAATCTCTGCAGAAATTTTAGGTAGGTAAGGTGTTTTCTAAGATAGAGGGTTTGCTTTAGAATAAAGTATATTTATTATTATGGTTTAAGCTAAGGACCTATGATGTAAGTGTCCGCCATTTCCCTATGGTGATGAATTTCGCCAGATGGAGGGTGAGTAAAACCTGAGGTACGGTAATAGCTTGGTGTTTGAGGATTTAAGTGTTTGCATAACTTATTTCATTGAGAACGTTAGTCTTAGTAAATAGTGGGGTTACTAAGGGGCATTTTTTTGATTGGTATAGTTAGCTTCCCCCTTAGGCGGTGGTTTTTTGTGTTATGTTCCTATGTGCCATCTAGGCTGCTGCCTGGTGCCCCCTGAGCACCAGCAGCCCCCACTGCATAACCCATGTTCCACCTCCTTTGCCCCCATTTTCACCATCAACATAGCGCCCTTTCATACATGGGCACTATGCTGTTGCTGCTAATGGAGCACTACTATCACTCTTTTGGGCTCCCCTCTCTGTGCATCACATTGCAGACATAAAAAACACCCTTTCCGCCAGGTTTTGAATTGCGTTAGGGTTCCTGCCATTAAGATGCCTGCTTTAAGTTAGCAAGCCTTGTTCCCACCCACTCCCGGCCCATTGACCCCCACTCTCCGCCCCGTGCACGCCTTCTCTCCACCCACAGGACGCTTTACACTGCTGGTGCCGTTAGCACCCGCTAAAGTGCCTTTTTGCACGTGTGTGTGCACCTGCACAGTTAGCACATGCTCACAGTACACTTGCTCCTTTACCACCGTTTTATAAACATACCCCTAAATTTCATCTGCCATTTGGATGCCCAGTCTTCCAATTTATCAAGGTCCTCTTGCAATTTTTCACAATCCTTATGGGTTTTAACAACTTTGAATAATTTTGTGTCATCTGAAAATTTGATTACCTCACTCGTTATTCCCATTTCCAGGTCATTGATGAATATGTTAAAAAGCAGCGGGCCCAGCACAGATCCCTGGGGTACTCCACTATTCACTTTTCTCCATTGGGAAAATTGACCATTTAACTCTATCCTCTGCTTTCTATCTTTTAACCAGTTCCTGATCCACAATAGTACACTGCTTCCTATGCCATTACTTTTTTTTCTTTTATTCTTTAAGCCATTTGTCCAATATTCAGTACCAAACAAAACAGGAAAACATTGATAACACAGCATAATTGCAATTACATTCAGTTAAAGTAAACAAAAGAAAACCAACAACTAATGAAGAGACTTAATATAGCAACCAAGTTCAAGCCAACATCAAGGAGTTGAGCTGGAATGAATTCCAAGAAATAAAACAAAAGAAATAAAGGCCAAGCCCACAAAGAGGAATAACTATACTCAACACTACCACTGATATTCCCTCACTTTGCCTTATCCATCAGAAAACTTTCCAAATGAGATATATCACAAAAAATATGTTTGACCCTGCAATGTAACAAAACACTTGTAGGGAAACCTGAGAAAAAAAGTAGCACCCAGTTCCTGAACCTTAGATTTCAATTGCAAATACTGTTTCCTACGTGCCTGGGTAGCCCTGCTTATGTCAGGAATCATCCTTAATGGTTGACCACAAAACAACAATAATTTATTCTGAAAAAAAGTTTAAGAACTCTAATTTTATCTAATTCATTCAAAAAAGTTACCAATAAAGTATTACAAGTAGTAATGTTGTCTGTAGAGCCTTCCAGAAAGTCAGTTAGGTAATGGCTGGGAACGGAAGACAGGGAATCAAAACCTTCCTCTCCTTGTGAAGGGATACGAACTTTAGCTGGAATATAATAAGCCTGAACTATCAATATAGCCATAGGCAATTTCAAGACTTCCTTAAAATATTTCTGCTAACAAAATGTCTGCAGATAACATGGAAAATGGAAAATTTAATATACGAATATTCCTTGCACGAGAGGCATTTTCTAATGCCTCTGTCTTGGAGTATAACAAAGTAAAGTCCCTAACATAATTAGCATTTAAAGCCACACAGGAAGACACTGGAGAAGTTAAAGTAGAAACAGACTTATCCAAAACTAGAAAATGAGTATCCAAATCTACCAGTTTTGTGCTGCACCCTGCATGAAATCACAGAGAGCAGACTGTGCTGGAAAATTTAGAGTCCATCTGTCTAATCGCTCCCTAGATATCTTTCAAAGTAATTTCACCTTCTTTCCCATCCCGCTCCCAAGCAGAACTCACTACCAAAGACAGAACCACAACTGGTTATGGAACAGGTACAACTGAAACAACATCTTTCTGCTAAGGTGAAACCTCCGATATAATCGTGGAAGACAAGGGAGGAAATGGATGCAGTGATGGTGTTCTACCCCCGGAGCTCACTCAAAGATGTTCCATTGGGGGAAGGCTGGCTCACTAAAAAGGGAACAACATGCCTGTCCATGGAAACAATAACAGTTTCGACTGATGAAACAACTGACGGATCCTACACAGAACCCTTATTCTTTCTCTTACACATGTCCTCCAAGAGCTGACAGGTATTCCTTTGCAGGTGTCCTGCAGGTGCTCCTTTGGCCCCTTTGGCCATGCCCCTTTGGACTGTGACACACGGGCCACGACGCGCAGCCATGTTACAGCCGCAGATCTTTTAAACAGTGGAAAGTCCCCACGGGAGCCAGCTGTCCACACTGTGCCTGCCAGATGCTGGAGATAGACTCAGGCAAGCAGTGAAACAGCTGTTGGGGCAGATGAAAATGCCCAGTCTGTGTCCTCCACACTCCTCCAACACAGCACCTATCCCATGAATTTTTAATTTCACCAAGAGTCTCTCATGAAAGACTTTCTCAAAGGTTTTCTAAAAATCCAATTGATATATTTTATACATATAAATATACCTATAAATATATTCACTCTTCTGCCCCCAGTACCTTTCGTCTCTTATCTCTCCTTACACCCCCTCTCGGTTACTTCACTCTTCTAATAGTCTTCGTTTATCTGTGCCCTTTACTTGTACTGCCAATTCCAGACTTTGCTCCTTCCAACTGGCAACACCCTTTGCTTGGAATAGTCTTCCTATCTCCCTGCCCATTTTCAAGTCCAGACTCAAATCCCACCTCTTCACTACTGCTTTTCATTCCTGTCTTGACTATCTTGATCTCTCCATCAACTTTTGTTTACTTTGTCCTGTAAATTTTGTTATTTGTATTTTGTAACTTATTTTGTTTTCTGTCTTATTAGATTGTGAGCTCTGATGAGCAGGGACTGTCTCTCTTCTATGTTTGTACAGCGCTTCGTATGTTGCGGCGCTATATAAGTGTTTAATAATAATAATAATAATAATACTTTTGTCTTTATTGGAACCTCTCTGTCAATATGCTCTAACTTCAATCTTTTGCTAGTATCCTTCAAGGATACATTGTTCTGAACCATGTGCTCTTGGGTGACTGTCAGCTTTCCCCTATTATCTAGTTTAAAGCTGCTCTATCTCCTTTTTAAAGGTTAATGCCAGCAGCCTGGTTCTATCCTGAAAAAGCCCCTTCTTTCCCCAGAATGTTCCCCAGTTCCTAACAAATCCAAAACCTTCTTCCTTGCACTATCATCTCATCCGTGCATTGAGACTCCGGAGCTCTGCCTGCCTTTTGGGTCCTGTGGGTAGAACAGGAAGCATTTCTGAAAATGTCACTCTGGAAGTTCTAGATTTCAACTTCCTACCTAAAAGCCTATATTTGCCTCCAGAATCTCCCTACCTCACTTTCCTATGTCATTGATACCGACATGTACCAAGACAGAAGACTCCTCCTGAGCACTATCTAAGACAATGGGGTATGTTTACTAAACCGTCTTAATGTTACCGGCGCTAGTTGCAGTGTTAATGTGAAGAATGCCATATAAGGTAGTGGGCGGTCCGGAGGGAAGGTTGCAAGTGCGAAAGTGGGTGCCATGGCACATTAACGTGCATTAACCCTAAGTTCATACCAGCGGAGTGTTAGAAGCTGTAAAGAAGTAACCCACTGCTTAATGCAACGACTGAGGAGGCAGCGGTCATGGGTTTGATCCCACAGTGGTGTTATGTAAGAAGGCAGTCTGAGGCATTTCCTTTTAATTTAAATCAGTGCTGCCAGCAAAAACACCCTCACAGTGCCGTAACCTAAGGTGCCTCATAAGGCGCCCTATATGGCACTCCATAGGGCACATTATAAAGTGCCCTGTCCACCAAGGCACCTTCTAATGTGCCCTATAGGGCGCTTTATAGGGCGCCTTATAGAGTGCCCTATAGGGCGCCTTATGAGGCACCTTAGGCTACGGCACTGTGAGGGTGTTTCTGCTGGCAGCACTGATATAAATTAAAAGGAAAAGCCTCAGACAGCCTTATTAAATAACACCACTGTGGGATCAAACCCACGACCTCTTCCTTTGCAGCTATTGAAGTAACCAAGATAAGTAACTAAGATAACATACTGCCTTACCCAAATGACAAGTTGGTGTCAAAACAACAACCTCACAATCAACTACGGCAAGACCGAAGCTCTAATCATAACTCGGAACCAAAGCTTCATACACCCACCAAATATAAAGATACAAAGCACTACTATACCAATAAGATCAGAAGTGAGATACCTCGGAGTTACTCTGGACAATAAACTCAATCTCAAGCCACACATAGACAAAACAATCCAAAAAGCATACTACAAGATGCGAATCATCAGAAGACTGAAACCACTCCTCGCCCCTGAACACTTCCGTACCGTCTGTCAAGCACTGATAACCCCACTGCTGGACTTCTGCAATCCAATATACCTTGGACTAACAAAACAAGCCCTCAAGCCACTCCAACTGGCACAAAACACTGCAGCACGAATAATATCTGGAATAGCAAGACAGGAGCACATCACACCCATCCTGAAGGACTTACACTGGCTCCCAATCAATTCACGCATCAGATACAAAACTATCATAAACCTATTTAAGATAAATCAGCACACATCAGCCAACAGCCTGCACACCCTCATACAACCAGACACCAGCACACGTCCAAGAAGAAAACAAACACAAAACCGAGTCAGCACCCCAAGTGAATTCAAACACACACGCAAGGACACAACAGACAGAGCACTCTCCATGGCCGCCCCAACAATATGGAACAAACTCCCGAACGACTTGAGGGCAACAACAGACCTCAAAGACTTTAGGAGACAGCTGAAGACCATGCTGTTCATAGAACACTATGGACACATCACATAACCCCAGAGAACGTGTAACAGCACATGATACCTCCTAACACTGTATGTATAGAAAATGTTGTATAGCCCCAATGTATATAGCACACTTTGTACATAGCTCAAACTAATCTCGCACACAACACAACATACACTCAAGTCAAAGTCTCACCCTCACTGCATGAATAACACGCTCACTTTACCCGATTGTTTGCTGTGATACCACCTTGATTAATAAGATAAGGTGGTTTAGAAATACTGTTAAATAAATAAAATAAAAAACCAGTGGGCTACATCTCTATAGCATCTAACATACCACTGGCTGGCTACAGAAAGACTGCAGACCACCACACAAACTGTCTGCTGTGGTTACCAGGATAGGGTAAACCCACCCTTACCCATGATGCACTGCACATGCAGATCAGCAGCCTACATCTGATCACAAGATGGGGTATGCACCTCTATAGCACCCCAGCCTGGTAGGGGGAACTGACCGTGTGTGTTACTGGCACAAAGTAGCTACAGACCGTGACATTGTGTGGTTCCTGTGCTCACCCTGAGGGTGAGGTGGGGTGCCCAGCACCAGGTCCGCAGCACCTGGCTTGCCTGAGATAGGCTATGCTGCAGGTCCCTGTCAGTGCCAGTGCCAGTGTGTGATAGGTAGTCTTTGCAGACACACCTGCGTCCATCTGTATTTCCCAGTCACATCTAGCCCTTATGGACTATGATGCACCCAGAATAGTGCATATACTGTATGGTTGCCATGGTCACATGTTTATAAGGGAAGGGTGGTGGTTGGACCTAAAAGCAGATTATGTAGCACCACCCAACCCACTCTCTGTGGGTTAGGGTGGGGGGCAGGATCTCCCACCAACAGATCCACATTCTACATCTCTGCAATGGTGGTAGTAGAGGGGACTATCAACCCCAGTCCTCCTGGAGAATAGGCACCCTACAGGGCTGTCAATGCAGGTCTGTACACATCACATAGGGAACTAGCAGACAGCTTGTAGGCCTGGAAATGCCCCATAAATAAGACACAAGCCGAAGAGCCATTGGGATCTTCATGTTCAATGCAATCTGTCAATTCAGGATTCAGATCAATTTATTAGCATGTCAGTGTTTACATATGTTAAAAAAGCAATATTAAATGGTGATAATTTTAAGAGGCTTGAACATAATATATACATATAAAAAAGGGAGAAAAGTGCATAAATATAGGTATGTGGAACTCTCCACATAAGTTATGTGATTTTGAGAGTGTGTCAAGGGCATGTTTCTGAAGTATAAGTATGCAGTATATCTCATCAAATCTGCATGCATTCACACCTGCTACATAACATGCTTACAGTAAGTTAAGCTATGAAATGCACCATACTACTGCCCCAGCACTGTGGTTACTGTGCCATCCCTCCTGTACAGCAGACATCAGACATCTGTAGTGGTTTGTTCCACTGCTACATATCTGACACATGGGCTCTCATATGGCAAGGAACAGTATACCGGGCATCCACTATCGATGTAGGGTGTATACACAGGCAACAGTGGTCCAGCCCTCTTGGACAAGGGGTTTGGAGGATTTGACTCTCATACCTTGCCTGCACTGTGTGGTGCATCATCACTCACAAGGATTCACCCTCCAAAACCTGTGTGTGGGGGGGCCACTGTCACCCAATTGCTGTGTGATGCAGTTGTCTGCATGCCTTGCCTACTTTATGTGTGTAGCAAACCAGGTTGGGAAACTTGTTTATACTGATAAAGAACGATGATATGTGTACAGTTATGGTCGGGCAGCAGGATATTACAATTTGCAGGCATAGTGGGCTACCCATTGCCTTGGAACCATTTACATGTGCTCTGTATGGCATTTGTACTTTGTGACTCAGTGACCCCATGATCATCTGGTTAATGGACAACACACATTCCTTAATACATCCTTACCTCTTTCCACCACCAGTTCTGTCCTTAGCCACTGTATCATCATTGGTCTCAAGAGCAGGAGGGTGCAGAACTTTGCTTTTAAGACCTTCATTTGATAACAGAACTCCCTGTGGGAAAGAAGGCATGTCATATAACATGAACATACCATGTCTGACAACACCCATCTCACTCCTGGGTGCCCTCCCATTTCTAGTCCCTTCCACATTATTGCCTCTGGTTGTCACTGCCTATCATTTGCAGATTGTACCCTATTTTGGACACACACTGCCTAGGATGCTTCTCCACCAAAACAGTCTTTGTGCACATCCTCAGCACATGGTGCACCTCTAATCAATGCCGTTCTGGGGTTCTTCTCCTTTACCACTATATCCGGCTTCCCCACATCCAGCTTTTTATCAGTTAGAATAGGAGTATCCCTGGTGATCATAACCTCCACATTCTCTGTAATTCTCTTAGGATCATGATCCCAGTGCTTCTCAGGCACAGAGATGTTATATTGTTTACAGTGTCCAATGGATGAGGCATGATACTTTATTGTGTCTTTTTGTATAGAAAGTTTCTGCCATCAGAACTTCACAGCCTTCTATAAGGTGAGTCACTGTTTCCAGTTCTTTCTTACAGAATTTACATATGTCTGTTTTGCCAGTTTTTTCAATGCTTGCTAAAAACCATCTTGTTCGTAATCCACTGGCCTGGGCTGCATCTATCAGCCTCTCATCCTTCGGTTTCAGTTCACCTCTCCTTATCCATTCATGTATCCGTTCTTGATCAACAAAGGGTTTCTAGAGTTACACTCTGTATTTGTGCTTTTGCCATTTGTTTTCCCTCATTTGCTGATCTAATTCTTGTTTTGAAAATTCTATTACATCCTTCCCTGTGTATATTTGTGGATTCACTCATTCCTTCTAGTCGTCAGAACGCTTGTCCAAGTTTGATGATAGAGACAGATTTATTGATCTTTCCTCTTAATAATTTCTTCTTGTGTGTCATTCCTTCCTCTAATCCAAAATATTTATATATACCTTCCTGTTCAATGTCCTTGATGTCACAGCCCTCAGTCAGGGAGATGTTTTCTGTTTTGCTCACTTTTCCTCTAAAGAAAGTTGCCTTAGCACTTTTGTCAAGGCCAAAAGTCATCCTGATGTCATCAAAAACGTTTTTCACCACACAAAGTTTCTCTGTTAATTGTTGGTACTGGAACTGTAAAGCTTCAGATCGCCTGCAAATAATTATGTGATGTTACTTCTGGGTTGTTACTTTCTTTAGAATTCAGGCTAAATCTGTATCCCAAAGAATTATGAAAGTATTAATTGGATTAAGCACCATACAAAACACAAGTGATGACAGGGAATCTCCAAAACACAAGTGATGACAGGGAATCTCCCAAAGTGGTTTGTCACATTGTCATGGTGAACTTAGGGGTATGTTTACTAAAACCCCGGTAAAGTGCGGGCCGCGGTAGAGTGCGGGTGCCATATGCGCCCCGCACTTTAGCGCATGAGATGGCTGCGTGGGAGGAATAAGTGGCGTGCTGATGTGCAAGGAGGAGAGCAAAGCTACAGCACAATGGTTAAGACACTGACCAATGGTGCAGGGATCAGGGGTTCAAGCCCCCAAAGTGCCCAATAAACAAGGCTGGCTGAGGCATAGCATATTATGGGGAAAATTGCTTTAGGAGGCATTTTATTCATATTTTAATTATCACTACTAGCAAACGCACTCTCAAAGCGTATTAACATAAGGCGCCCTATAAGGCACATTTTAAAGTGCACTGTCAGCCAAGGCACCCTAGAATGTTGCTTATAGGGTGCCGTATGAGGTACCGCAAGGTCAGAGTACTGTTTTTAATGGCAGCACTGTGCAGTTTAAGGAATGAAAAGCATAAGTAGGTACGCTGACAGGCAAGGAGGAGCAGCAGTGGAGCACAATGATTAAGGCACTGACTGCGGATACAGGGGTCATGAGTTTGCTCCCCAGTGTGCCTAATACATAAGGCTGGCTGTGGCATCAGCTTTGCATTGTACATATTTTGTCCTGCAGCACTTTATTTTTATGTTATTAATTGCTGCCAGCAAACACGCCCTCACGTGTCGTAATTGAAGGTGCCGTATAAGGCACCCTATAAGGCACTCCATAGGGCACATTATAAATTGCACTGTCTGCCACAGCACCCTAAAATGTCCCCTATAGGGCACCCTATAGGTTGCGTCACAGGATAATGTATAGTGCACCTTATATGGACGGGAACCATAAGGTGCCCTATAGGGTGCCCTATAAAGCACCCTCAGAGGCACCTTATGGGTACAGTACGCTGAGGGTGTTTTTGCTGGCATCAATATATGTACATTAAAAAAGATAATGCATTGAAGAACCCTATCAAATAACACCACTGTGGGTTTGAACCCATGACTTTGGGTTTCACAGGCAGTGAAATAACCATTGGGCTACAGCTCTACAGCTGCTAACAAGCCCCTGGCTGGCTACAGAGAGCCTGCACTTCACCACACAGACAGTCTGCTGTGGTCACCAGGATAGGGTTAGCCCACCCGTACCCATGATGCACTGCACATGCAAATCAGCTGTCTATAGATAAACACAAGATGGGCAATGCACCCCCACAGCACCTCGGCCTGGTAGGGGGAAGTGACCATGTGCACCCACACACCACCTCGGCCTGGTAGGGGGTACTGACCGTGTGTTTTACTGGCACAGAGTAGCTACACACCATCACATTGTGCGGGTACTGTGCTCACCCTGAGGGTGCAATGAGGCGCCCAGGACCAGGTCCACAGCACCCTCCATGGCTGAAAGAGGTAATGTCAGAGGTCCAAAGCAGTGTTAATGTGTGAGTTAGGTAGTTTCTGTACAAACACCTTTGATATCTCTGTCTGTTTCAGTCAGGTGTAGCCCCTATGGACCCCCAGGTGGGCTATGCACCACCACCACCCCCCCCCCCCTTTTCTCCAGGGCTGAAGGTGGCAAACGGGGTCTCCTATCAATCACTCCACATTCTACCTCCCTGCAAAAGTGGCAGTAGAGGGGACCAGCTGAGGAACAGACACCCCCCAGGGTAGTCAATGCAGCTCTATACACATCCATAACACAATAACAGACAGACATTAGGCCTGGATATGGTGAGCTGCACCCCACCACTATCTGATATTCTCCTGCAGCAAGTCATCATCCGCTGCACCCTGCAAACTGCTCATCAAGACACATACCAGCTGCAAACAGTGTGCTAGTTAGTCCACGGTGCATGTTCCCAGTGGAGATGCATGCACCCAGAACTGGGATGTCAGCATACACAGCAAGCAGATAAATCAGTGACTGGACCCCAAAAGGAAACTCATATCTATCACATGAGAAAAATACTATATAGCACTATGGGGGTGCCTAGCCATGCTGTGGTCACTGAACAGTCAGGGTGAGCGTGATCTCCCAGCAGGACATACTGAGGTCACCCTGTCTGTGTAGGTGGTGGACGGGCACTAAAATGTCCCAGTCAGTGCCCTATGCCCTGTGCAGATGCACCCTGGCCAGGCCACCCTGTCCGGCCTATACCCATGGTACCTTGCTCCTCATTATGCACATTGGCAGCCCAATACTGGCAACATTGCTGGCAGTGTGGGCTGTGGAAGGTGTTTGCAGCCACCACACACTGGATAGACAGACAGCCACCCCCACACCTATGCCAGCATTGTGCTACTATAGAGGGGTTCAGCAGCCATACCCACCACACCGGTCCTGGGCACAGTTCAGGCATGGATATGGTACGCACTACTGTTGGGGGTCACTTCCCAGGGTGGTAAACACTGTCAGAGACCAGACCTGCAGCGCACACCGCAGACATCACAATGATTGTTATGGTGGATATCAATGAGCAAAATGTGCTTAACGTAGGAATTGATATCTGCCAGTTATCATGGGCAACGTTTGATAGCTGTGTACCATATACCCAGGTGTAGGGTGGCAGTGTTAAGGTATGCAACTGCTAGTATTGGGAGATACAGGCATGGCCCAATGTCCTGCCTCTCCATGAGGCATTGGCCAATGGGGCCTGTGGGGGTGTGTGTGGGTGTGTCTGGCCCTGTTGGCTGCTGCTTTACGGAAGCGTGTCCCAACTCCAGTCCTGGTGTTCAAACCACTCTTCGGGTTTTCATGCTGTCCCTCATAGATATGCATGAGCTACATCAGCATACCATGGGGGTGGTGCTTAGATATGCAGCATAGGCATCTTTATTAGAGGCAGCATGGATCCTGAATGGTGTGGGGCCCTCCAGGACTGCATTTTGGAGACTCGGCCGTAGGTAATGCCCATTGTTATGGTTTGTGTGCTGTGTAGGGTAAAATATAGGTGTTGGAACCATGCTTATGATCTCTGCAATAAAGGAGTGTCTATACCATCACTGTTTAGTGGTGGATAAAACTATGGGGATTGGGTTGGCAGGAGCCCCAGCTGAGATTTGAACCTGTGACCCTATGGTCCTACAGGCACTGGCTGTGTCCGCTGCACTACACTGTGGCCGCAGAGACAGTGTAATCTCTGGAGATAGGAAATCTGGCCGCACGAGTCAGACACCCTGCTATGCACAATTTTACTGTGGGCTCGTTTACCTTGTATGGGGACAAAGGTGCAAATAAACCTCAGAAATGCCCTCCAAAAAAGGGGAAAAAACCAAAACCAAGCTGCGCAACAGTGATATCAATGGGCAACCTGAAAAACACTCCCAGGAAAGCTCCATTTAAATGCAGTGCTTTTGAAAGAGTCTACGGAGCGTAGTCCCTTCCAAAAATGATTTCTTTTTTTTGGAGCTTTCCTGGGAGTGTTTTTTATGGTTTCCCATTAATATCACTGTTGCCCAGCTGGATTATAATTTATTTGGAATTTGTTGTGGTCATTTTCAATTTATATTTGCTATTTTGTTCTGTGCACATGTATCACACTGCTCACGTTTTGCAGGTTTCCCCGGTTTTGCTGTACATTGCTGACGGAAATGGTTTCTCTTCCCTTTAAATCGGCTCTAACGCGAGGTTTTCACTCGCGGTAATTTTTAGGTTGTTTTTCATCCCCGCTCCTGTGTGGGGAGCCTCTCCACGCCCACTCTCCACCCATTGACCCCGTCCCCCCACCCCTCGGGAGCCTTCCTCCGCCCTCGCAATGTCTTTCCACGCCTCTATCGCAAATCAGCGCGCCGCGCACAGTGAAACCCTGGCGTTAGAGCTGATTTAAAGGGCAGAGAAACCATTTCTGTCAGCAATATACAGCAAAACAAGGGAAACCCACTGAAACGTGATAAGTGTGATACATGTGCACAGAACAAAAGGGCAAATAAACAGTGAAAATGACCCCAACAAAATATAAAAAAAACATAACCAAGCTGGGCAATGGTGATATTAATGGGAAACATCAAAAAGCACTCCCGAGAAAGCTCCAAAAAAAAGATATAAATTGCGGAAGGGTCTACGCTCCGTCCCCATACAAGGTGAATGATCCCACAGTGCAATTGCGCTCATCAGGGTTTACCTCTCCATTGGACAGGTTTCCTATGGGGTGCACATGTTCCACAACAGCAGGGCGGGCATGTCGGAATGGGTAACTGGACAGATGCTGGGAAAGGGGACACAGAGGGCTGCAGATGGCACATGCTGTACTGCAGCTGGGCCACAGTGCGGACTAGGGTGATGCCTAGGTGGCCCATAGGAATGCTGAAACAGTAGAGCAGCCAGACAGCAACTGATGAGGGCCCAGCATGGGCGCGAGTGTGCTTCCCACAGTGTCACAGGGGATAGTACCCAGTAGGGACCCCCAAGAGCACAGAACCGTGGCAGGCGGTGCTGGGGGGAAGCGTGGACTCCTATGCAGGCACCCCTACCCCAGAGCTCGCACCATAGGAAGCCGCCTACCCGCACACTGGATGGCCTGAGACTGCGCTCCACCAGCACCACCATCAGAAGGGCATGTCAGCAGGGTGGCAGAGGGGCAATGGTGGTGGAGGGGGCAGTGGCAGCTGCCCAGAGCAGACCGTGGCCTAGCCCTGTGTAGGTGGGTGCCATGCACTGCAACAGACAGACCCCCGTCTGATGAACAGTCATGGTATCCCCAGGGAATGTACTGTCTCAGTGGCAACACAGTGGTGCAGTGCACACAGCCAGTGTGTTCAGGAGCAGAAGGTCACAGGTTCAAGTCCCAGCTGTGGTTCCTGCCAACCCAGCCCCCATTTGTTACCCACTACTAAAACGTGCTAATACAGACAGAACCTTTATTGCAGATGATGTAAACATGCCCAAAACACCTACATTTTACCCTACAGAGCACAGACACCATAAACAGGCGCATTACCTAGAGCAGAGTCACCCAAATGCAGTCCTGGAGGGCCAAACACCATTCAGGTTCCATGCTGCCTCTAATAAAGATGCCTGTGCTGCGTATCTATGCACCACCCCCATGGTATGCAGATGTATCTCATGCATATTCATGAGGGACAGCATGAAAACCTGAACAGTGTTTGGCACACCAGGACTGGAGTTGGGAACCTCTGCCGTAAAGCAGCAGCCAACAGGGGCAGACACACCCACACCCACACCCACAGGCTCCATTAGCCAATGCCTCCTGGAGAGGCAGGACATTGGGCCCTGCGTGCATCTCCCAATACTAGCACTTGCATACCTTAGCAATGCCACCCTAAACCTGGGAATACGGTACACAGCTATCAAAAGGTAGCTATGATTACTGGCAGATAGAAATTCCTACATTAAGCACAGTTTGCTGATTGAGCTCCATCATAGCAACCTTTCTGATGTCTGTGGAGTGTGCTTCAGGTCTGGTGTCTGACAGTGTTTACCACCCTGGGGAGTGACCCCCAACAGTATTGCATACCATATCCATGCCTGCACTGTGCCCAGGACTGGTGTGGTGGCCAGGGCTGCCAAACACCTCTATAGTAGCACAATGCTGGCATAGGTGTGGGAGTGTGTTTCTGTCTATCCAGTGTGTGGTGGCTGCAAACACCCTCCACAGCCCAGACTGCCAGCACTGTTGCCAGTATTGGCCTGCCAATGTGCATAATGAGGAGCAAGGTACCATGGGTATAGCCTGGACAAGGTGGCCTGGCCAAGATGCATCTGCACAGGGCATAGGGCAATGGCTGGGACATTGTAGTGCCCGGCCACCACCTGCACAGACAGGGTAGCCACAGCATGTTCTGCTGGGAGATCACTCTCACATTGACTGAGCAGTGACCACGGCATGGCTAGGTTCCTCCATAGTGCTATATAGTATTTTTCTCATGTGATATTTATGGGTTCCCTTTTTGGGCCCAGTCACTGATTTATCTACTTGGTGTGTATGCTGACATCCCAGTTCTGGGTGCATGCATTTCCACCAGGAACATGCACTATGGACTAGCTAGCAGACTGTTTGCAGCTGGTATGTGTCTTGCTGGAACACCTTGCAGGGTGCAGCAGCTGAAGGCTTGCTGCAGGAAAATATCAGATAGTGGTGGGGTGCAGCTTAGCATATCTAGGCCTAATGTCTGTCTGCTATTGCTTTATGCATATGTACAGAGCTGCATTGACTGCCCTATAGGGTGTCTGTTCCCCAGCAGGACTGGGGATGATGGTCCCCTTTACTTCCACCATTGCAGGGAGGTAGAATGTGGATCTGTTGGTGGGAGACCCTGTTTACCACCCTCAGCCCCGTGGGGGGGGGGGGGGGTACATAATCCTCCTATGGGTCCATAAGAGCTAAACCTGACTGAGAAATACTGATGTATCCAAGGTGTGTTTGCAGAGACTACCAATCTCACACATTAGCATTGCTGGGGACTTGCAGCATGGCCTAGTTCTGCTGTGGACCTGGTGCTGGATGCCCCACCTAACCCTCAGGGTGAATACAGTACCTGCACAATATGACGGTGTGTAGCTACTCTGTTCCAGTACCACACACGGTCAGTTCCCCCTACCAGGCCGAGGTGCTGTGGGGGTGCATACCCCATCTTGTGATCATCTGTAGACTGCTGATTTGCATGTGCAGTGCATCATGGGTATGGGTGGGTTAACCCTATTCTGGTGATCACAGCAAACTGTTTGTGTGGTGACGTGCAGTCCTTCTGCAGCCAGCCAGGGGTTTGCTAGCAGCTATGGAGCTGTAGCCCACTGGTTACTTCAGTGATTGTGAAGCCAGAAGTCATGGATTCAAACCCGCAGTGGGGTTATTTGATAGGGCTGTCTGAAGCATTGTCTATTTTTAATGTACATTAGTGCTGCCAGCAAAACATCCTCAGGGTACTGTAACCATAAGGTGCCTCAGAAGGCGCCTTATAGGGCACCCTATAAAGCGCCTTCTGAGGCACCTTATGGTTGCAGCCCGTATAAGGTGCCTTATAAGGTGTCCTATGGAGCACCTTATAGGGTGCCCTATAGGGGACATTATAGGGTGCCGTGGCGGACAGTGCACTTTATAATGTGCCCTATGGAGTGCCTTATAGGGTGCCTTATGCGGCACCTTAGGTTACGGCACTTGAGGGTGTGTTTGCTGGCAGCAATAATTAAAATACCTCAGGAAACAATACTTACATGTCAAAGCTGATGCCTCAGCCAGCCTTATGCCTCAGGCACACAGGGGGATCAAACTCATGACCCCTGTATTATCAGTCAGTGTATTAACCATTTTGCTACACTTCTGTTTCTATGTTTCAATGTCTGTGCGCCTACTTAAGATTACCGCGTGGTAACGCGCTTAGCGGCGCTTTGCCTGATAATGTGCGCAGCAGTGCGCGGTTATCGCGTGCTAATCCCGTTTTGCTACTTTATACTGAAATGCCTACTCCTTATATGGCATCCTGCATACTAACGCCGGGCGCACATTAAGAAGGTTTAGTAAACGTACCTCCTAGTGTCAGAAAATTAGGTCCGGGTCGAAGGTAATTAGTCCTCCACAGGATGCTAACCCAAAACATATATCCAAAAGTACAAAAGAATGGTTAAAAAGGAAAATGGACTGTTTTAAAGTGGCCAACAATGAGTCCTGATCTAATCCAGTCAAGAATCTTTGGAAAACTGAAATCTGCTATTGGTAAAAGGAATCCTGGAAACATTCATGAGCTGGAACAAATCACAGTTGAAGAGTGGGAGAAACTACTGGCAGACAGATGTAAGAAACTTAAAGATGGCTACAAGAAACATTTGGAGACTGTCATCACTGCCAAGGGTTATGCAACCTAATTTTAGTGAAGGGTGCCATTAATCCTGTCTAGGTTTTGTTTTATTTCTCAGAAATTACTACGTCTAATTTGCATTAACATCTTTTTCTTATTGTATACATTTGAACATACTATTAAAATATTATATGAAATACAGTTGGAATATTTCCATTTATTTCTCAAGATGTTGTACACAACATACCTAAAATGCAAAGGTGGCAATAATGTTGACCACAACTGTACTGCAGTGAATAGCATATAGACTGTAGGTAAACAAGTTATTGGTCTGTAATTTTGGGGAATTTTACTTGAGCCCCCCTTTGGAAGGAGAAATGTTCTTCATGTTGTAAATGATTGTGGTGTTAAGTCCGGCTACTTAGAAACAGAAGCGTAGACACATGATGGCAGGAAAAGACCACATGGCCTGTCTAGTCTGCCCTTCTGTATCAACTACAATAGTTCCCTTTTTTCCTTTAGAAATCTTCTGTGTTGGTCCCATGCTTTTTTGAATTCAGATACTATTCTCATCTCTACTACCTCCACTGTGAGACTATTCCACGCATCTACCATTCTTTCCATAAAGAAATATTTCCACATATTACTCCTTAGTCAATTCCCTTTCACCCTCTTCTTATGTCCCCTCATAGCAGAGCCTGCCTTCAATCAAAAGAGGCTCTCCTCTTTTGCATTTATGCCATGGAGGTATTTAAACATCTCTATCATGTCTCCTCTATCCTGCCTTTCCTGCTTGATCAATTGTTTTTTGCAGTTTACCAGGTCTTGGTGGAGTGATATTAATTGTTTAAGCCAAAGGTTGGCCACTCCATCTGGGCCAGGACTCTTCCATTTTAGAGCTCTTTTTAACTTGCTTTCCAGCTCTTTTGTTGTTACTGCAGGCCATTCCATAGATTTGATGTTTGATTTCTCTAACTGCTCCTTTATGCAGGGCAAGTATTTTGCTTCTTGATTGTGCTCTATGGGTCCTCGTATAGTTTTCAGTCATACGGGTTCCCTTATGGCACTTGACATGTTCCACATGCTCATGCAGATATCACCCATCCAATGTGCCGGGGTTAGGTACATGCTAAGGATGGGGCACCAATGGCTTGCCAGCCACAGGGGTATGCAACCATATGAATGTCAGTTATGTGCATGTTCGCATATTATGTGGGATTTGGCTACAGAGCATTTACATTTTGTTTCCTTGCATTTTGCTACATGTTTTTTTTTGGGTGTGGGGGGAGGCTATTGTGCTATTAGAGCACTGGCTTGGGATCCAAGAGACCAGGGCTCAATTCCCACTAGCACTCCTTGTCACCCTGGGCAAGTCACTTAACCCTCCATTGCTCAGAAAAATCCAAGTTATCAATGTCCCTCTTTAATGTATGTTTAAGTTACAATGTAAACCGCTTTGATTGAAATGATAAAGCAGTATAAAAGAACTGTTAAATAAATAAATTATCAGGACTGATCCCAGGACTGGTGCAAGGTAGTGGGTGACCTAGACAAACTTTTAGCCTTATACCCATCCACCCTACCCATGAGATCCCCCACTCCCTCTCCATCAATAATGGTCTTCTGATCACCACTCTACCAACAACAATCCTGTAAAAATGCATAACTGGACAACATAATTTGAAATATTACACTTTGCTTTGTATATATGTGTATGCCATCTCTTTCTTCAGGTAATAGAAAATGCTGATGGCCAGTGGCATAAATTCCACCCAAGCCCCTCCCCCCAAGGAGGGGAGCCCGGGAAGTAAGAGCCGCTGGGCTTGCTGGAAACTTCCAAGAGCAGAGGCAGCACGGCAAACCTGTTAAAGTAAGTTTATCCCACTGCTGCAATGAGGGTGCATTGCCACGACAATGGGTGGGCTGCATGGCGGGACATACTACTGCAACAATGGGGGTTTCTTAGCAAAATATTGCTTGGGGCCCCTCATTGGTACTTATGCCACTGCTGATGGCTCTTGGAGTTTATGTGGCTATTGAAATCTATTGCTTTGCTTTTATTGTTGCAGATTTTTGCTGCTGCTCCAGAAGTTGCTGTCCTAGGCAATGGTCTAGTCTTGCCTAATAGTTGCCCTAACTCTGCTTATTATGAGGAGTCTGTGCATATTGACAATGGCTAAATAGGATAATTTACAGCATGAGGCTTCTAAGCAGGGAAATGCTTCTGAAGAACTTTAGCTAGTTGACCTTTCAGAGCAGTCATCATGGCCTGTTTTTGAACCCCTGACCTTTAGCCTGAGCAGCAGTACCCACCAAGTGGAGGCATCATGCCCCACCGAGGGCAGGGTTGTGCTAATTGAAAATTGATCTATAAACAATAAAAATATAAAAACTATGAGACATGCAGATGCACTCATCTATGAAGAAAAAGCTCCATGAATCCTAGTGCTTTTTATATTTAAACATCTGTTTTTTCCACTACTATCAGCTCATACTTAAGTGGTGAATAATATCCCATCACATAGTTATAATTAATTAAGAATTATCCTAACATTTATTTACAATAAGCTTCATTGTCACTGATCATAAGAAATCCATTATATAAGCCTCAACTTGGTTTGAAGTTTCAAAGATTTTCAAACACACCTTCTGTGACAGGAGTGAATGTCTGGGGAGTGTGAAGGGGTTATGAGCATGTATATTGTGCAGTGTGGGTTTGTAGGTCTTAGAATATTTACATTCTCTTCCTGCCCCTAGTTGCACTCTCTCCTGCCCCTTTCCATTATCCCCACAACCTTCCACTCCCTCGCATTCTCACCTCCCCCCTTCAATTTTCCTTCACCCTTGCACTCTCTCCTCTATCATTCCCCTCCTTCTTACACTCTTCCCCTTCCATGTTTACTAAGCAGTTTCCTGTAGACACACGATGTGAGAAAACTTTCAGTAAATCAAAAATACTGTTAGCAGGGGCGGCCCAAGGAGGGTGCAGGGCCATGTGTGGAGACTCGGTGCGGGCCTCATTTGCATAAGTGGCCTTATTTGCATAAATATTAGCATAATGTTACCATACACTAACTTTTAGTAAACACGTCTCTTAATGAATGTATGAATAAAGAAAGACTAAAAGATTTCTACATTACTATAATCCAGTGCCAACCGCCAGGCACATTAGGAACTACTACAAACATTTAGAACTCATAGCAAACCCGCCGTATCGTAACAGCACTACCAGGACTCACAAAGCACCAGACCCTACCTATCAAAAGGCAACACTGCAAATATTAAACAAATACATTTTAGAGAACAACAATGCATGACCTACTGGGGAAAAAGAACAAGTGGCAATGTCAAATAGGAATTACATAAACAGAATACCTCAGCTCAGTTACACATGCAGAACATAAACCATCACCAAACAAGGAATCACAATTTAGAAACAGGAAGGCAATAATTAAACTGGGAACCCCAAAAGTCAAACTTGGAATGTACAACAACACTGTAGAAATAAAACTATAAATTAATTTCCTCTTGTACTAAACAAAGTGCAGATGTTAATGACGCACATTTCCCAGAGCTGACATATTCCAGTTAATAAATTCAAAATAAAGAGATATTTTTCTAACTTTTGTGCATTTTTTTTCAGTTGCAATTGCTCCAGCCACTTTCTTCTGGTTTCTTTGTGTCTTCTGCTAACTCTCCATCGTCTGCTGTCCATTTGTCCTTTCTTCTCTCTTCTAGTTTTTTTTTCCATTCTCTCTCTCTCTACATCTGATTTAACATACTAATCTTTCTCCTTTTGTTCTTTCTTCATTCCTATTTCATCCATTCAAATTTTACCCCTCCATCCTCAATTCCCACTTACTCTCCCAATACCCGGCCAATTGTAGATTTGTCTTCCCTCCCACACAAAATATTTTCCCCTCTCCATTTCACTCTCTCAGCCCCATCCCATTCTAATCCTCCCCCAACATCAGCTCCCTTCTAGTTCCAGCCCCACCCAACATCCGCTTCCTCCTAGTCCCTGCATCAGCCCATTTCCAGTCCTAGCTCCCCATCCATTTCCAGTCCTATCAGAGTCCCTCCATCAGCTCATTTCCAATCCCAGCCCCCCCATCAGCCCATTTCTAGTCCTTTCCTAGCCCCACCATCAGCCCATGTCAAATCCTAGCTCCCCTCCACTCAGACCAATTCCAGTCCAAGCCCCCATGAGCTTACTTCCAGTTCTAGCCCCTACATGAGTCCATTTCAATCCAAGCCCTTACCACAGCCCATTTCCAATCTTAGCTCCCCCAATAGCTCATTTCCAGTCCTATCCTAGCTGCTCCATCAGCCCATTTCCTGTCCGAGCTCCCTCCCCTCACAGCCCATTTCCATTCCAAGCCCCACACCCCATCAGCTATCTGCAGTTCAAGCCTCCCCTTCCACTCAGCCCATTTCCAGTCCTAGCAGCCCCCAACCCATTACCAGTCCAAGACCCCATCAGCCCACTTCCAGTCCTAACCCCCCCATCACCCCATTTTCAGTTTAAGCCCCCCATAGCCCATTACCAGTCCTAACCCCCCATTACCCCATTTCCAGACTTAGCCCCACCCATAGCCCATTACCAGTCCTAACCCCCCATCAGCGCACAGCCCATTACCAGTCCTAACCCCATCAGCCCACCTCCAGTCCTAACCCCCTATCAGCCCATTTCCAGTCCTAGCCCCCCCATAGCCCATTTCCAGTCCTAACCCCCCATCAGCCCACAGCCCATTACCAGTCCTAACCCCCCTCCCCTCCATCGGCCCAGGGAAAATTTAAAAAAAAAAACTGGCAGCAGCAGAATCGACTGTCCCACTGGGTCCCCCCCACCCCGGCTGAGCTCTCCCTGCCTGGCTGAGCCTCTCCGCGACGGCTTTCATATCCGCGAAGGGAGAGTGTCTCACTGTCTCCCTCGCGGCTCTGTTAAGCCCGCAGGGGCTGATGGGAAATTTCCCATCAGCCCCTGCAGGCTTAACAGAGCCACAAGAAGACACTCTCCCTTCACGGATCTGAAAGCCGTTGCAGAGAGGCTCAGCCAGGCGGGGGGGGGGGCCCTGTGGGACAGTCGATTCTGCTGCGGCGGCAGCGGCAGCAGCCAGGTTTTTTTTTTTAATTTAATTTATTTTTAAAGCAGAATGTTCTTTGCGTGGGGCCCCCTGAAACGTGGGGCTCTGTGAAAAAATTATTCTTGCTCAATGGACGGGCTGGCCCTCACTGTTAGGAAAAAAACCCAGTCAGGGAAATCTATTGTCAATTTCTATCTGTTTCAACGTTCAGCTTGACAGACAGCTTAGATAAAGGGCTGGGAAGTTACCATGATCTAAAGATCAGAGTGAAGGGGGATACAAGTTTTAACTGTGGAAAAAAGTTAATATAAATAATTTTCTGAGAGCTCTGTAACTTCATATTTTGATGAGGTCTCAGTTACCCCAGAGACCCTTGGGGTATAGCACATGGATTGCCAATTTATCCAGAGCAAGAGGAAACCTAGTTGTCAGGTGGAAGATTGTTAGAGTAGGATCATCTGCTATTGAATATTTGATTAAAGTTTTCTAGGCAACTTAAAAATGCAGCTCATTAGCATACCGAAAATTGACTTTTAAGTTCATTTGGTGCACCTTAGGCGAGATGGTAATCCGACCTTCTATAAGTGACATGTTTGAAATTCAGATACAATTGAAGAACAGTGCAACAGTTAGGAATAGCTTACATTGTGCCTGTAGAGAGCAAGGCATATTTCCAACGCTGTCAATAAACATGTATGATTATATTTCCATCTACCTCACTTAATAGCTATTCTTTGATGAGATGTTAATACCACCACTACTTGAAGTGAGATGTAGAGGTATGGGGGGAGGGGGGAATATTCAATGTGCTTGCAGGTCATCTAGAGTTCTCCACCAGGCTATCTCCTTCTCCCTTTTCCTTGCTTTCTCATCACATCTTTTCTTCAATCCCTGCCATTGTTTCTTTGTATCTCCCCCTCTAATCTCAGTACTCTTTTCCCATTTCCACACTGCTACTCTCTTCTATCTTCCCTTCTGACATCCCTTCTATCTGTCATATCCTCATATTATAACTTTCCACTGCAACTGTTCCCAATGCCTTCAAATATGCAATGATTACACTACTCAAAAACCCTTCATTTGTCTCTACCCACCCTTCCAATAAATCGTCCCATTTCCCTCCTCCCTTTCACATCTGAGTTACTTGAATGTGCTGTCTAGCACTGCAGTCTTGATTTTCTTTCACCTCAGGCCATTCTTGATCCCTCCAATCTGGCTTTCGTCCTTTATATTCTATAGAAATTAAAGTTTTCAGTGACCTATTCCTGATCAAATTCAAGGACCTTTACTCAATTTTCATCCTTCTTGACCGATACGCTACTTTTGACAATGTTGATCACCACTTTCTTCTTGATATACTGTTCTCACTTGGATTTTGAGTCTCTGTTTTTGTCTTGGTTCTCTTCTTATCTTTCTCATTGCACTTTTACTGTATGCTATGGTTGATAATCCTCTACTGCTATCCCGCTATTAGATGATGTACTTCAGGGCTCTGTTTTGAGACCTCATCCCTCTATACTCATTCACTTGCTACTCTGATTTCAGTACCATCTTTATATTGAGGACTCCCAGATATATCTCTCTGCACCAGAAATTTCACTGGGAATCCAGGCCCAGATGATAGCCTGCTTGTCTGACATTGCTTCCTGGAGGTCCCATTACCATATGAAACTGAATGTTGCCTTTTGGTAATCTTGAAGAACTACCAAAAGGGACTGCTACTGCTGGAGAGAAATCTGCACTTCTAAGTATTTACCTTCTGACAAACTCTATGGGGTATGTTTACTAAACCGTCTTAACGTCGCAGTGGTAGTATTATCTCGCGATAAGTGACGTTATCACGTGATAATATAACATTATCGCGCGATAACGCAGCGGCGGCATTAAGGCACACTAACGCTGTGAAAACCGGGCCTGAAGGGTGGAGTAAGGCTTCCCAGAGGGCGGAGAGAAAGGGTAAATGGGCGGAGAGTGGGCGGGGAGAGGCTCGATGCTTACTAACGCCGTTAAATCAGGGTCTGAAAATTAGGGCCAGTGAAAATCTCACGCTAGAGGCACATTTACAGGAGAGAGAAACCATTTTAGTCAGCAATGTGCAGCAAAGGCAGGGAAACCCAGAAAAGTGATAGTTGTGATACATGTGCAGGGACCAAAAAGGCAAATAAACATATAAAAGGACCAGAACCACATCTAAAATCCCAATAACCAAGCTGGCCAATAGTGATATTAATGATAAACATAAAGCAACACTACTGACAAAGCGTATAAATTAAGATATCATGTTTGGAAGGGTCTATACTCTGTCCCCCTACAAAGTGAATGATCCCACATTGAAATAGCGCTGATCAGGGTTTCTGTCATTTAGATTGGGCAGATTTGTTAGGGCGTGCACATGAGCAGCAACAGCAGAGTGGGCACGTAGGAAAGGGCAACTGTACTGATGCTGTAAATGGGATACAGGGGGCTGCAAGCGGCACATGCTGTGGTCCAGTGCGGGCTAGGCAGATACCTAGGTAGCACATAGGAATGCCGAAACTGTAAAGCAGCAAGACAGCAACTGACGAGGGTCCAACATGGGCACGAGTGTGTTTCCCACAGTGTCACAGGGGAGGTTACCCAGCAGGTAGCCCCAAGGGCACATAACATTGGCAGGCGGTGCGGGGGGGAAGCGCGCATGTCTATGTAGGCACCCCTACCTGAGAACCCACACCATAGGCAGCTGCCTACCAGCATACTGGATGGCTGGGATGCGCACCACCAGCACCACTGGCATAATGGCATGGCAGCATAGTGGCGGAAGGGTGCTGGTGGCGGAGGGGGCAGTGGCATCTGCCCACAGCAGACCATGGCCTAGCCCCGTTTAGGTGGGTGCCATGCACTGCAACTGACAGGGTCTGTCTGACGAACAGTCATGGTATCCCCAGGGAATGAACTGTCCCTGTGGCAATATTGTGGTGACGTACACACAGCCAGTGTGTTCATGAGCAAAAAGTCACAAATTCAAGTACCAGCTGTGGCCCCTGCCAACCCTGTCCCCATATTTTACCCAGTACTAAACCATGGTAATTTAGACGGAACCTTTAGACGGGGTTTGTTAAACATAAACATAAACATAAACCTTTATTGCACATAAAATAAACATGCTTGAAATGCCTATATTTTACCCTACAGAGCACAGACACCATAAACATGTGCAATCCCTAGAGCAGAGTTTCCCAACTGCAGTCCTGGAGGGCCAAACACCATTTAGGTTTTATGCTGTCCCTAATAAATATACCTGTGCTGCATTTGTATGCACCGCCCCATTGTATGCAAATGTATCTCATGCATATTCATTAGGGGCAGCATGAAAACCTGAACAGTGTTTGGCCCACCAGGACTGGAGTTGGGAACCTCTGCCCCTGGAGCAGCGGCCAACAGAGGCATAAACACCCACACCCACAGGCTCCACTATCCAAAGCCTCATGGAGAGTCAGGCTGTTGGGCCCTGCGCGCAGCAGCATCTCCCAATACTAGCACTTGCATACCTTAGCAATGCCGCCCTAAACTTGGGAATACGTTACACATCTATCAAAAGGTTGCTATGATTAATGACAGATAACAATTCCTAAGTTAATCACAATTTCTGATAGAGCTGCATCATAGCAACCTTTCTGATATCTGTGGAGTGTGTTTCAGTTTTTGTTTCTGGCAGTGTTTACCACCCCGGGGAGTGACCCCAACAGTATTGCCTCTATATTTGCACAATGCTAGCATAGGTGTGGGAGTGTGTGTCTGTCTATCCTGTGTGTTGTGGCTGCCTACACCTTACTCAGCCCACACTGCTTGCACAGTTTCCAGTGTTAGCCTGTCAATGTGCATAATGAGAAGCAAGGTACTGTGGGTATGGCCTGGACAGGGTGGCCTGGGCAGGATGCATAGGGCATTGGCTGGGACATTGTAGTGCCAGGCCACCACCTGCATGGACAGGGTGACCACAGCATGTCCTGCTGGGAGGTCACTCTCACCCTGACTGAGCAGTGACCACGGCATCGCTAGGTTTCCCCATAGTGCTACATAGCATTTTTCTCATGTGATATTTATGGGTTCTCTTTTCTGGGGCCCAATCACTGACTTACCTGCTTGGTGTGGGTGCACACATCTCCTCCAGGAACATGCACTATGGACTAGCTAGCAGACTGTCTGCAGTTATTATGTGTATGGCTGGAACACCTTGCAGAGTGCAGTGGCTGGAGCTGGTCAGATAGTGGTGGGGGCAGCTGAGCATTTCCAGGCCTACTGTCTGTCTGTCATTGCCTTATGGATGCGTACAGATCTGAAGTGACTGCCCTATAGGGTGCCTGTTCCCCAGCAGGACTGGGGTTGATAGTCCCCCTCTACTACCACCATTGCAGGGATGTAGAATGTGTATCTATTGGTGGGAGCTCCAGAGGGCGGGTTTGGTGGTGCTACATAATCCACCTATGGGTCCAAACACCCCCCTTCACTTAAATCATGTGACCTTAGCAACCAAACAGGATATGCACTATTCTGGGTGAATCATAGTCCACAAGGGCTAGACGTGACTGGGAAATACGGATGGACACAGGTGTATCCTAAGTGTGTCTGCAAGGACTATCTATCACACACTGGCACTGATGGTGACCTGCAGCATAGCCTATCTCAGCTAAGCCAGGTGCTGTGGACCTGGTGCTGGGCGCCCCACCTCGCTCTCAGGATGAGCACAGTACCCGCACAATGTGACGGTCTGTAGCTACTCTGTGCCAGTAACACACACAGTCAGTTCCCCCTACCAGGCTGAGGTGCTGTGGGGGTGCATACCCCATTATGTGATCATCTGTAGACTGCTGATCTTCATGTGCAGTGCATCATGGGAACGGGTGGGTTTACCCTATCCTGGTAACCACAGCAGACAGTTTGTGTAGTGGCCTGCAGTCTTTCTGTAGCCAGCCAGGGGTTTGTTAGTAGCTATAGAGATGTAGCCCACTGGTTACTTCACAGACTGTGGAGGCAGAGGTCATGGGTTTGATTCTGTAGTGGTATTATGTAAGAAGGCTGTCTGAGGCATTTCCTTTTTTAATTTGAATTAGTGCTGCCAGCAAAAACACCCTCACAGTGCTGAAACCTTAAGGTGCCTCATAAGGCACCGTATAAGGCACCCTATAAAGCCCCGTATAAGGCACCCTATAGAGAACATTATAAGGTGCCTTGGAAGACAGTGCACTTTATAATGTGAGCCATAACCAGTGGGATACATCTTTGCTCCTTCTGAAGCTGTGCTGGCATTAGCTTAGGGTTAACGTGCGTTAACGTGCCACGGCGCTCACTATTGCCTGATACCGATTCTTGCTACCTTAGGACTGGAACACCCACTCCTTATATGGCATTCTTCACATTATCGCTGGAGCTAGCGCCGGGAACATTAAGACGGTTTAGTAAACATACCCCTAAATCTTTGGGAAAAGGGATTTATCTGGATTAAAGCTGATAAATCTGTGTATTTTATAATTCACTGTATTTGTTAAGTCAGTCAGGGCTTAGTACCACCAGAGAACGTTTCATTAAATCAAATCAGAGTATAACTTAGCATAGAAGGTAGAATAGGATAAATTTTCTTTGAGTAGAAAGAAATAAATTGTTTCTAGAGAACTTTGCAAAGAGGACTTCTAGTCAGAAGGCAAGAGACCTTTGAAATTGTTTTAAATAGGTGTTAAAGCCAAGAGACAAATCAAAGGGGCAATTTGAAAGCCTCCTTCTATCAAACCAAGGGCTGTATGAATCACCCAAGAAATTGTTAAGAGTTTACCTTATAAGAACAGAACAGGCCACTGTGTATCAAGCTAGTTTTTACTAAGAAGCATGTTTACAAAACTGAGGTAACGTTACAGACCGTGTGTTATGTAACGTTAACAATCGTTAGGTAACGTTAACACGTGGTATGTAACGTTAACGCGCGTTAACATTACTTAACGATCGTTAATGTCCCTAGCCACGGTAAACACCGCAGAGGGTGAAGAGAGGGCGGGGAAAAGGGTCAATGGGCGGGGAGAGGCTCCCTGCACACTAACGCGCTGAACTGAAGGGCTGAATCCTACTGCAAATGAAAACCTGCCGTTAAATGCACATTTGCAGGAGAGAGAAACCATTTTAGTGTCAGCAATGTACAGAATAGACAGGGAGCCCAAGAAACATGATAGTAGTGCTCCATTCCCAGCACCAGCATAGTGCCCAAGTATGAAAGGCCACTATGGTGATGGTGCAAGTGGGGCATAGGGGGCTGCATGTGGGACATGTAGCAGGCGCAGCTGGGGCACAAGGTGGACTAGGCAGGTGCTTAGGTGGCACATAGGAACATAGAAACTGGAAATCAACATGACAGCAGCTGACAAAGGCCAAACACAATCCACCTACATCTACCTGGTCCACCTGAGCTAACAGTTGCCAGGGCACTGACCTGACATCCCCGACAGCCATCCCTCCTCCAAGCGGAAGGGACAGAATATTGGTAGGCAGTGATGGGGGGGATGTGAGGATGCTCATGTATGCCCCCTGCTCCAGACCCCGCTCCCTAGGTGACCACTTACCCACACAGTGGATGGCCTGGGACTGCGCACTACCAGCACCGACAGCATATGGCCATGTCAGCATGGCAGAGTGTGTGTGTGTGCCCGTGCTGGAGGGGGCAGTGGCACCTGCCTGCAGTGGACCTAGGCCATGCCCTGTACCAGTACGTAGTGTGCAGTGCAATATAAAAGGTCTGGCTGAGGAAAAGTAAGGTAGCCCCAGGGACCACCATGCATTTGTGGCAACAGTGTGGTGCAGTACACCCAGCCAATGTGCCCAGAAACAGAGGGTCACATGTTCAAGCCCCCGCTGTGGTTCCTGCATAGCATGTCCCTATGTTTTACCCTACAATGCAGATACAACAGCAACATGTGCAAAGCCCAAAGCAGCGGCGAACAGGGGTACAAACACCCACTCACACAGGCTCCACAATCCAAAGATGCATGGAGAGTCAGGCTGTTGGCCCCAGCATTGAGCTGAAGTTATCACCAGGGCACAACTACTACCTCCTGCACAGTTTAGCAATGTCGGCACTGTGATCAGGACCAGTGTGGCGGGCAGGGTTGCCAACCACCCCTATCTTTGCACAATGCTGCAATAAGAGTGTGTGTGTGTATGTCTATCCATTGTTTTGTGGCTGCGCACACCTCACCGGGCCCACAATGTCCCACTATTACCAGTGTTAGCCTGAATATGTGCATAATGAGGAGCAAGGTGTTTTGGGTATGGTCCGGACAGGGCGGATTGGCCAGGATGCATCTTCACATGGTGTGGGGCAATGGCTGGGACACTGTAGTGCCTGAGCACTGCCTGCATGGACAGGGTGGCCACAGCAGGGCATGCTGGGAGGGCACTCACTCTAACCGAGCAGTAGCCATGGCATGTCTAGGCTCCCACATAGAGCTCTACACTATCTGTCCCATTGATATTTTTGTGTTCCTAGTGTTGGGGCCCCGATTACTGAGATGCCTGCTTTGTGCATGTAGTTTCTCTGTGAGCATGCACTATGGACTGGCTTAGTGGACTGTCTGCAGTCAGACTAACACCTATAAGGTGCAGTCTGATTGTGTTCTTGGCTGTAACACCTATAAGGTGCAGTCTGACTGTGCTGTCTGCTGGTGACTGGCAGACAGTGTTGTGTGGCAGTTGGGGTTTTCCAGACCTAACCCCAACATTACTGTTGGTCTACTACTGCCCCAGACACAGGTATGGCTGTGGCACCCCTACCCCTACCCCTACCCCCACCCCCACCCCTACCCCCCACCCCCACCCCCACCCCTACCCCCCACCCCCTACCCCTAGAAATTATAAAGATGTAGCCCACTGGTTACTGCAATGACTGTGGAAGCAGAGGTCATGGGTTTGATCCTGCAGTGTTGTTATGTAAGAAGGCTGTCTGAGGGGGGCGGAGCCAGCACGACTGCAGTATGGCGGTGTGAGTGAGTCTCTCCCGGGCCCCACGAAACAATCCTGCTCATTTCAGCCAGCAATTGGGGAGCGTCTTGGTCTAAACTATTACAGGGCGTCGAGGGTATGGCTGGCAGTAAACAGACCCGGTTAGAATTCTCGAATCCGGCGTCTACGGGCACAAAACGAACCAAATCGGACCCGCTGTCCCCACACAAAATGGCGCCCCATCAAGAAGCCGCTGAGGGAATGCAAGAGCTTCTAAAAGAGGTACGGGCGATTCGTAGCAGAGTGGATGCTAACGGCGACGCCCTAAATGCTGTGCAGTCAGACTTAAAGGAATTAAGTGTGCAAATGCAATCTTTAACGCACAGAGTTGAAAAAATGGAAGGGGCTGCCGCTGAATACGAACAACGCTTTGCCCAGCTCCCGAAAATCCTGCGTAAAGTAGAGTGGCTGGAAAAGAACTACGAAGATATGAACAATAGAACACGCCGTAATAACATCCGCATTGTTGGCCTCATAGAAGGGGCAGAGGGCGGAGATCCGATTGGGTTCCTGGAAACCTTACTGCCTAAGTTGCTCAAATTGGAGTTCTCTCGTCCATTAGAGTTGGAGCGGGCCCATCGCATTCCTCCGGTGCCTAATCAGAGAGGTAAGCCTCCACGCCCAATGATCCTCTGCGTCTTAAGACATCAGCAAGCGGTTCAGATTCTCATGGCCGCCAAAAATTGTCGACAGTTAATGTATGAGGGCCAAAAGGTAGCGCTATACCCCGATTTTAGTAAACCTACCGTGGAAAAACGGAAACAATTCCTGGCGCTCAGGCCACGATTACAAAGGCTCCAGGCCTGATATGGCCTAATTAACCCAGCTCGCTTTAAGGTCACATTGAACAACGTGACCAAATCATTTGAGGACCCAGCGCTGCTGAAGCAGTATATCGAAGACCAAGAGGTGCTTCTTATGCAAACTGAACCGTCCCACTGAAGCACGTGATTCTCCTGTGTGCCTGCTCCCAGGTAGACTGTGGGACTTGGTGGATTAATGCGTGGTCCTGATCCGGCCTTAGGGCCGCGGCAGGACGAACTGGCCATCTATGTGCCCACCTCTGAGATCACGGCTGAGGATAAGTGGGCCGTTGGACCGACAGTCTCCCATATTAAAATGGTGGCAGACGGCACGAGACTCTTATCTTTCTGGCTGAAATGGGTGATATGATGTGTAATATCACTCCTTAGGGACTGGGATCCGCTATGCAATGACAGTCTTGCTGTCTCATCCATGCGGCTGGGGGGGGGGGGGGTTATGGGATGGGATGGTTCTCAGAGGGAAATTTTGGGCTGTATATCTATCTGCTATTTACTCCAAGCCTGTTGTAAAAGTTTTGTTATAACTGATTATGGCTAATGAGCTAAAACTTCTATCTCTGAATGTCAAAGGTATCAAGACACCAATGAAGAGAAAGAAAATACTGGCATACTGTGTGAAGCAGCGAGCTGATGTAGTCTTCCTTCAGGAGACTCATCTTTCTGCCTTGGAGACTAGGAAGCTAGAAGAGGGGAGATTTATCCTAGCCGGCTGCTCCCCAACAGATAACAAAAGGAATGGGGTGGCCATCCTAGTGCGTAAAACGCTGGGAGCAATGATCATCCGGTCCAATTGTGACACCTCCGGAAGATGGGCCCTAACATTGCTCCAGTATGGGAAATTGAAGTGCGTCTTAGTAAATGTATATGGCCCCAATAAGGATGACCCCACCTTTTACTGTGCTCTGAATTGTGTTTTGCAAAGGGAAAGCGAGGCCCCCATCATTTTGGGAGGGGACCTTAATATGGTTAGGGACTCATTAGTAGATCGCTGTCCCGGGAAGGTGAGCAGATCAGCGAGAGCTGACATTGCCCTTTCTAGTCTCATGGAGGATTGTGGGTTGGTAGATGTCTGGAGACTGCTACATCCGGCAGATAAAGAGTATACTTTCTTCTCCCCAGTCCATAGCTCTCTCTCTCGTATAGATTACTTTCTAGTCTCAAGGTCTTTAGTTGCGAACAGCTGTGAAGCGGATATCTTAAGCATGACTATCTCGGACCATGCTGCGGTCACGTTGAAGATTAAGGTGCACGACACCGTGTGTTCAGGCGCAGCCTGGTCCTTTAATAGGACTTGGTTGGCCGAGCCTGCCTTTCTAGAGGAGCTGTGTTCCTCCATCACCTCCTATTTTAATGTCAACAAATTGGGAGATACGGCAGGATGGGCTTGGTGGGAGGCTTTTAAGGCCTCGCTACGGGGAACCATCACTAGCTATAAAATAAAAGAGAACAAAAGGCGGAAAGCCCAGCTGACTGCACTGGAAGCCCAAATCAAGGCGGGGGAAAGGCTGTGGATCAAACACCCCAGCGCTGCCATCCTGAAAAGTTTGCAAAAGCTGAGGTTTGAATATAATGAGATCCTGAGCACCGAAGTGGAATATTATATGATGAAACAATCCGCTCGCTTTCATGTCGAGCGTAATAGGGCTAGCAAGTTACTAGCAAGTACCATTCGAGGGAAACGCGAAAAATCGAGAATTGTATCTCTCATTGGAGATAATCAGACCCGATTAGTAAATGACGATCAGATACTGCAAGAGTTTTCCCAGTATTACTCCCAACTGTACTCCGCAGAGGTCAATCCGGATCCAGCAGCTATTGCTGATTTCTTGGGGAGGCTTTCACAGCCTAAACTGTCAGCAGCGCAAGCCAGAAAACTGGGTGAGTCCTTTTCCTTTAAAGAGATTAAATCGGCAATCGATTCTATGCCTCGGGCAAGGCGACTGGCCCAGACGGGCTGCCGCCAGAGTTATACAAAGCTTTAAGTACTGAGCTAGTCCCATTCCTAAAGATTTATTATGAGTGGCTAGAATAGGGGCGGGAGAGCACTGGATGCTTTTCCGAAGCTATGATCATAGTACTTGAGAAGCCTGGTAAAGATCCAAATTATGTTACGAACTACAGGCCCATATCTCTTTTAAATGCCGACTATAAGGTCTATGCCAGTATGCTGGCAAAGAGACTAGCTAGCTGCATTGGGAGTTTAATACACCCTGATCAATCCGGGTTTGTCCCTGGTAGAGCGACGACAGATAATGCCCGTTTACTCTGTAATTTACTGGACCGGGCCGCAGGAGAGGCCTCACCATACATTGCCCTCTCTCTAGATGCCGAAAAGGCTTTTGACAGGTTAGAGTGGCCCTTTCTTTTCTCAGTACTGGAATGGTTTGGTCTAGGGGAAGAGTTTATACAAAAGGTGCGTGTATTATATAGACATACAAGCGCTAGAATACTTGCAAACGGCATATTGTCCTGTTCCTTCTCCCTACATAGAGGGACTCGCCAGGGGTGCCCTCTTTCCCCGCTGCTTTTCAATCTAGCACTTGAGCCTCTGGCTATTGCCATAAGACAAAGCCTAGACATCAAGGGTTTCCTGGTTGAGGGAACGCAGGTGAAATTGTCGGCCTTTGCTGATGATCTTATCTTATTTACCCAGCCCTGCGAAGTAGTACCACGACTCTTGACATTGATTACAGCATATTCGCGTCTTTCCGGGTACAAAATCAACTGGACCAAATCAGTTGCATTTCCGCTTATCAGCTGTTCCAACTCTAGCATGATGGCCTCCTTCCCCTTTCGCTGGGAGACGGGGTGCATTAAGTATCTTGGCGCTTACTATTGCTCCTCGTGGGAGCGCACGATACGGGAGAACGTGGAGGGGATTCTTCAATTGATACATAACAAAACTATGGCCTGGTCCCCCTTGCGTTTTACATGGTGGGGCAGGTTGGAAATTATAAAAATGATACTGACGCCTAAAATTAATAATATTTTGAGTATGCTACCCGTCTCCCTCCCATTAAAAGTTTATTTGGATATAGAGAGAAGCCTTCTGGCCTTTTTGTGGAATGGGGCCCAACCACGTATTGCACGTAAAAAGCTGAAAGCCCCCAAGGAGCAGGGGGGGGGGGGGGTGCATTTCCCAGATTTTCAATGGTACCACCACGCTCTCCTATTGAAGCAAGGAGCACAGTGGCTTGAGAGCGTTACAAATGAGTGCAGTCCCAGTTGGTTGGCAGTAGAAAGGTGTCTAGCTAGTCCCTATCCCCTGGAGCATATGTTAGGGGCCTTATGCCCCGAAGACCTAGTGGGGGGGAAAATCCTCCGGGCCACGCAAGATGCGTATCTAGCACTAGCGCAAGTAGCCAATAAGGACAGTCTGCCCTCCAGGACGACTCCATTATGGTGGAATCCTTGTATTAAGCCTGGAGGCCAGAAAATTGCCTGGCGCCTATGGCAGGCACAGGGAATTTGGGTCATGGGCCATCTGATAAATGGTGCTGGATGGAAAAGTTTTGCTGAACTCCGTGCGGAATTTTTTCTTCCGGAATCCTGCTTTCTCCGTTGGCTGCAGATGAAATATTGTTTGGCTGCGAAAATACCTGCACCGAATGTGTTGCCAGCTGAGTCGGGAATTTCTAAGCGGCTTAGAGAGTCGCTTGAATTGAAGGGCTCGGTGTCTAAGATATATGATATGTTTCGGCGATATGTCTCAAGTCAACCGGTGGGTCTAACTAAGGTGTGGGAGGCGGAAACCAATTGCTCATTGCCCCCCACTGCTTGGAAAATTCTATGGGGACCAATAACTAGAGTCTCGAGATCAGCTGCAATCACACAAGCCATGTTTTTCTTTCTCCATAGGGCCTATCTGACCCCGGTAAAACTTTCTAAATGGGATAAGCTAGCCATGGGTAAATGTTGGTCTTGTCAGAACGAACTTGGCTCATATGCCCATATGTTTTATGATTGTCCAATAGTATTTAAGTTCTGGGGGGAAGTCTGGCGCAAAATCCAGGCTGTTCTGGGTGTTACAGCCAAATTGACTAGGAATGTTATATATCTGAGATCACTCCCCTTGGGACTTTCCAAAGAGGAGCGCTTCTTGTTGAACTTTATGATAGCTGTGGCAATGAAAATGATCTTGTCAAACTGGAAAACTTTCCAACAGTTGCACCCGAATAACTGGTGGGGTCAAGTGTGCCAATATTCTCAGTACGAGAAATTGTACAGCAAGCTTCACTATCCAGATAGAGTGGACCTTCATTCCGAGAGATGGGCATTGCTGGACCGATTCCGCTGATGGCTTCTAGAACGTCCCAGAGACGACCTCATTTTGATGGCCTGCTTAACAGTGGTGGGAGTTTATCTTGGTACAGATCTCTGAGTTGTTTCGACTTGACATATTTATATTTATATTTGTATTTCCCTCTTGAGAACCGGGAGGGGGGGGGTGGGTGGGGGGGGGAGGAGGGAGAGGGTTAGAAAGTAAGGTGCTGTGATACATGATGTTATTACTTGTATTGTTGTGTTTACCGAATAAAGAGATTTATTAAAAAAAAAATAAAAAAAAAGAAGGCTGTCTGAGGCAGTTCTGTTTTGTAATTTAAATCAGTGCTGTCCGAGGCATTTCCTTTTGTAATTTAAATCAGTGCTGCCAGCAAAAACACCCTCCCAGTGCTGTAACCTAAGGTGCCGCATAAGGACCCCTATAAGGCACTCCATAGGGCACATTATAAATTGCCTTGTCCGCCAAGGCACCTTATAATGTGCCCTATAGGGCGCTTTATAGGGCGCCCTATCGGGCGCTCCATAGGGCACCTTATAGGTGATCAACTACGAGAAATTTGAGAAACGCCAAGAGAATTTTCAGCGAATCACTAAGACCATGTGGATAGAGATAAGCTGGTTTCAACAGTGTTTGCATTTGTTGAAATTGTTCAATAGCATTTAGAATACCATGGTGGGGGAATATCGGTGATATATATTCATTCAAAATAGAAAAGCTTCTACACATAAAAAAGTTTTTCCCAGTAGTCATTGATGCAATTGAAGCGCTATCTGTTTTCCACTCTAGTGGAGGTTACCAGCGCGACAAAGGTCTGAGACTACATATGGGAATAGTACAGCTTAAGATTTATTACTGGTATTCTGCAATATTGATGCAAGTTAGTGTGGAGTGTTTTCCCATTTTTTAATAATGGTAGTGGGAACTGACTGTGTGTGTTACTGGCACAGAGTAGCTACATACTGTGACATTGTGCAGTTCCTGTGCTCACCATGAGGGTGAGGTGGGGCACCCAGCACCAGATCCGCAGCACCTGGCTTGATTGAGATAGGCTGTACTGCAGGCCCCCATCAGTGATAGGTAGTCCTTGCAGACACACCTAGGATATACTTGTGTCCATCTGTTTTTCTCAGTCACGTCTAGCCTTTGTGGATATGTTGCACCCAGAATAGTGCATATCCTGTATAGTTGCCATGATCACATGTTACAAGAGAAGGGTGGTGGTTGGAACTAAAAGAAGATTATGTAGCACCACCCAACCCGCCCTCTGTGGGTCAGGGTTGGGGACAGGATCTCCCACCAACAGATCCACATTCTACATCTCTATAATGGTGGCAGCAGAGAGGGCCATCAACTCCAATTCTGCTGGGGAATAGGCACCCTACAGGACAGTCAATGCAGCTCTGTACACATCACATAGGGCACTGGCAGACAGGCAGTAAGCCAGAAAAGCTCAGCTTCCTCCCACCACTATCTGTCATTCACCAGCAGAGGACACAGTCAGTCTCCAACCTGCAAGGTGTTCCAACCATACACATGCTAACTGCAGACAGTCTGCTAGCTAATACATGTTTCTGGAGGAACCGTCCCTAATGAATATGTATGAGATACATTTGCATACAATGGGGGTGGTGCATACAAATGCAGCACATGCATATTTATTAGGGACAGCATGAAACCTGAATGGTGTTTGGCCCTCCAGGACTGCAGCTGGGAAACTCTGCTCTTGGGATTGCACATGTTTATGGTGTCTGTGCTCTGTAGGGTAAAATATAGGCGGTTATGGCATGTTTATCTTATCTGCAATAAAGTTTCCATTTAGTACTGGGTAAAATATAGGGACATGGTTTGCAGGAGCCACAGCTGGGACTCGAAGCTGTGACCTTCTGCCCCTGAACACACTGGCTGTGTGTACTGCACCAAACTGTTGCCACAGGGGTAGAGCATTCCCTGGGGATACCATGACTGTTCGTCAGATAGACCTTGCCTGTTGCAGTGCATGGCACCCACCTAAATGGGGCTTGGCCGTGGTCTGCTATGGGCAGATGCCACTGCCCCCTCCGCCACCATGCTGACCTGCCCTTCTGTCGCTGGTGCTGGTGGTACGCAGTCCCAAGCCATCCAGTGTGCCGGTAGGCAGCTGCCTATGATGCATGATATGGGGTAGGGGTGCCTGCATAGACATCCACGCTTTCCCCCAGCACGGCCTCCCGATGTTATGTGCCCTTTGGGATACTTGCTGGGGACTGGCCCCTGGGACACTGTGGGACACACACTCGTGGCCATGTTTGCCCTTGGTCAGTTGATGTCTTGCTGGTTTTCTGCTTCTACATTCCTATGTGTCACCTAGACATCTGCCTAGCCCACCCTGTGCCCCAGATGCCATACTGCATGTCCCGCCTGCAGCCCCCTATACCCCATTTGCAGCCTCACTGTAGTGCCCTCTCATACTTGGGCACTATGATGTTGCTGCACATGTATCACTACTATCACTTTCCTTGGTTTCCCTGCCTTTGCTGCACATTGCTGATTAAAATGGTTTCTCTCTCCTGTAAATGTGCCTCTAGCGCGAGATTTTCACTGGCCCTAATTTTCAGACCCTGATTTAACGGCGTTAGTGAGCATGGAGCCTCTCCCTGCCCACTCTCCGCCCATTTACCCCTTCTCTCCACCCTCTGGGAAGCCTTACTCCACCCTTCAGGCCCGGTTTTCACTGAAATGGTCTCTCTCCCCTGCAAATGTGCCTCTAGCGCGAGGTTTTCACTGGTGTTAATTTTCAGATCTTCATTTCATGGCGTTAGTGTACCTGGTGCCTCTCCCCGCCCACTCTCCACCCATTGACCCCTTATCGCCACCCTTTGGGGAGCCTTATTCTTCCCTCTGCGCACTTTAATGCCGCCAGAGACGTTATTGCGCAATATGTGACGTTATTGCATGGTAATGCGCCATTATCGCACGATAACGTCACTTATCACGCGATAATGTCAATTATCACGTGATAATGTCACCACTGCGATGTTAGTGCTGTTTAGTAAACATACCCCTTTGTTACACGTTTTTGCTTCCGCAGCAAGCTTCTTCTCAAATTCTCCCTTTGCCTGCCTTATCAATGCCTTGCATTGAACTTGCCAGTGCTTGTACCTTTTCCAGTTTTTGTCATTTGGCTCTTTTTTCCATTTCCTGAAAGATGCTTTTTTGGCAACAACAGCTTCTCTGACCTCACCTTTAAACCATGCTGGCAGCTTTTTGGACTTCCTTTCACTTAAAGCGTGGAATACAGCTGGTCTGGGCTTCCAAGATAGTATTTTTCAACAACACCCAAGCTCGATGTAAGTCTTTAACCTTTGCAACTGCACCTTTTAGTTTTTTCTTAACTATTTTCCTCATTTTATCATAGTACAAGTATCTCTAGAAACATTAAGGGGGATGTTTACTAAAGCCCGCAAATTTGCGCGCTGCAAAATAGCGCACGGCAACGCGGCATTGAAACGTGCAGAAACGCATTTAAATGCCCCGCACACGTGCGTGTCAACCCCGCACAGGTACGCGGCACACTAACGGGCCCCGTGCAAGTGCGGGCCCGCAAATGTCCGATAGAGGCGTGGAACGGCTAAAGGAGGGCGGAGGAAGGCTCCGGAGGGGCGGAGGGACGGGGTCAATGGGTGGAGAGTGGGAGGGGAGAGGCTCCCCGCACAGTATCGGGCCCGAATTTTCATGTACAAAATAGCGCGAGTGAAACACTCGCGGTAGAGGGCATTTAAAGGGAAGAGAAACCCATAAAACGTGAGCAGTGTGAAATATGTGCAAAGAACAAAATTGCAAATAGAACCCGAAAATGACCACAACAAAGATATTAAAAATAGAAATCCAGCTGGGTAACAGTTATATTGATGGGCAAATATACAAAACACACCCAGCAAAGCTCCAGAAAAAAGAGATGAATATTGGAAGGGTCTACGGAGCGGAGACACTTCCGAAAAACATTTCCTTTTTTGGAGCTTTCCTCGGAGTGTTTGCTATGGTTGCCCATTAATATCACTGTTGCCCAGCGTGGTGATATTGTGTCCCCCATTTCCCGTGGTCAATTCCGGGGTTTATGTGCACGTTTGCCACCAGACAGGGTGCATATGCCCACAGTAAAATTGCGTAGAGCAGGGTTTGTGACTCCATCCTGCCAGGCTTACTACCTCCAGGGGCTGCATTGTCTCAGTGGCCATAGTGTGGTGCAGCGGACAGAGTCAGTACCTCTAGGACCAGAGGGTCAGGGGTTCAAAGCCCAGCTGGGGCACTTGCCAGCCCAGTTTCTATATTTTACCCACCACTAAACACAGATAGCGCAGACACCCCTGTATTGCAGGGGACAGAAGCATGGGGAAAACACCCATATTTTAACCAACAACGCGCACACACCACAACAATGGGCATTACCCACAGCCAAGTACCCCAAATGCAGTCCCGTACTGCCACATTCCAATCAGGTCACCTGCTTTGTATGGGAGCATGTTGGCGGACGAGTACATGTGGTGCAGGGGGCAGTGGCTTCTAGCGACAGAAGAAAGAGGCCTAGCCATGTGCAGGCTGCCACCGTCCACTGCAACAGACTGCAACAGACAGGCCCTGTCGGATCCACAGTCATGGACATTCCAGGGAATCCACCCAATCTGTAGCTACACGGTGGTGCAGTGCACACAGACACTGCATGCAAGAGCAGAAGGCCACAGGTTCAAAGCCCAACTGGGGCAACTGCCAATCTTGCCCACATATTTTTCCCCCAAGTAAACAGTGATAGTAAGGGCACACCTTTCCTGGCGAGGACATATGCAATGGCAATATGTCTATCTTTTACCCCACGGAGCACAGACACCATGAACAGGGGCAGTACCTAGAGCAGAATCACGCAAATGCAGTCCTGGTGGGGCACGCACCAGTCAGGTTCCATGATGCCACTCATACAAATGCCTGTGCTGTATATCTATGCACCACCCCCATGGCATGTAGATGTAGCTCATGCATATTCATGAGGGACAGCAGGAAAACCCGAACAGTGTGATGCAAACCTGGACTGGAGTTGGGAATCTGTGCCGTAAAGCAGCAGCCATCAAGGGCAGACACACCCACACCCACACCCACAGGTCCCATTGGCCAATGTCTCCTGGAAAGGCAGAACATTGGACCCTGCATGCAGCACCCAAAACTAGCACTTGCATAACTTACCAATGTCACCCTGCACCTGAGGTATACGGTAAGCAGCTCTGAGACGTTTGCTAGGAGCACAGGCAGATAGATATCCATACGTTACGTACATACTGCTAGTTGACCCCATCCAAACAATCTCTTAGGTGTTTGCGGGGTGTGTTCCAGGCCTGGCCTCTGACTGTGTTTACCACCCTGGGGAGTGACCACCAGCTGTAATGCGTACCATATCCATGCCTTGCCGTGCTCAGGACCGGTTTGGTGGGCAAGGCTAATTACCCCCTCAATCGTAGCACCATGATGGCATAGGTGTGGAAGTGTGTGTCTGTCTATACCAGTGTTTCCCAACCCAGTCCTACGGGGCACACCGGCCAGTCAGGTTTTCGGGATATCCCTAATGACTATGCATGAGATATATATGCATTAGAGATATCCTGCCAACCTGACTGGTTTGTGGCCCTCCAGGGCTGGATTTGGAGACCCCTGCCTTACACCTCTGTCATTTAAGATTGTGAGTGGGCAAGGTGCAGATGTCCTAGACATCGAAAGGGTATATAGAATGTGACACATTCCTCCTCGATTCTCACCACCACCAAAAAGTTGTCTAATAGACAATATTTTGGTGGTGGTGAGAATCGAGGAGGAATGTGTCACATTCTATATACCCTTTCGATGTCTAGGACATCTGCACCTTGCCCACTCACAATCTTAAATGACAGAGGTGTAAGGCAGGGGTCTCCAAATCCAGCCCTGGAGGGCCACAAACCAGTCAGGTTGGCAGGATATCTCTAATGCATATATATCTCATGCATAGTCATTAGGGATATCCCGAAAACCTGACTGGCCGGTGTGCCCCGTAGGACTGTGTTGGGAAACACTGGTCTATACAGTGGGTGTTGGCTGCAAGCCCCTTCCACAGCCCACACTGCCAGCACTGTTGCCAGTATTGGCCAGCCAATGTGCATAATGAGGTGCAAGGTACCATGGGTATAGCCAGGACAGGGTGGCCTGGCCAGGATGCATCTGCACCGGGCATAGGGCATTGGCTGGGACATTGTAGTGTCCGGCCACCACCTAAGACAGGGTGGCCAAAGCATGTCCTTCTGGGTGATCACGCTCACCCTGACTGTGCAGTGACCACAGCATGGCTAGGCACCCCCATAGTGCTGTATAGTAGTTCTCTCATGTAATAGATATGGGTTTCTATTTGGGGCCCAGTCAGTGATCTATCTGCTTGTTGTGTATGCAGGCAGCCCAGTTTTGGGTGCATGCATCTCCATTGGGAACATACACTATGGACTAACCAGCAGACTGCTTGTAGCTGGTATGTGTCTTGCTGCAGGGGAATATCTGGTGGTGGAGTGCAGCTTACCATAGCCTGGGCTTATGTCTGTCTGCTATTGTGTCATGGCTGTGTAAGGAGCTGCCCTGTGGGGGGGGGGGGTGTTCCTCTGCAGGACTGGGGTTGCTGTTTGCCCTCTACTGCCACCTTTGCAGGGAGGTAGAGTGTGGATCTCTTGATGGGGGACCATGTTTGCTGGGGGGGGGCCCGCCTGACTGTGGCAGACAGGGATATCCATGGTGTTTGTGCAGAAACTAGCTATCTTGCACATTAACACTGCTTTGGAACTCCCGCTTGGCCTCCATTAGCCATGGAAGGTGTTGTGGACCTGGTCCTGGGCGCCTCATTGCACACTCAGGGTGAGCACAGTACCCGCATGATGTAACGGTGTGTGGCTACTCTGTGCCAGTAAAACACCCGGTCAGTGCCCCCTACTAGGCCAAGGTGCTGTGTGGGTGCACCTGGTCACTTCCCCCAACAGGGCCGAGGTGCAGTGGGGGTGCATTCCCCATCTTGTGTCCATCTGTGGACAGCTAATTTGCATGTGCAGTGCATCATGGGTATGGGTGGCCTACCCTATCCGGTTTACACCAGCAGACTGTCTGTGAGGTGACGTGTAGGCTATCTGCAGCCAGCCAGGGGCTTGCTTACAGCTATGGAGCTGTATCCCAATGGTTACGTCACTACCTGTGCAGCCAGAGGTCATGGGTTCAAACCCACAGTGGGGCCCTTTCATAGGGATGTCCACAGCTTTATTTTTATTTACTGTACATATGTCTATGCCGGCAAGACCACCCTCAGCTTACTATACCCATTAGGTGCCTCTGAGGGTGCTTTATAGGGCGCCCTGTAGGCCACCTTATGGTTGCCATCCATATAGGGTGCACTATACATTATCCTGTGTCGCAACATACATGGTGCCCTATAGGGGACATTCAAGGGTGCCTTGGCGAACAGTGCACTGTAACATGTGCCTTATGGGCCGCCGTATGTTAACATGCTGGGAGAGTGCGTTTGCTAGTAGTGGTAACAAAATAAAATTATCATGCCTCCTACAGTACTCCACAACATAATACATACTGCCTCAGCAAGCATTTTTCACTGGGCATTGTGAGGGGTTGAACCCCTGATCCCTGCACCATTGGTCAGTGTTTTAACCATTGTGCTGTGGCTCTGTTCCTGTGCTTGTGCATCAGCGCGCCGCCTTGTGCCTATCAGCGCGCTGCCTTCTGCCGCCCGAGGACCAGTGCGCCGCCTTATGCCGCCCAAAAAGAACTGTGCGCCGCCTTATGCCGCCCAAAAAGAACTGTGCGCCGCCTTATGCCGCCCAAAAAGAACTGTGCGCCGCCTTATGCCGTTCCAAATTAATTTGCCTCCTAAAACAATTTTACCCATTACAGTTGCTGCCTCAGCTGGCCTTTTTCCTTGCGCACAATGGGGGATTGAACCCATGGCCCCTGCACCATTGGTCAGTGTCTTCACCGTTGTACTACGACTGTGTTGTTTTCTATATCCAACGGCGCGCCACTTTGCCTTTCCACGCGCTAATGTCGACCCCCGCACATTAGCGCGACGCGCACACGTCCGGTTGCTTACTCCCGGTTTTTTTCTTTTTTCAGCTTCATCCGCCCACTCCTTATATGGCACAGGCACACTACCGCGGCCCCGCACGATAAGAATGTTTAGTAAATATCCCCCTAAGTAACTAAACAACTTAAACAGCTAAACAAAACCTTAAAACTAAGATGCAGACAGGAGTCCAGCAGTGAAATGGAGGCTATCCAGTATTTTGCATTGAGTGTCATATGTATGATTTTTTCTCATTTGGTGAGGGATCTTATGTGTGTACTAGGTGCAAGGAGCTCTTTTCTCTCAGGGAACAAGTCCAATCTCTGGAGGATAGAGTAGCAGACTTGTAGGGCATAAGAAAGACAGAGAGGTATATAGATGAGACCTACAGGGATGTAGTACTGAAGTCCCACCTCCAGTCTGGCAGCCTCTCTGTTGCCATGGAAGAGAGAGGTCAAGTGAACGGAGAGCATCACTTTGGTGTGTCAGAAAGTAATCCTGTAGCCGGGACCTGTCCTCCAGGTGATGAAAAACCCTCTCACACCAAGGAGGTTTCTACAGGAACACATGCCCATGAGGGAAGGGTTAGGATGACCATTATAGTTGGCGATCCAATCTTTTGGCATGTTGATAGTGGGGTGGCTTGTGGATGCGAGAATTTCCTGGTTACATGCCTGCCTAGTGCGAAGGTAGCGGACCTCACGAGCCACCTAGAGAAGCATTTAGATAGTGCTTGGGAGGAACCTGCTGTCTTGGTACATGTTGGTACCAATGACATAGGAAAGTGTGTAAGGGAGATTCTGAAGGCCAAATTTAGGCTTTTAGGTAGGAAGTTGACATTCAGACCTTCCAGGATAGCATTTTCAGAAATGCTTCTTGTTCCATGCGCAGGACCCAAAAGGCAGGCAGATCTCTGGAGTTTCATTGCATTGGTGAGATGATGATGCAAGGAAGAGGGTATTGGATTTGTTAGGAATTGGACAACATTCTATGGAAGGGAGGGGCTTTTCCAAAAGGATGAGTTTCACCTTCACTGTGATGGAACAAGGCTGCTGGCATTAACCTTTAAAAAGGAGATAGAACAGCTTTTAAACTAGATAA